>VWYP01026343.1:94496-129100 GCA_013400435.1 Pycnonotus jocosus
TCCCCCACTCCCCCAACCCCACTTCTAAACAAACAATAGAGAAATTCTACAAGGAGAAAAATAGGAACTAGTTACACAGAGTGATGCATAAAGGGCAAAAAACCAGAGAAATATTTTATCCTTCAGTTTTCTTAACTGATAATATTAAACATTTCCAGAAATTCCTATGGCTTTAAAGCTCATTTTGTTGTTGCCCTCAGGCAACACATGAATCAATTTTTCACTATGGAAGCATTACATTACATTCCTTTGTCAACTCACAGAGACAGTTTGGAGCACAGAAGCAAATCTGACTTGGGTGACCTATACAAAGGTATGTTGACTTACAGTCACTGACTTCAGCTGCTTCATGCTTAGTATGTCAAGCACATGAACAAGTGTTCACAAGCTTATAAATTCCAGAGATATATGAGAAAAAAAAGGCACTTAGAAATAAAATTTCTCCACATAAAGGACAAAAGTTTTCAAAATGTATAATCAGTAGCAACCTGCAAGTAAAATCAGCAGTCCTAAAGTTTTCTATTGATGACCCCACATTCAGGTTCATAATCACGCTTCCCCAAAAGCTATTTATTCCCTTATGCTAAGGTCTCTTTTCCTAACTTAGCCTTCTATTAACTTCCACAGGCCACTTCCATTAACCCACTTACTTGGGTTCTATCAACTGAAATGTTGATGGATGAAAATCACAGGGCTTCTTCTCTTTCCTAAAGATCAAAACTGTCCTAAAAAGCCTACCACGTCTAGGGAATTCCTGTCACTGCTGATAAGAGCGGGTTTCTCAAAGGCACAAGAGAAACCTGTAGCCACAGGCACCTGCAACTCTGCAGTGTTTCAACTGTTCAGAAATTTGTGCTCCATTTTCATTACTTTTTTTTAATCACAAACCTAGTCTGTTAAAAACCAACAAAATAGTTCACAACACATCACACCAGCTGCATACCTTAAACTTGTTTCGTTGGTTATCTGGGACAGTTTCTTTATCTGGACAGCTACAACAGCTACCCATGACTTCTTTAGAAGACCATCTGATCTCTAAAGGGGAAAAAAAGCAACCAACAAAATGATCATTTAGTTGAAGTAAAAATGAAGTAGCATCAACAAACAACCCAATGCAAATTACTCTGACATACAATTCTTTATGATTAATCTTCCAGTCACATGTAATAGAAAAATCAACATAGATACTACAAATATGATAGTTAATTTAGATTTGACCAGAAGGAGTGGTAACACTGAGCTGTTAAAGTCCTACCAATAACTCAGCTTGAGGTTACTACCAAACAGACTAATTTGATTTGTCACCTTAATTCCCATGGTAGCAGCTTAGGAGAAAACGAAACCCAACCACTGAATGTGTGAGATTTTCATCTCCTAAACCAGGTTTTTACACAAATGAGCACTCTCTGGCCCAGGAGCACCGCACTGGAGATGCCACTAGAAGGCCTGGGCTGTAGCAGATTACCAGGCACAGGCAACACAGAGAGCCCATATGGCAATCCTGAAAGGCTGCCCTGGCTTTGGCAGCTCCAGGGTGGAGGCATTCCACGACTGCAGGCAGCCCTGTGCTGGCAGCCACACAGTGAGGCTCTGTGCTTCCAATTTTGAATACTTCCCATATAGCAGTGTATATCAAAGTATGTAATCAAAGACAAGGGAAGGAAAAAAACCCCACATTCAACACAAATGTTTTAACACTTGGGGGTTTTAAATTTCTATTAAGTTCCATTTGGATTAAATTAATTTTAAAACAGTAAAATACTCAAGTAACACTAAACAGTATGGCTAAAGTAATGAAACAACAAAAAAAATCTTGATATTTTTGGTATTTTCATTTAAAGATTTCTGCATGTATGGCAAAACTTTCACAAAATAGTATGATAAAAATGTTCACAGAATGAAGTCTCACAACCTGCTGTTTCACCTTCTACCACCATGAAAAAGGTGTTTAAGTCACATATTCCTTAAATACAAGAAAGTCTGACAAAAGAAAACCCATTTACATCATCTTTATATTGGATAAGAACTAGAATTTTCACTACCCAAATGAAAAACTGAGCAAAATCCTAGAACAGAGCTATTAAGTCAACAAGAGATATGACATTAGAAATCAAGAAGAAAGAAGACATTTGGGCTGGTAAGTTTTCCTGACTAGAGGGAAAAAAAATCCAATGTCATCTTAAGAAAACCATGACTTGTTTTCTAGACAGGCATTTGTATTAGCATGCAGCAGTAGTATCCATGTAGCACTTTAGTCTGCGAAGGGATAAGGTGCAAAGAATACAATGAAAAGCAGCTAACTATTCTACTTTTTTTGATCAGAAAAGTCACTCAAAAGAGATACTCCTACTCTAGAGACTGTATAAATCACCTCCAAGAATCCCCTGCGGAGGTAACAACACTGCTCCAATTAATCCAGTCATAACGAGGCAAAATACCAGATACCTGATCAAAATCATGGATTCTTTAATGTCATTTCTGGCCATAACATGAAAACATGCATTATATTGACAAAGATTTTTTCCCTAACTCAAAATGAAACTGGGGGTTGCTTGTTTGCTTCTACTGCAAAGAGAGAAGCTATGCTACAGAGAACAATTTTTTTTTTTTTTTGCGTTGTGAAGTTTTGAGATCTCTATAATCGTAGTAGTAGTAGTTCTTCCTCTTCTACTTAGAAAGGGACATAACAGGTAATAATAACACCTGCTCCTGGTTTCCTGCCCTGGCACCCCCCAGTGCCTCACTACAGCAATATTCAGATGTTGTTCTTGTCAGCCTACTGCCACCCCGAGAATTCCCTGCTATGAAGAGCAACAGGTGACAATAGCCTCAATGCAGATTAACAGTGAGTATTCTGGTTCATACAATGTAGTTGCATATGCCTCTAGCAGCCTTCATGCACAAATACATGCACTTAAAGCCCAGACTTAGACCTCCTCAAATGTTTTATAGTGTAAACAGAACTACATAGCTGCATGCTGTTAGTATCAGATTTTCTATGCATTCAGCATGAAATAACTGACCAAGTCTGTTGAAGACAGGTGCCTGCTTCTTTAAAAAAACTTCAAAAAAACCCACAGAACTTAAAATGCAAAGCACTTTGCAGAAAAAAAACCCCTAGAATTGCAAGAGGAAAGCTGTAGTATATGAATATGGTTGAAGCACAGCCTCTATCTCTGGAATAACAAAGAAAATTTATGTAATCAATAATCATACAAGCTTATTATTTTGTCTCAAGTACATTCTACCATTAATATTTCAGAAAACCAGGAACTGAAGTGCTGCTTTGAAGGAGAGATGTGAACTAAGGCTATGAGGAAGAAATTAAACAGCTAGGGAACTGGCAGAATTTAAAATCACTCACCCAGATTTGGCCATTAATATTCCCAGCCTCTGCTGCAGCATTAGGGCTTCTGTCATACTCAAAGTGTCATGCTGTCTTGTCACAGAACTAATCATTGGACCTAAAACTAGAAGGGTAAATAAAAATGTCAAATTTTTTTTCTTGTTTTTAAGATGCCAGGTAGTAAACTAACAAAAATACATGCTTTTGTTTATAATTATTTTGTGAATATTATGTCAAGCAAGGTCTTCATGATGTTTTAGATAAGACTGACCTGAGTTGCCCTGGCATTTCAATGGCTTGGGAAGAAAACAATCTGTCATTCCTTTCTGCAGTGTAACCTGTCACACTGGGGACTCCATTCATTCCCCACTCACTGCGTACCCACTTCAGTGTGGGAATGGCAGATGTGAAGCTCCCGTTACCCTCAGTGCATACCAAACCAAACCACAGCAGACAAACAGAAGAACTCGTACAACACACTCTATTTAACTCCCTCTTGCTTATCCTACTGAACAAACACAAATGCTGACTTGTATGGCTAACACATCAGCCTTTCTCTGCTTCCCTGATGATTCTTGCTCCATGACATTAACCATAAATTGCTTGCTTTTACTTCCCCACTCCCCGGATTATTCTCACACTAGCTATCCACTCACATTTAACACTGAAAGCTAACTGCTGCTTCCATCATGCTAACAGCTGGCAGGCAGCCTCTGTTCTCTGTAAAACTGCCAAACAAGCACTTGATGTTTCCTTTGATGCTGCTTATTAAATTCAATAGAAGGGCTAATTTCTCAGAATAATACTTTATTATTAGTCTTCCTTATCAGTGTTTCAGGATGTCTGTGCAAACTTCTTTGAGACCACCGTAGCTTTGCTTATAAATTTTTTTACTGCAATTCTTTGTATTCATCAGCTCTCTCCTGTCTTGCCCCTGGATTAAAGTCATCTTGGCAAAACAAAGCACCCTGCATTTTTTGCATAGTATCACAAGTAATGTAGTCCTAATTTCATCCCAGGTCCTAGGCATGAACCAGTTGCAGAACCCTCTTACTTGTGAAGGGGTTGTGCAAGAGATTACCAGAAATTCAACACCAGCAAACGCAAAAATAACACTCCTAGGAAAGGAGCTCTATCTGTTAGGAAAGAGCAGTCACAGTCATGTAATCCAACAGAAACTCTAGTTGGACAGCTATCATAAAGCAAATGGTAAAAAGTGTTAAAGTGTTTGGAAACACTTAAAAGTGCCAAACCAAAGTCACAATTCTATTGTATGAATCCATAGTGTACCCACAGATTTAGTAATGTATGCCATCAGGCCTCCCCTGTCAAAAAAGACAGAGTAAAAGCAGAAATATGCTACTTAGATGCCTCAGCCTGAAAAAAGGGAGCACACAGAGCAGAAAAAATGTGTACAGAATTATAGGTGACAAAGAGAAGATAAATAAAGCATAACTATTTTCCAAATGCAATCATTAGGGAACAGCAGTTGATATTATTAAGAGGGGGTTCAAACACACAAAAGTGTTTTCACACATGGTCTGTAGCTAAACTTCGTGACCTGCAATGTCTTGTGGGAATGAGTTCCAAAATTTTAAAGATTCAGAAAGTAATTGGACAAATGCAGGCTCCACAAAGAACTTTTAAACTCAAGATGTCATATCTGGTTAAAAAAGTCTCTAAGTTACAGATTCTTAGAAGGGTCTTAAGGAATAATCATAAAATGTTCCTTCTTACTATTCCCTTCCCTATATATTTACTACTGGCTGTCAGAATTTACTATTTACTGTCAGAAACAGGATACTGAACAAACTGATACTTCAAGTGTGACCCAATACAGCCATTCTAATTAACATATATGGGTGGCATCAACTCAGCAAAAATTTGCGAACTCTCTGCCATAAGGCATCAAAAAAAGGAAACAATTAACAACTTATACTTTAACTTGAAACTAAATCCTAGATTTCACAAAGGTACCAAAAGGTAAACTTAATGAGCTGCTTGACAGAGATGTACTTTTGCATATAGTTGAGTACCTATCCCTCTGCAGGCTCAAGCTTTGGTTATGGGATGGCCCTACCCAATCCAGCTGGTATTATTAAACTGTGATTTTGGTCAGGTTAGATTTCTGCTGGCTTAGCATACCAAACCAGCTAGCAGAGAGTCCAGCAAGTGCCAGAGCCAGCTGGGGACAGAATCACAGCCTTAGTCACTTCTACCCAGTTTTCAGAAAAATTAGCCACTTCACTAACTACTGGGATTGAAGTTTAACAAATTCCATGCTAAAATTTTCAGAACAGGAGAATGGAAAGAGGGAGCAGAAAACCTGATCCATCCATGCTGGTGAAATCTTACGAGGTAGTCATTAGAAAAACAATTAAAATAAAAATGTTCATAGGCAAGCTATCCTAATGCAAGTATGTTTGCACTGGTCTTTACCTTGGTATTTTTGTAGCACAGCTTTAAACCTTTTACATGGTTTGGCTACCTAAAGCAGACTAGCCAATTTCAGTTACCTAAGAATGATTCTTAGACAGTCTAAACGGAGTTTTACAATGGACTAAAGAAAGCACACAAACTTGCAGCACCTAGCTTCTTTTAAATGTAAAGCAATAACAAAATTCTCCAAACAGTTGCTTCCAATTACAAGTTGGCTATTTACTCAGTTTGGGACTTTCTTAAATTTTCCCAGATTGCAAAATATTTACCCAAACTTAAACATACAAGAAGAAGTAGATATTTCCACAGTCACAACCCTAAGTTATGTCTACAATGTCAAATTTAGTAGCTGTAATTTCCCATTCACAAAGCGTCAGTGGTGGCTGTGTGCAGTCATGCAAGGAGGGAGAAAGGGATGGAGAGTATTTTCTGTGTCTCCCTAACACGTTCATTACTGCAGTGCAAGGTAAAAATCCCAGACAAGACAAACCAGGACCAGCACTCATCTAAACCTTGTTAATGGGAGTGAAAGGTAGGAACTGCCGTAACTCCACTAAGATTTATTACTTGGCTTTGTGAAGTAAAACATGGCTCTTTCCCTCACAGACTAAGCAGGGCCAACAAGTTATGCTAATCTCTCAGAAGTCGAGGAACACAAGGCATCACTGTAAACAAGAGTAGATACTTTAAAAATAACAACACAGTCAAAAGCTTGTAGATATTCTAACATTTGCAATTCTGCAGTCTCCTCAGGCTGGGAATGAATTGAACAAGGTGCGCATTCCCCTTGTGCAAGAAAGGCCACACGGACATGCTGCTATTGTACTCCTCATTTGCTCGTAGTCACCCCATTAAAGTCAGCTCATGCTGATCTAAAAGCTGGTTTTAATTTAGTTCTGCGTGCTCTGGTTGCAGAATCAAACATTAACTTTGGGAGATATTTTCTGTACATATAAATTCCTCTCACAAACCTTCTAAAAATCAGGGAGGGAAAATAAATAAACCATAGCACACCTCAGAAGAGGCGGGGAGAAGCAAGGGTACTTTGTCTGTTAACTCATTTTTTGCACAGTCTTTTCAAATGAAAAAGTGGACTTCCAAACCACTAGCTTGCCTCAGTGCTACATCCTCTGTTAGGACTTTCCATTTACTGTGTAAGAAACAGAGTCCAGATGTTGGCTGTCTAAACTAGACACTAGGACTAAATATCACAAATAATGTGCTAGACAATTGAAGACACTGAGAGAGGCAAAACTAACTTGGATAACTTCCTCTCAAAGTTCAAAACTCCTGGCCCTCAAGAATTTGTATGTTTGCATTTCTACAGGGAATTAGTATTATGATGACCATCAGTACACCTGCCCAGTACATCCTGCAATCTCACTCACAAATTGGAAATACTTGAAGAAAACACAGCCAAATACCTATAGATACATTGTAATTAATTTTCTCATCTCAGTTTTTGACTACTTGTTGATGTCAATGCTTTTTCTACAGCCGGTGATAATTTCACCTGGAAAGTGTTATCTCAGAGATTAAATTGAAACAGAATATAAATCTGAACATTTCAAGTTATACACAGAAAATTTCTAAGTAAATCATTACACCCTCTGCTCATTAACCAGAGTAGTCATTACGGCAAAGCAGCTCTCAGCTTTCCACACAAAAAACCCCTTTGTATGAAAGCAAACAGACAAATAAGAGAAACCAATTTACCATGTAAGAAAAATGTTATTTAGTAAGACAATGACTGTTTCATTGGCTCGCTGTTCATTTCAGAATATAGGTGAAGGATGCTGAATGGTACTGCAGTCAGTCCTTTGAATATTGCTGGTAGCTGAAAACTGCCCATTCCACAACTGGCTAATGCAACAGATTAAATGGATAACCTCTGTACCTAATGTGATATATCCTAGGTCTTCAGAGTCGTGATGTAATCCATGCTGGCAAATTCTACATGATTTAAAAGAATCCTGGTATCCTACTCGGACTTAAAACCACCCATACTTTGACCTTCTGTTTATTTTGGCTAGCATGTCTCCACTGCCATGAAGCCAAGTTTTTCAACTGGAAAACAAAACATTTCTGGTACATGAGATTCCCACATACCAGACCTCACATGCACACAAGAGATGAAGCACCAAAATAAAGCTAGTAATTACTGAGTGTGGCCCTAAAATCCAAGAGCCTTATTTCTCCAATGGTCAAAAAAAGGACTTCTTCACTTTATAATTACCAAAAGGAAAAAAAAAAATCTGTACATCAGCAAAGACTGACTTGAATGTCTGGAGACATAACAGACAAAATAGGTGCCAAAGCTGGAATGTTCTCCCAGGGAAACACAAGGGTTCAATGGCATATGAGTGTTCAGAAGAATAGGGAGAAACCCATGGGAAATACAGCAAAAGAAGCACAAAATGTTCTCCTTGCCTGCCCATGCCTGCCGCCATCATTCGAATCTACTCATCTTCTTTGAGGTGTTCTGGAAGGCTCTTGCCTCACACAGTCTGACAAACAACAACGTAACAATTCACACCCAAGAAGCAAATGCATTTTGGGAAGAAGGCACTTTAACAGTAAAGCAAACTGAACCAAGGTCAGACACAGTCCTTGCCCTTCATCCACCTGGCAACAATTACTAAGAAAATTAATATTGAAGGTGCCACAGTATCTTAGAAGGATGAAAAAAGCAGTACTAACAAACCATAACAGAGTTAAAAACTACAATGAAGGAGATCCAAGAAGAAACTAAACATGCTGAGAAAGAGTTTGGTGCCGCTGGCTGCAATTAGGGAAAACAAAGTACGAAGGGTTGAGGTGAAGCTGCAGAATCTAGTTTATAACTTTGCTTATGCTAACAGGTGGAGTTTTCCCTCAATATTTTTATTAAATGAGCATGTTGTCAGACTTATGATTAAAACACAGCAATAAATGTACACTCCTTTTCTCTCTCTAGCCCTTTCCAAAGGAAAAACAAAACAAAACAAAACAAAAACAAAACAACAAAACTGACAGAACCCAAGCTAAACTGTAAAAGCTTTCTGGCTCCAATGAAAACAAAATTATTGCAACCACACACCAGCTTGAGCAGACCAGCTTGCCATTTCAGTGCAGTGCCCTCAGAGCCCTCTTTGAACACGCCTTGAGGAGGCTGATGCAGGATCACACCAGAACTCGCCCTCTCAGCAGCATTCCTTTGCCGGCACCTTCTGCTACTGCCAACTGCCTGCTCCTCAAATTCACAGGAGACTCTTTTTTTTCTTACTCCTGCTTTTTAACACTCAGATCACCTCACAACTTGACTTGTTTTGCTGTATATATTTCCATATATTTGGATTCAAAATGAACAGCAACTTTTTATTTCATATTTATTAGTGCCATATAAAAATAGCCAATATAATTTAATGAAACGAAAATAAAATAAGATGAATTATAAGGAAAAGCAAACTTGGAGCCTCGTTGGTTGTTTAAATTCAGAATTAGCAAGTCATCTTGAAGAGTCATTATGCAAAAATTTGAAATGGTATGCTACTATTAAATTAATCCTCTACAGTTCTCCTTAAAAGTGATCATTTCAGCAAAACACTCAAATTTAGGTGAGATAGTTAAACATTTGCAGGAACACTGTTCAACAGTAATTCCTTAAAAAAACACGCTCATTCTGACAGAAAAGCTCTTACATTCACCACAATTACCACAGAAGTGAAGATTAAAGACCAGGTCAAGTAGCTGAGCTAAGATGAGCAGAGAGAGAACTGCAGCAGGCAGCAATGTTGTGCCAACACTAAATACTTCATGGCATTTAAGACCAATTTATGTAACAACAATCCTACACCTCTCCACTTTGCTCTAGCATGACATCCGAAGAACTGCGTTCCCTTATTGTGAAGTGTGGCACCCCCATACTCTGGCCTGTCCCAATGCAATATAAAGGGTAATCACACATTTCATTCAGGTACTAGGTTGGTACAACTGCTCTATTCAACAAGTGCACACAGACACAGACAGCCTTAAATGGAGTTTCAAATTTTCACCTCAGTGCATTTTGAAAACTCTAGGCCTTTAAGGAACATGAATCTTGAACAGGAGCACAATAGCTGTTTGCTTCACCATCCCCATCAATCCCTCTGAGGATATGGGACATCATTTCTTGTTCTACTCTTTAATCGCTCTCAAAAAATGATCCTCTTACTCTAAACTTCCAGAGAAACAAGACTTATGTTTTACTTGGTGTCATTTTCAAAACAGCTTACATATATGCAAATATTTTTCAATTTCTTAGTAAAACAATTTCTCCAGATCCACACCACCATATTGTTTTCTGTGAATGTCTGCCAGGTTAACTGCATCCTTTTAAAAGAAACAGCAGAACATCAAACTCCAAACCATGACATTACATTAAACAAGCAAGAATCATAAATTATTTTGTTCTTGGAAAATGTGAATATCTTTTAAAACATCCTCTAAGGAATAGCATATACTGAAAGCATCATTTTTACACAACAAATAAAACAATAAATCAGCAGAAATGGGACTGAAGTTTTAAGAGCTGTGCTATGGAAATGCTTTTTGGAAACAGGATCTAGAAGTAAGGCAAGGAGATGGGAAAATATAGTGGAAGGCTACAATGAATAAGTAATTGGGCCGAGGAAGAAGAGAGAATCTAACTTAATTCTTGAAAAGGAAGTCTGACTTGAAATTGTTTAAATAGTGAGTCAGTTCTCCAATATTTAACCACAAATGCCTCCTACAACTTGAGGCCTGCAGCTCTTGCCAAGTTTTCAAAGCCAGTAAAGTGCCAAATCTTGTAAGTAAGTAAATGGCATTGAGTTTATATTCTGGAATATTTTAATCTTTTAAATATTTTTTATTCAAACATTTCAGGAGGGGTTGAGTTCTGGTTTTATGTTTTTGACACGTTTTACACACAATTTTCTAATATATTAATGGAAACAACTCTGGAAAGCCTATGAGGTCTTTCTTACTGAAATGTTAAGCAGATGCAATAAGAAGTTATCAAAACTGAAATCATGACACTGTGTTTTATTAAAATAAATAAATAAACACCATATGTATTAAACTATGTATTCTCAATATGTGCCCTTCTTCATCTATCCATTGGTTCCACTATCAGCAAGTTCTTAGCACTTGGATACAAGTAATCTGGCCTTACATAAACATCAAGCTTTTAGATATGGTTTTTATTTCTTGGAAAACTGACAACAGAATCCTCCCAAGATCTCATTAAAGCTGTTAAAAAATAACTTGCCTTCTTTATTTACCATTTTTCCATTTTGCTCACAGAATTCTTCCCATCACTTTTGAAAAGCTCACAATTTTCTTAGTTCTGTTTACATATCTTCTTACATGCTTCTTGCACATTTTTTTCTTCTCACTTTAAGGAGACACTCTAATGATCATTTAAACTTAGCTACCCCATGGCCCTAAATCATTACATAAAAAGGGAAGATTAACAACAACTAGTTACACCTCTAAATTAAAACTGTGCAGATTGGTCACTGAAGTAAAATCCACAGTCTGAGCGTATCTTTTGTCACCACTGAACTGCATCTGCCAAAAATCAGGTTTAAATTAAATTTACTTTCTTTGTATTCACAGTGAGGAAGAGCATGAAAACATTTAGTTGACGTGGCTGATTTGCTAAATCATGGTAACTTGATTGCATAGACGTCAGTCTGTGCTTTGGGCTACACCAACTCATCAAAGTTCTGATTATCAGGATGTGTATGGCAGATTTAAGTAAAATCCAATTATAATCACATTTGTGCATCCAAGCAATTATTTTCTTCTTTTCATTGTTGAATCTCTTACAGTCAATTTTATATAATTAAACAACTACCTCTTTGAGTACTTCTTTGTTAGTGATTTAACACCCTCCCCATTAGTCTAGTTGATCCATGCCCTAAAAATTACTTTCCTATTTGAGATGGAAGCTTCTAAAAACTAGTTTGATCGACCTGTAGAATGGAGAGCAAAGTTTCATTAGAAATTATAGTTCTCTATAATTAATACACTTAAAAGGCCCACTTCCTTATATTATACTTCTATGTTTTTAAAAAGGTCCATTAGGGTCTTATAAAATGTGTCCTTCTTGTGATCACTGCTGAAACACTACAGAAACATCTGTATTAGCCTAGTTTTCTCAACAGAGCCCTACAAAGCCTTATTCTGTTGTGGATGATTTACATCACATTTGACAACTGCTGTTCACTGTTAAGATCAGGAACCATTTTGTTCTAACAAAGAATAAACGTACCTTTTATAGGATCCATATTGTCTGCTTTGTATAACTGTCCTTTTACTACTTTAAAAAGCTGCAAAAGTAATATACGGAGAATATGAATCAATAGAAATGTGGATGTCATTGTGTGCATGGGCATGTCTATATCTATACACCAAAACAAGGAGCAGGACAAAGATTAAAGCTTAACTTGCCCTGGCATGGAAGATCATTCCCACAGCAGTGGTCCCAGCAGCAAGGCCTGATCACAACAGCCACCAGTGCAAGAGCCTGCAGCAGAGGATTTTCAGGATTAAACTGTCAACTTCGTGTGTCACATGACATTTAGAAACACTGGTACATTAGACTACACGGAAAAATCACATTCACTTTCTTGTACTGAAATTATCTCCTATTGTTGTAAGTGGCAGATATTTAAGGATAAAAAGCAACCTTTCTGGATTTTCATTTTCATAACACATGCATGTTTTCTAATCAACAACTATGATGCCAGAATGTGTGCACGACATGTTCTCACAAGGCAGTCATATGCAAGATTTGGATTCATAAGTACCTATGAAGACTGAATAAACAAGAGTGACACAATTTGATTTAAAAAAAAAACCCAAAAAACAAACAAACAAAAAACCAAACCAAAACAAAAAAACAACAACAAAAAAAACCCCAACACCAACTCCTAAGTGAAAGGCCTAAAGAAGTGCCCTGAACTTTCCCAGTGCAGGCACAGTAAGTAGCCTTAAATTTCAGCCTCAGGCAAATCTCACACCTTCTCCTCTCCTTGGCCATGGGGAATTCCAAGCACTGCAGTGTCAAGTATCACCTGAAACACTGTAGCCCTCAAAGTCTCCATACAGATGCTTTGTTTCTGTACAACTGGATTCAGTGGTAATCTCTACATACGAGTTCACTCTGGCTATATGTATTATTTTGTGACTCAATCTTTTGTGCTGCAAATTTCCGTAACTTCTAGGTAATAAGAGGTTGATGTAGTTTAAAATGCCACACTAAAACTCCAAACGCTTTTGCATATGGAAAATAAACTGATTTGATTTATAGCTGGCATGAACAAGCTTGCCCTTGCCCATCCATTTTGTTAGCATCATATGGCTATATTGAATGCCCATTTTCTCTCATAAAGAATTAATTCTAGAAACTGCTGAAGATGCCAAAACTTTACTATCATTACTAACCATGACTACATCAAAGCAGCACCCACAGCATTCTGAAAATGCTATCAATTACACAACAAGGTCTTGTCTTTACTTGGGACTGTCGTCTCCAAAATTTACCCTCCACAGCTACAGTTTGTGCTTTTTTTGTGATGAATTGCCACAGTGTAAAACATACACATTTGAAGCCAGGGGGCCAGCATATGTAGAGTACACTACATTAATTCTTCATATTTATGTGATACTCTCTTTCACAAATCACTACTCAAATCGATCACACTCTCACTACTGTATACCAGCTGTGCTATTTAATGGATAGTTAAGTAGTACCACTTGGCAGAGCACATTAGCTTATAAGGTCCAAACAGTAGCTCTGCTGTTAATTTTTATTATTAAACTTCAAAAAGACCTTGCAAACAAGAAACCAAAACAAACAATACTGATGTTCTGAAAACCCTGCATGTGAGTTGTCAGTTCTGAGGTAGTATGGGCTAAAGCAGACAAACTGTCTCCTTTATGAAGAGTCCCTATTCATAAGTTAGCCACCATCTCCTAAACCAGCAATCATCAAACTGAAGCTCGCAATCTCAGGGTTCATTTCATCTTCCCATCCCTCCTATTCTCCCCTGCAATTCAAGCAGCTCTTTGCAGGAGCCATTGGAGAATTGCAAGGGGATAAACTGACTTATGTTCCTCCTCCAGCCAATACATCTCTACCTAAATGTATGTAAAATATCATTTATTGCTACTGAGAAATAAAACACAAAATAATAATAAACCCCCAACCCACCTGAATTCAAGCTGCCTCAGGTTTTCCTTTCTAGAAATATGTTTTCAGTTACCCATCACTTCCAAACATCAGCAGGTTACTCATAACTCATAACTGCTCTGGGTTAAAAATAATCATTGTTTTCTTTGCTCAGCTATCTTTTAACCTGGACCAGCTTCCTGATCAGGTTCACCACATGAACACCCAAACACAAGTCAGGGACTGGCACTGTTTACACTGATAGCACCACAAAGAGAAATGCTCTTTGAAACCATGCCTACAGATACACCTTTGTAGTTACTTATTCCATGCTCCAGTTAAGTAAAGTAATCAGTCACATCTTACTGTCAATGAAAAGTAACAGAAAACCTGAAAGAAAGGACAGAATTAAGAAGAATTCAGATTTAGACAGGTTCTTTTTAACAGAATAATTAAAAGAAAGTTATGGTTCTGACCAATCCATGGGACTTGCAGCTTAATTGTAAAGCAGTTACAACAAGCAAAATGGGTATCACTCCAAAAAAATTTTCTAGAAGAGGATAATTTAGTTAGATAGTTCATTCAGCCAATTTGCTGCTACAGAGTATTAGAAGTCTGCCCAAAAAAGACACAAACCCCAGTCATTCTCGGATGCTGAAAGTACAGCCCTTTGTGGGTGAAAACTGCAGTCTCTAGCAAACCAGCACCACTTGTTTAAAAAAATGAAATGTAATATGACTTGGCACAAATCCCATTTAAATAACAAGCCCATAAAGCTTGCTGGCACTTAGGAAAGAGTGGAAAGAAAAAAATCTATTCTAATTCACTCAATTCTAAGAACTAGATTTGTATTTTAAATGTAGTATTTATACATAACTCAACATCTTAAACTGGACTTCAAGTACAGAGGAATGCAAGTTAAAAACTAAATCCAACAGATAACTGACTTATTTAGCCCCTTCTAGATTTACTCTCTAGGTGAAAACTCAAAGCAGTAACATATATAAAGTACTGATTGCCCTTGTAATATTCCTCTACTCCAGCTTATTAGCATTTCTGCAATGAACTATATATTTTACCAATTTCTTTTTTTAAATTAGGGAAATTGCTTCTTACCACTGTTAATATTTAAACTCCTGTAAAGCAGTTACAGGATCTTCTCACTCCCTATAGCACATTTCAACTGCTCAGGGAAGTCCAAGGAATGACACACAAAGTCTAAACCAGCTAACCTGAACTACCCCTGTCCACAGAGAGGACTGGCTTTTACTAGTTACCATATCAAAATACAGTAATCTAAAAGTAATTTCTGTTGAACACCCTGCCACCTGAGATCCATGTATTTTATTATCTGAAAAAATGCAGTCATTTTTGAGGTGCTCTCTTGCATATAAGAGACATAGGATATTACCAGATTCCTGAGCTGTTTTATCTTAAACAAGTTCTAGGATTAGAAATTACAGTTAATAAATATTTACACACAAAAATTATTGGCTACATGGAAAAGAGAAAGTTTATACACCAAGATGAGATAACTTGATAGAATGTTTCAAAATGAAAAAAACCTTTTAAACCCATTAATTATAAAAACTACCGAATAATTAAACATAGAATAAATACACGGTAATTAATGTCTGCAATAAGAAAACTACAAGAAAACTGGTGGAGCTTTGATGTCTTGAAGGGCTCCAAGTTCAAGGTTAAAAAACATTCTGGAATACATAATTAGCTAGAAAGTTAACAACTTGTAATAAATGGGTGAGATGTAGTGTCTTATCAAAACACAAAGGAGTCAAGATAGGTTCATGCATGCTAGTCTTAAGCAACTTATAATAAAGAATAAACACTAGCATTAAAAAATCCAACCAAACAAGAAAAAAAAAATCTTTCTCCAATATTTAGCAATTTTCAAAAGCAGTTTCAGAATAAAAACTACATTTGAACTTTGTGCTGAAATATATTCCTGGCAAGAACTAAATTCTAGCATAACACCATATGACATACTAGACTGACATAAATTACAGAAATGATTATTGAGGACTTTAAAAAATGAACCATGAAAATAAAACCAATAAACACCAATACTTTGAAAGTATGTGGATGTTTGGAAAGAAAAATGTCAATGTTTGCTATGCAGCAAAGCTACAAAGTCTGAAGTGTAAACTTTAAGGTTTCATTAACATAATTGGTACTTTTGATCTTTTATAATTACTTTCTTTGGAATCTTTTATCATGACTTTCACCTATCCACTAAAGGAGTAAATGCCACTGGACTCTCTAAGAGGAGGTTTTCCAGCAACAAAGAGTTCAGGTAACAATTTTATATGACAACTGATTCATAAAACATGATTACTTAACATAGTGTTTGTTCCTTTTCTGTCTATCTCAGTTACTTTTTCCTGTCTTTTCAGTAACATTTCACCTGCACATACATCTCTGCTGGCAAACACCCTAAAAATAACAATTGACCCTTTTGTACCAACTCAGAGGGGTTTAGTAAATCAGTAGGGTGATCAGTAATAATCATCATACCACCAGTTATTCCATCCAGGGGAGACAGTGTCAGAGGGAGCCAGGTGGCAGGACTAGAGGCAACTAAGGTCAGGACCTTTTGTTTCCAGGACACTGGAAAGAATCTCTGTACAGCTCACTGATGGTCTTTCCTACATTGTTGAGAGGTTTTCTTTCTGTTACAGTCCTCATCTCAATTCCTTGCACCCTCTCCTCTCATGACACCTCATCTCAGTTATCTGCCTCTTTCTCCATTTTTTTTTTTGTTCAGCTCATCCCTAGCTCATATCCAAGAATTTGCTACCACCATTGCTGTCAATCTACAACCACTTATATAATATAGTTTTCTTGTTCTGCCTGCCTATCTTACCCACTTAGACTGTACTCTAAAAAACAGTTGGCAATACTTGCCCTAATATACTGCAGCTATCACAGGAGATGTGATTGGAGCTGATCATTACACACAGTGTAACAGACACAAAAACTCTCAAGTCTAGCCACAGTTCCTTGGCAGGAACACCTCTACCAGTCTAAACTGGCATGTGCATTTTATGGCACAGCTATCTTGCTTTTGTCTGTTCCAATTACCAGAAACTGATGCAATGAAAATATTCTCCATCCAAGAACTGGCAATGAGTAGATTCATTTCAATTATGTTAAAACATTGTTACGCTTATAAGTGCCTTGCATTTCATCCTTAATTTGCATACAAGTTATAAGGGGGTTTCATGTGCAACTTACATTCTACATTCATTCTACACTTCCATTCTACACTTACAGAGGTATTACCTGATATTGTACTGCTTATAATCCTTCAAACCCTAAACTGTAAAGACAAACATATTTGATTGGGTAGAGGCTTTTAAAAGGGAAAGTGTACAGTTTGTCAGTAAACTTGGCTTAAACAAAGCTTCCTAAGAAACTACAGCTACACCCTATTTACAGTCAGCACAGTGCTGACAAATCCACTTTTTTATTTTTGTGTTTAAAAACTTTCTCTGCAATAGTTCAAGAGACAAGGGAAGAAAACATAATGGTGGAAGACCTTAAAATAAAGAGACTCTCAAGACATGCTGTGCCAATTGGTTTACTTTTCTTACAGAAACTGTGTTCTTAGAGATAATACAACTAGCAAGTCCAAAGTTCCATATTTAGAAGACTCAATCATGTCCTAAATATTAAATATTTTTAATATTACATATTAATAAAATAGTTAAAATATTTTCTGTAACTGNAAAGAAAGTTTGTGGCAAACGGAAAAGGTGAATGAAGAGAACACGTATCCATCAAACATTTCAAAAAACTTACTGCATGGCAAATGAAGTTGAGCACTAATCAGCATGGATTACACTGTCAATAACCAGTGAGAACTTTAATGAATAAACAGTCTTTAGGATTACTTATTTCTACCAAATGCACAAAAGTTATCTCATCAATCTGCCCAAGTGGTCCAACAAACTTACAATTTTGGATATAGGCACGTTTTGGAAACACACTGGCAAATATACTTGACTTATTAAAAAAACTTTGGTCATTACTTGTATTGAAATACTCATTAATTACCTACTCCCAAAATACACAGAATTATCCCAATTAACAGCTTCTAAGGCAAAAAGTTCAATCTTTACCCAAACTACACAAAAAACTAATAGAAAGACCTGACCATTTGGCATGGTGATACAGATGCAGAGCCCCTGAGAATGTTTCTCTTTTCCAAAGTTTACTACACACCAGAACCTCCAGTTACTCAGTGGTGCTTATTTTAAGCAGGGCAGATTTTATGTGTGGTCTCACCATACATAAATCCAGTATTTGCTCTCCTAACTCTGAAATAGCTTGTTGGTCTTCATAAAAAGGAATAGCCTCTTTGAGCTTCCTATGAACTTCAAGGCACCAACTGCCTGCCTGTGCCTCCATCTCACCACTGCTATTTATCTTGCTGCCTGTGCCAGATAGATAAATTCTCCTACCTGTAAAAATCAACATGGATCCCCAAAAAGTTGTACCAGATCTGTGAGAACTAAGAGAAAGATTATCATTTCACACTGAGTTAAGAGACAGTCCCCTCAAACCACCACTTAAAAACAACCACACAAATTAACAATAGCACAGCCATGTATCTCACTCACACTCTGCATCTCCCCATAAAATTTACACATATAGACAATATAAACTATTAAAGGATGCCTTTAAAATTTAAATGTATTTTCCAAGTCATCCCTTAAATCTATTCCTTAAAGCATTTTCCAAGTCATTCCTTAAAAGCCACATCTTCAATTACCATAAACTGATGCTTCCAAATTCAAAATACTGAAGTGGTCTTGCGTATTTAGTCTACCCAGAAAAAGACAGGAGTACAAATAGCAAAGCCAGATGTTGTTAATAACATCTAATTAACACCACAAGGTTCCTGCTGATTCACTGCAACCCCAGAAACCTGGCGTTTCTGGTGTTTTCATGCAACAAGGATAGATAGGATGTTTCTGGGAAGAACAGAGAAAATAAGTGAACAGCTATGTCTAATAACTCCCCTCACAGTCAGTAAAGCTACAAGCTAACATTAAAAATTTGTTTCTTGTAGTAGTCTTTCAATCATTCTGAATTTCAAAGTGAGGAGAAATCCCAAATAATTTTGCATTTTGATATATTCTGCACATCCAAGGACAACACTAATCTAGGCAGAATGTATCCAAAAGTTCAATTATTTTGCAGGTAGCAACAAGTATTTAACCTGAAAAAGAAATACAAAGGTTAAAAGAGAGCGTGTGCCTTTTCTATTCTTATAAGCTCATGCTAATAAGGGGCGTGTTTTATGCCAAAGATTTGAACATTACAGCCAGAGAGCTATCAAACAGCTGAAACTGTAAAAGCTCATTTGAACTTATACTCAAGATTAAAGCTAAACTTTTAAAAGTTTTGAATTTCTTTTAAATATTCTCTTTCATAATTAAAAAAAAAAAAAAAAACAATCCCACATGACATTAAATGTGTCCCAGAAGCCATATTTAAGTACATGTGATATAGGAATGAATGTGAGGTACAAAGAAGGACATTAAAAAATTCCATAAACAGAAGAAATTCAGTTGTATTCTATTCAATATAATTTTCATTATAAGAAGTACTTTAACCACAGTGTTTGATTTTAGTTACATAAGGGGAGTAACTTAAGATGACTCTACAACTTAAAAAAAAAGGCCAAAACAGTGAATATTGGTAACCAAACAGTTGTGCAACATTCCCTAAAGATTAAGTTGGGCTGCTCCATAAATTTTTACACTGCCAACCTCTACTTGCTTGCCTGAAAAAACCCCTAATTTCTTACCACTGTTGTGAAATCACAGGGAAGTCCAAATGACTCAGTACTAATATTTACACACCTATGTCCTACTCCACTTGTTCTTCTTTATATGTTGACACTGAAGCCCAAAAATGCTAAAAATAATTATTTTTAAAATTTATCATTTTATCTACTGCAATTATGTCTACTAGAACTGACATAATAAGAGGTAACAAAAAACATCTCTTTCAAAACCAAGCCTATGTTTTTGAGGTAACACAAAGACAGTTTATAAAATGGTGTATCATTTCCTTACACCTACAGAAAATAGTTTGATGTTTATCAAGTAGTGTGAAGCTTTCCATTTGTAAATTAAAGAGTCATTGTGAGGTGGGATATTTTAAATTAACTGCTTTTCTTTCTCCAAATATTATTTTGTGTTCCCCTCAGCTGATCTAAAGGTGAAGAAGCTGAAAGACATGATCTTTCCTGCTCTGGGCATATTCTAATTAGCCAGACAAGCTTCAATCCCAACTACTGCACTGGTCTTGCAGGTCAAATGACCACACTGTGACCGGTGCCAACAAAAGGAAGGCTGGACCATGATGCCTAAGGAGAAATCAGACCCTTCCTTTTTCACAGCAGGTCACACTTCAACCATCTTAAAGTCGTCTTGAAAATAAAGCTTCATTATAATCGAAGATGATACGACTGGAGTTTGCTAGAATAAATTAACCTGTGTATCACTCCTAAAGAACCCTATAGAAAATCTAAGGGAAAAGAAACCAATCTGTAGCCTCCGAAACTGCTTTATTTTAACATATGTTATGCAGAGCTAAGTTCATATAAAGGCAAAGTTATGTGCAAAGTGTAAATCCATTTAAAACTTGGGAAGAGTTTTATACATACAAAATAGAGTATTTGAGTTGCAACATCAAAAATTGCATTGATAAGACTTATTAAATCTAGACTTACACATAGAGCTTCTTGGTATTCTACAACTTCTAACAGTGCTATTTCTAACTTCCATTTACACTGCAGTGTAAATGTCAAAAATTCTGCACAAACACTGCTTCAAGAATTCCTAAATATTTAAGAACAGGATTAGTGAATTTAGCCAGTACAGATTTTGTTTTCTTAGATAAGTGCATTTAATTTTGCATTTTGATTAAAATAAGAACCCAAAACCTCATTTAAGTGTATAACATTAAGCTCCTGACAGTTAAACTGTTTCTGCTGACTGATGGTAGTCACTCCCATCATTTCTCAAGAAGTCAACTACAGATATCAAGTTTTAAATCATATTTTACATAAACACTCAGCATGAAACCTTTGGAAGTCTGTCATTTGCTAAACCTGATCACTAAAGTATTCAGCAAGCATAGCTACAAATGGAAAGATTTTTGTCCACCCATCTGTGAAAGAGAAATAGGAGAAAAATTAATTCAGAGCAAGAACACAAACTTTAAGCCTTCACATTTCACATCTGATTTCTAATCACAGTACAAGATAAATTATTTGCTTTTACCTTACACTTACTACTGTCCTAGTTTACTGAATACCAGTTTAAAAACTTACTACACTACTTAGCTTTTAAGTTAAAAGGGTATCTTTGAAATGATAACTACGTATTGTCTGAAAATATTTTGGCACTGGTACAGAATCTGAAAAGAAAAGCCCAAGCTTTAACTTAATTATCCTTTTACAAGAACTGTGGTTTGAGAAAATACAACAACTTCGTAAACACAATAATCACTAAGAGTGATTACTGCCTTTGGCAGTAATGTCCCAAAGCAAGTTTGGATATCCAAGATAAACCATGATTCCTATTCTTTCTCTCTGTACTTTTTAGTTAATATAAAAATTCAAAAGCAAACGAAAATGGTATGTCTAGCACTGTACAAGCAAACAAAACACAAGTTTCTGTCAGAGCAACATATTATATCATTAATAAATAATGAAATCAGTCAACAAGCATATGTTACAGAAACTGCAACCCAACAATAAAATCTACAAAATTACATTATTTTCTAAAACAGAAATAGAAACTGATAGAAGTTTAGATGCAGTTACAGAAGCACTGTGAAATAATCATTATGCCACTTACAATGTACTTTAATCCCAGATATACTATCCACTTACTGCAACCCCTTTGTATGTACTAGAAGACACCCAAAAGCACAGAAGCCACTTATTCCTGCCTAAAAATATTGCAGGTATTTTGAAATTCATTTAGAACTAAGAAACACGATAATTAGCTAATGTTAAGACAGTAAAACACCATAATTCAAATTCTATATGTAATAGGCAAGATTAGGATCAATTAAAGCAAGAACATAAAATTCCCAAAAATCAAACTTCTTCCTAACTGATTTCAAGTCCCCTTTCTTTATCAGTTCCCATGCAATTCCCCATGCTGATTCACTGCCTTACCTTATCTTGCCTGGCTCCTACAACTGCTGTTTTAACCCACCAACCTTTAGGCTGCTCACCTATGTGAAACACTGCAAGTTTTGACAAGTCCAGTTCTACTAAAAAAATGGAATTATTCTCTCCAATAGCTGATCATTAAAATAAGTTAATTATTACTGTGTTTGTAAACATATGTGCTTTGATACTACTGCACAACTCCAAGTAAATTACTTGACTCCGAACATTTTCAATATTAGCAAACTAAAATCCCTACACTCCTTCATAAATTCCAACCCATTTATGTTGACTATCTGAATATGCAGCTCAATTTCTGTACATTACCCCCTAAACTACAGCAGGAGAAAACTGTTCCGTTTAGTTGGAAGTCAATACTGTTTAACAATGAGGACTCTTAATTTACATTACTGCAGTCATCCTATATACACCTGTAACATCTCAAGTGAGACAAAAGCAAAATGTAGTGCAGAAGGGAAAAGAATCAGTCAGAAAACTTTTAAATAATACATGATAGAACCACAACAAGATTATATTCATACATTGCTTCTGCTGTGCCAGGCAGTCAAAGCCTGTAGTATGATGCAAGGAGGGCTGCTGTCAAATTCTGAAAGCTGCCTAGTGCTGCAGGTTGATGTAAATTCTCCTAGTTCAGCAGTGACTTTTGCAGGCAGCCCTATTACACCTTCAAAGAGGACCATGAGCATGTTAACTTGGCCCTTTCTAACAGCCCCACACAGCAGCAGCACAAATCAATTACCCGCAGTGGTGTAATTTTTCTATTATTCCACCAAAATTGCATTAATTCTTGACTGCTGAGGCAATACATTTAGTCTATTATATTCACTGAACTATGACCAAACTGAATTGAACAAATTTGTATGGGTATGTTAATTTTAGCCACTTTTGTAACTTACTATGCATTGAAACAAGAGCTGAGTTCTTTAACTTCTAGCACATCTAGGGTTCCTTGATGGTCATCAGATAGCCTAGACAACAAGAAGCAATCACAGGATTCTAAGAACTCAGTCTGCTACTTGTGTGGTACTGTACACGACTCATTTGAGAGTTTCCCTAGGGAATCTTCTAAAGTGGACACTTTTCAGAAGTCTCATTACATTTTTAAGTGTTTAAAATCTCTGCCAAGTCACTACTATAGACTTATGCCATCAAGTGTGAAATATGACCTTAGCTGGAGCACATCTAGTAGCTTTGTTTGTTAAAAAAAGTACTAAAATAGATTTATAAATAATGCTTAAAATCCGTATGAAAAGCTGCAGTGCACCACAAAACCCACTAGCACAATTCATTACATTAGGCACAGGTCATAGAGAAGCATTTACAGTTTTCTTGGAAATAAAATGAAGTTCTGGGAAGTAGCAACCACCATCACCAAGAAGCCAGCCGAGAAATACACTGTACTCACTAGGTGCCAGCCCCCCACCAAAATCCCCACCTTATTCAGGAGACAAACACTGAGCCAGTCACGAATCAGCTGCTAAACTGCTGCATTTACACCATGGCCTCTTAAAGCAAACAAACAAAAAAATACCATAAGGCCATACTGTAAACTCATTTACAAATAGTTTAGTCATGCATGTGCAAGAGGGTTGCAAAACAAACCACAGGAAAAAACCTACTGATATCCAGTTTAACTGTAAACACTTCACCCATGTGTACAGCTGCTGGACAGAACTGTGCTATTCAAACAAATTTAAAATACAGTTAGAGGAAGAGGGAATGATTTATTCACTGTGCGTCTGCACCACCACAAAACTTTTAAGCCTTGGAAATAAAGTGTCTCTACTAAAATATATTTTTTTTTAAAAAAAGCAAAAGTTCCTGGTCCCAAATTATATAATATTTAGCAAAGAACAAAGGAAATCCAGGTTCTAGATTTCTGAGATTTTTTTTGCCAAATATCCATTTAACAATGGTTTTACATTCACCACTAACATAAGAGTAATATATTCACAAATACAGATTTGAAGCCCAAAAAAAGTTTAAATAAAGTTTGTTTTTAGGACTAGCCTATAAGTAGCTCGGTAAACAGCTTTTAACATACAAAATTTAACAAACATTTTTTTTTGGTTACAATTTTTGGTATCAATTTTAGTTGCATTTTATTCACAATTCCAGACTTGCATTTCAAAGATTACACTCCCTTATTCTTTCTAGTTTTACATTCGTTTTACCTGTTGCTGTGTAGTTACAAAATTTCCTACAACTACCCACTTTGAAAGAGTTCATTCACACTGAAAGATAATCAATGATGTGACTTCACCGAAATAAGTCTGGTATTGGAATTAATTAATAGAAAGCCTTTGCAATGAATGTAAACCAAGATCTCTCACAAATCACTGTCAGACCACAATATTTACTGTTTGAAGTACTACGTAAAAAAACCACTTCTACTGTTCACCACTGCTAGACTTTATTATTTCATCATCAGAAGTATTCTTTGATACTTCCTTGTTTGGTTTGAAGTCAAGATTATAGAAGGTACATTTCCCTAGTACAGCACACTCAAAAAATATTTCATACAGAATAAACCTAAAGTTTAAAGTAACTACTTTAAAAGCTCACTTATACAGCATGATAGGACATCACTGATAAGAATCCAGTGCACCCTCCTTAATGCACTGCTCACTTTAGAAGTCAGCACCAATGAAATAGTACCACTGCATCCAATCATCAGCGCAAGAGCAGTCTGATGTCACATAACAACTGATCCTATCTCTGCTTATCAGCATAAAGTATCTCCTAGTAGTCAACATTTAATCATTTATTTACAGCTTTCCCTAGAGTACACCACATATCATTAAGTACTTTAGTCTGTCCTCAAGGCCTCAGCCGAACATGTATCTTGTCTCCAGACATCATCCTACAACTTCAAAAAAAAAAAATCCTTCCCATGGAGATCTTATAACCAATAGTGCTAAACTGATATGGTAATGGCGCAATCAAACCTTCAGAGAGGCAGTTTTAATTTTATACTACTGACAACGTTAAACTGTTTTTCACTTTTCTATGAAACTATTTTAAAACCATACTATTTACAATTAGTAAATTACATCCATTTAACAATTAGAATTCTGTATTACAGCTGACATAAGAAATACAAACTCTTCAAGAGAAGTAAATTTAAATTTAGCAGACATACATGAAGTTGTGCTCTATTGGACTACAGAATAGGGACTTAACAGAATAACGAACTCTAAAGCAGAAAGAAATAAATATTTATTAAGCAAATGTACTGACACTTAGGAACAAAAATCATTATAAAAGAAAACACATTTATGAAGGTCGGATGATCAGCATAACACTGTAGGTAGAGAAAATCCAAGACAAATAACTTGAACTTTAGATTTTGAAGAGCACTTGGTTGCTCTTTACTAGTAGAAATATTTCAAGACCCTAAGTGGCCATAAGTATCTTAAAATAAGAGTCATAATGTACACTTAAACCCAAAGAGTCCTACAGAAACTAGGAACTTATCTAAGTTTCTGGTATATGTTGTACCTCTGAGAAAAAACACACTGCTCTAGAACTAAAGACCCACAGGACAAGCTGGAAATGCTCTCCCAACCTCTGTTATCAGAAAAAGTTCTGGAACTTAGGAAGGGAGAATATAAGTACTGCAAAAGAAAGGTTGACATCTCTACTGAAAAAAAGGAGGGAAGAAAATATAAAAAATAAAATAGTTTGTCTGAGGTCTATGTAGCACCTTCCCTTTTTCATTTCCTCTATACATTCTTTTCTAGTACAGCAATTTTTAGGAATGGAGTAGTAGGACTGACCAATTGGCATGTATTCTTTGATCACCTGTTTAATTCCATTCTTGTATTATTTCAATAAGAGCTGCAGATTACATCTGCCTCACCAAAGAAACATGGCAAATACAGGAAACAATATTTACTAACTGAAATCACATATGATACTAAATGTCCACAATACATGACACTGTATCACACAACAGATTTTAAAGTATGCCACTGGTGCGTTCAGAAGTAAAATCACTGGACAAATAAATCAGATTTAAAACATATACAGCAATATATGTTTCCAAACTACCTATAAGAAAAGATCCAATGGTAACACGTATCCCTGTCCGCTCACAGTTTAAAACGTTATTTATCTGTCTGTATAGGCAGAGACAACAGGATACTCTAATATCCAAGAAGAATGCTCAGAGGTGCGGTCATTTTCTCTTGTAATAGTATTAATATATACAACATCTCAGAAGTTTTGTAAATCAAAGTATATGGCACGAAACACAAGTAAAGACGTGGGCCTGGGAGGTGGAGGGGGGGAAAGAAAAGAAGACAGATTCAAGTGCCAAAAGTAGCAAGAAATAAGGCTATGATGCAGAAATAGGAGATGCGGGTCTTTGAATTCAAAGACAATAAGCGAGCTTTAGCTTGATGAGGAAAGTAGCAGTCAGACTACTGAAAAATCGTAGCAGCTGTACTTTGAACAGATTGCAGAGACAGGAATATCAGCAGAGGGAGAAGGTACTTGAAGTACTCCAGATGGCAGATACAGAAACTTCATTTGCAAAGACAGAAAAAGAAAATGTGGTCTTGAAAACGTTATTTGGACAAGGAAGGAGTATATGAATAAAACATGACTGTGGACTCAAGGAGAAGAAAAAGAAAGGACTATTCCCAAACAAGTGCCCTCCCTGGGTGAGAGAGGATTATTACACTGTCAGCAGCATTGCAAATGGCAGGCAAATGAATTAAGTTTCAGAGAGAAGATAAAGAGCTCTGAAACATTCAAAATGTTTATGACGATAAAAAAACACTTAAAGGAAATGCAGGACTGAATGAAGACACACAAAGAGCCATGAAACGCTACAAAGCTTACAGCAACCTAAATATAGGAGATGCAGAGATTTCTATGAACGTTGCACACTTTAGGATTCGTGAGAAGAGGGTACAGATGTGGGAAGACGCTTGCAGCAAGCAGCACAGCAAAGGCAGGAGAGGGTCAAGGCTGTGACAGCCAGGCAAGTTTTCCTACATCATACATCCTCTCATCCTCACAAACCTAAAGCAGCTTAGTTACACATTTTATAAAAAGCCCAGCTAGACTTTGAAAATGTAAATAATTTTTAATTGTATATTGTACCACTTGACAGATGCACAACAGCAACTACTTTCAATTACAATTTTGGTGGTGATTTAAAAGCAAGACCATATTTTATTTAAACTAAAATTTGTGTTTTAATCAGTGTGGAGTTAGTGAAAAATACAGACAGCTATGAAAAAAGTAGTCTAATACCCTCTACTTGTAATGGTTGCCTGAAAAGGCTAAACTTATGGAGTGACATCAAGGGGAGAAAAAAGTCCCCTTGTGTTTCAGTAAGATTTTCTTAAAAGAAAAATAACAACAACTGTGCTTTAAAGGAGTAATTCAAAGAGATTAAAGAAAAAAAAATAGAAGAACAAGCCCAACAACAAATGCTAAGATGCCAGAAGAATCTTAACATACTTCCCTGAAGAAGTAGCTCTCCCTATGTTTGCTTGGTATCTTAATTTGCCTTTGGTTTCAAAACCCTATGCTTGCCAAGAGCTATTCCTTTCAAAACCTCAGGAATTCCATTACTAGTTTTAAGCTAAATTAAAGGAAAATAGAAGCATTCTATGCATGGCAGAAGTATGCACAAAGTGTTTGTTGATACTCATAAATAGACTGAAAAATTTAGCCGTGTCTGAAGGATAACTACAGCATAGTCAACTCAGTTTTGCTCTGCCATGCTGCTAAGCAAAAAGCTACTGCTGTCAGTTCAGACAAGCTCAGTTTAAGATTGACACGCTGCCACCAAGATTGAACACAGCACTAGATCATTCATTTCTCATTTCAAGTTTAAATATAAACTAAAGTTTGCATTGCTGCAGGAGAAAAAGAGGAAATAGTGAGAGTTCCCTCTTTTAAAGGAACTGCTTCAACTTCTCTGTTAGGGAAAAATGTCTCACTATCCTATCTCACTATCCTAAAGCATGACAAAACAGTCAACTCTCCACCCTGTCAAACATCTTGCAAGCAATGAAATAAAAACATTTCATCTCAGAAATTTGTCTAATATTGTGCTGATGAATATCTTTCCAGTGTCCACACAATTGGGTCTCCTCCAAATAATGATATGATTCTCAGCAAGCAGTGTTATTACAATCACATTTGCCCAATAAATAATGGTAAAAATGAAATATCCTCGTGCATATTGTGCCAGGTGTCATACTATCACACAAAAAGATAATATCCCTGTGCAAAGCATTTAAGAAAATCTTCATGAAAGACAAATGCTTCATCTGTACCAAGGTGTGCAATCCCAGCAGATAAGAACTACTATGCAGTTTAACTTCTGTGGCAGCAGTGAAAGGAGAACAGTGAAAGTATCAACACACTAATTTAAATTGCAGCTCTCATGAGAGATCAAAGATTTGTAACTTGCATTAGAAGCACAGGAGCCCAGGTATATGGGATGGAGAGTTGATTTTACCCTTGGAAAGGCAGGAAATTAAAGCAACTTTTCACCACTGCATCAGCAGCACCCAGTATGGATCAGGGGTTTACAGTAACCATCACCACTGTGTGAATGACAACAGTAGCATATCAACCCTGCCAGGACCAAAATCACTGTGAAGAAAAGCCAAGGAAAAGAGTCAGCTCTTCAGACTGACAACATGGGGTTCCAGTCTATCCTGACTTGGGCATACATACAGGAAAACTATCACTATCTCAGAATGCCAACTGCCCGACAGCATTTTACATTTGCTACAAGCACAGACAATTAATACGACATTTGTGAATTAGATTTTTCTCAACAGAAAAGTAACAAACACACATACAAGAAAAAGCTGAATAGCAAGATATAATTGAGCACCTTTTCCATAAGATACACATTTATCATAAATAAAAGAAAGAAAAAGGATAAGCTTAAATCCGACATTTTTTTAAATGTATTTTTTTAAATCCTGGTCCAAAAATGTGTCAACACAGAGGCGTTTCTATCTAAACAAAACAGAACCTAAACATCTATTTTGTAAAAACAACAACAAAACAAAAAACAAACAAACAAAACCCAACCAAACAGAAAAACAGTTCTGAGGGAAAAAAACAGCAGTTCTAGTAACTGGCTGATTCTCGAAGTTGAAGTAAATAAAGGCCATCCAGCATGGTCAGGTGTGAGTGCAATGACATGCAACACAATGAGTTTACACTTGCAGTATCTGAGAGGAAAACACTGCCTAACAGATTCCAGTATTACTTTGTTGACTGAGATTCAAGCAAAAAATTCAGAGATTACCCTGGATCATCTGAGAAGTCAGTGACAGATTACATATCACTACTGTGACAAGGAGCTTCTCATCTCACCACCCCACATATGGATGTAAAAGCATTTTAGAAAAAGAACAAAATAAAACAAGGAATTTAAGTACTCTAATACATGAGAAGGAAAGAGTCAGTAATCACAATGCCATTTCTACTAATTAGAAAAGAACAGTCCCAAGCATGCAATAATCATGAATTTTATTGTATAAACATCAGAAATAAGTTATTAGTTCTTTTTATTTAAGCCAAGAGGTAATTATTTTTGTTGTCATTTAAAGCTTGAGGGGAAAACTGAAATTGTGGAGAATCCCATGGCTGCAGGAAGAGGGAATACAATAAAGAGTGAACTAAATTTGCCATCATGATTGTTGCCACCCTGTCAGATGCAGTGAAGATAAAGCTTTGAAGAGTACACTATCGTTGGAGAATACATGACATACATACTCAGACACTTGTATGCACACATACTCACATGAGAAAGCACCACACACCTGTTTATCACCGGTTCAAGTTTACAAAGAATCGTCACATCTAGCACTGATTACACAGAAGGGCCAACAACAAAAGATGATGTTTAAGAGTGGAAAACTGAAAGTCTATTACAACTGCTGTTCTACAACTCACACATAACCAAAATACCATCTGCATGCCCTACATCTCTGGACAGCAGTCTTCTGCCGATGCTTCCTCAAACCATTTTGATACAAAAACAGTAGCAGACAAAAATAAAATCCATTACATTTTTACAGAAAATGTTACTTAAGAGCTGCAGATAGGTCATCTCTTCCAGCAGGAGCTACTGCCCAGTTACTCATCACCACTGAGCAAAGAGAGACTACCACCCATACAGACTTGCAACAGAGTGAATCACATAAGAGCACACTAATCCACTCTGGGAAAAATTAATCAAGGTAACTGACCAGTGAAGGTAGGCTGAGCTAATACTGTCCATTTAATGGCTGATTATGCCTAAAGCATGTAACACTATATATGGCTTCTCTAGTGAAAAGGGTAATACACATGGTAATCTGTGGCAGAGAAAGAGGGACAAATGGATGGGGGACACTGTATCTATAATTTTCACCGATATTAGAGGAGGAAAAAAAAAAGATAAAAATCAATGCCTATCCATATCCTGAAACATTAACTACAACTTCTATGATAGGCTGAATAAGACGGATTTTGAAAACCACTAATCATTATAGCTACTTAAGAACAGAAGTCACAGACTGCCTCCCCAGAAACTGTGTGAAGTTAGAATGTTTATCTTACATCAGCCTCTTAATTTTCATAGATTTGTTCTGTCTCATTATCTACTTGTTACTGCAAAATACACTGCCATTTTCTTAGTGTTGATCTTTCTGATCACTAACTTTCCTTATTTAAGTTTTTTTAAATTTAAAAATTCAATATACATGCCAAACATTCACTTGTGCAGTAATTTGATGAACACCAGTTGTATAAAACAATAGGTATCAATTTTTTTTTAATTAGTTACCATACGAAAGACCAGATTCTTCCCCCAAAATCCCTTCAAAGGACACACACCACCCTGGTTTAAGGGGTCTTAGATGTAAATATTCTCCCATAAGCCATAACCAAATGATGTCTTCAATCTCTTAATGCTGTACCATATTAACTTCACAGAATTAGGCCAGTATCAAATATACTTTAAAGTGGCATAATGTGTCACTGTCACCAAAAGAAACGGACACACCCCGCTCCCCTTACTGCTTGCTTCCACCCCCATCTCTGCGCCAGCACAAATGTTTGTGCAGCAAACTGATCCAGCTCAAAGCGAACCCTTCCCTGCCTGCCCCTCCCCCAGGTTAGTTCAATCCTCAGCCCAGCTCACCACATAGCCATACAAGTATTTGCCTGCACAAAGGAGGAAGCAGCAGAGCAGGGTGGAAGCAAACAGGACCATGTTTTTCAATGGTGGAGCTCCTCTGTGCCAGCTGTATGTCAATGCAAAGCAGGAGTAGTAGGTCGAAGGCTGGAGTCCTGCAACTCCAGCCTCCCAGATCCAGGCCTGTGGAGTGCCACTCTTGCCCTTCCTCTCTGGGATGCCACCCCTCCACTCACACAGCCACTGACAGCTGTGCAACTGTAGGGTGAGTCAGTTCAGGGTGCCCAAGCAACCGAAAACTAATTTTACCAAGAAAAAGAAAAAAAAAACGTTGCTAATTTTCAGCCAGTACAGGCTACTGAACCAGTTCCCAGTGCAATCCTTACCAGAACAAGGAAGGAAGAGAAGGAAGGATGCTGGGAAGGTGGGAGGTCCAATTTTAATCAGCTTGGGATGCTGTGTAAACACTCAGACACCACATTTTAAATTTCAACTTGCCTGCACAGCTGAATGTGACTATTTTTATTGATTTTTTCCTAAGACTCCCCCAATGATCCCCAATCTTTGCGGGAACCTAAGCAGCCATAGTCTACTCGGGCACAAGAAGCAAGAAGTGAGGCCAGTTCACTACATTAACCACTTTCACCCTTCATGTTCAATAAAACGAAGAGAGAGCGTTAGTTTCTCTAACTTAATGGTAGTTTTACCAGATAATTGTTTCAAACATCACTGATTAATTTACCTCAGATATTTGCATAAGAAGAAAATACATGGAATAAAACCATTGCAGTCATGTTAAGTATTATCTTAACCATAGTTTAGTAGTTACAAGGAATTTAAATGGTTCTGGTGATTAAAGTCATCTAACAAACCTCTCTACTCAGGAGTGAATTTCATCCATTATTCAAAAAGTTGTTTTGCTTGAACTGCAAGTCCCAGTGATCACAGAAATGAACAAAATTAATTTCAATGAGGTCATAATCAGACACCTAATAAACATAGATGTAGCTACCTTCAAGCTAACTTCTGAACAACGAAGTATTGTAAGTAAGAGTACAGACTGTCAGCAACAATCTATTTAACTTATAAACAATGGGCTTTATAACTGAATTGGTAAATTTAGCAGAGAACTCTTTCCATGCAAAGGAAATGTCCATTTATATTCATCCAGTTAACAAAGGAAAGAAATATAATCATATGTTTCCAAAAGGTAAGACATATCAACATTGCAGTTCAAGAACTGAAATGGAGAATGAGATGCTTTTTTCTGAAAACCAGTCTTCCCAAGTTCCATACATTATATTTTTCCAGTTAATGAAACTCCCTTACAAAGCTAGATTATTCCAGACTACCACCTGAATACATCAGCATTTTATAAGACAACTGATCTTCTCTTTAACAGAAATTTCTTGTATGACAAAAAAGTGTTCCAAAGTACTCTGCCTATAAAAATTATAGAAGTAAGAATAGCTTATTTTGACTACAATTCACCACCAACACTTGAGACAAAACACTGAACTGGAAAGTGAGCAAAACCTTGAAAAGCTATTTAATCATATATTCATACAACTGCTGGCACACTGTTTCAACAAGCATTTTCAAGGCATTCTTGACATGGAAGTAAATATACTCATGGACTTTCAGTCAAGGAACAATGTTCTTAATTTCGTTCCCTTCAGCATGGAGTTAGCAGTACTTGGACCTGAACTGGTGATTTATATTGATACAGGTTTCCTTTCAAGCAGGCATAGACAGGTGTGCTGTTCAAATGCACTTGCTAACCAAGGAAAATAGACAATGAATTTCCCTGGCAGTTCTGCTGATTTCAACAAAAACCAGAATGCTTATTGAACCCATATATCTTAATGCCAAGCCACTTTTTACAGAGCAATAAACCTTTAAAAATCAAGTTTTTCATTTTACTAAATACAAATATACTGTAGAATTAGCAGAACAGATTAAATTAATTACTGCTAATGTTAATACCATTAAAGACTTATTCAGAGAACTATTTTTGCTCACTACACTAACATCACTTTGTCACTAGGCCTTAAAGTAAAAAAAAATCCAGGAATATTTGAAAGTCACAAATAAAATGCTTGTTAAAAATATTAATATCAAACCACAGTTGGCAACATTTTCAACACTTACTAAAATCTTTTGATTTCTACACTATTTCTTCATTGCAATAACACCATTACTTCCACAGCCCAACAACATTCCTAGTGATTTCTAATCATGATTATCACATCTTATGCAACAACTTTGAACAAGATGCAGTGACCAGGAAGATGCAAAAACATGCATTCTTTTTCAAAAATTTCAAGTTTAGATGAGCACTTAAGCCAAAGCACTGAGACACCTTTTGACGTGTCTTCAGATCTATCCTTGCTACATTTATGTGTAGCGATATGTCACCGGAAGGGTAGTTTAAAATGACGAGAAAGTGAGCTCGGTATCGCTTTCATTCATACACACAGCACCCCTCTGAAGAGCCTGGAGGACCTCCTTCCCCTGGCAGGCTCTCTCTGCGGGTCCCAACCCCCTGACCCGACAGAGCTCTCAATTAGTCTCAGGGCTCGCACCTCCAAAGTCCCCCAGGTTTGCTCAGCGACGTGGAATAGCAAACGCATCTGTACTGGCAGGCATGCGACGGACGCAGCTGACCTAGAGGAAGGTGCGAGGGCTTGACAGGTGACACGACAAGAGACACAACCATCAGACACGCCGAGCAACGAGGAGGCGGCCAGGCAGCCGGGACCGCTCCCCGCGCCAGACCTGCCTCCAACACAGCCACAGCAAGGACAGATTTATCGCCTCGTCTTTTGTTTCTAAACTCGCACTCCGCTCATCCACCCCCGCTCCCGCTCCAAGCCCAGAGTAAAGCAGCGATCCCCCTCCGTGCCCGGCCTCCCCCGCCCAGAAACAGCCCCGGGCCGGAGCCCCCCGCGCCCATGGGGGCCCGGCCGCCACCGAGCTCCCGCGCCCGGACTCGCGGGTAAGGAGAAGCAGGTCCTACCGCGGGCCACGTCCCAGCCCGGCTCCGGCGGGAGGAGGCCAGACAAGGAGCTGCTCCGGGGCCCGGGGGGCTCCACTGGGAGGGGGCGGCAGCGGAACCGGCCAGGCACTCCGCAGGACGGAGCCGGGGGACGGGGCGAGGACCAGCACCCACCTGGGCCATGAGCCCCGCGCTGGCCGCCGGGCCGGGCCGCCTGTGACGGGCGAGACGGCGGCCCCG
>VWYP01026343.1:129171-152607 GCA_013400435.1 Pycnonotus jocosus
AAAAAAAAAGCTGGGATGCGCTCGCATCCTGGGGAGGATTGGCTAGGTTTGCTGTAATTTTTGTAGCACTCGATGTCATGATGTTATTTTAGGCGCTGCCGCGGTGACTCCTCACCTGCAGCCCTCGGAATTGGGCTGTGTTAGTGAAGTTGCACTACATGAGACTGAACGCAAAGGCAGGCGCTATGCACATTAAAAACAAAGATACAGCGCAATTGATGTCGGAAACGAGAACCAGAGGAGGTGCCACACCTGTGCAGGTTTGTGGAAACGCTTAACACTCCTGTCAGCCAGTGCAAAAAAACCCATACGTTTGTTCTTGCTCTCTTTACCTCCGTGTCATCATGTCTGTTCCCTCTTTACAGACCAATACGTGTGACAGGTCTTGGACCGGAAGACGCTGTGATCTACAATTAATCTTGACTGTGTAGGTTTTGCCCCAACATACACAGAAACACACTGCTCACAGTTAGAGCAGCCAGCAGCCTGCATAAAATTCAGCTTTGTCTCTTCTTGTTATCCACCTGCTTTGGCCATAATCTAACCTCTGAACTCTTCACCAAACAATGCCTTGCACCAGGTTGCTTCGTAGAACAGGTCTGTCTATGTCTCTGACTTTCTCAGGGGTTGTGCAACTCGTCTTTTGACTCTGTTTCAGTTACCTCATGATAAGGAGAATAGAAAATCTTGCTCTCACAGTTGCTCACTTTCTTCCCTTCCCTGGACAGTTACTGCTTTGTAGCAGAAATGTCAAAAGTAGATGGATCACAGTACCCCACTATCCTAACATTCATTTAATCTATAGGTTGTGTGAGAGCTGAAAAAGGTGAAGTCCAAGCAGAAATTTTCTTCAGATGGACATGCTAGAAAGGTGATGATACCTAGAAGGAAAAGGGTGGATAGAGCACAACTATGGTTTATCATTTGTACCACTGCAGCTGTTGGCTCCTCCGCATGTGAGTCAGGACCCAGAGAACTAGATGGATAAAAGCAGAGCAAAGGGGATTTTCCTATATGTGAGTCATGTAATAGGTCATGTAGCAAACACTATCATCTAACATACAGTATGTGCTCATATGCCATAAACATAATCTACCAATGGGCTTCAAAACAATGGGCTGTTCTTAAACATCTGGAGGACTCCTTGTAACCTTCAGATCAGATCACAGGACTGGCCTTAAAGTCTGTTCAGATGCAGTTGTTGATCTGTGAGTGCACATTCAACTATGTATTGTGGCTTGCAATTTTTCCCTAGTTTTTTCAACAGGATGAGCAAGGAACAAAGTTTCAGTGTGTTGCTTCTTCTGTCTCATTAATTTGTTTTCTCCTCTCCCTGGCTCTCACCACACCTTCACCAGTCCATTTGAATGGCTGCACTTAAATTACGTCAGGATTTGTGTCAAATTACGATAGCACAGCGTCTCTTTGACAGTGAAGTTCAACATCTTCATCAAAGGTGAAGTGCTGTGCTTGTTCATGTGTGAAATTGGTCATCCTTACTGTTTACCTGAGTGTTACCCAGCTCACCCAGATTTACTGACAGATCAGTTCAGTATTTAGATACTGGAGGTGCACTTTGTGGCTTTTATAGGTCTTTATCTGGAAGATTTTCTTGCTTCTTGAGATCTTGCTGTGTTGCATTCCTGGTGGGAATTTCTGTTCTGTTGTTGCTCCTTTTTGTTCTCACTACATAGATGTTTTGGATCCATGACATATTTGTTGCTGCCCATATGTGTGATCATTTCTGTCATCCCAAACTGAGATTACTGCAGCTCTGTCCAGATGCTGCATCAATTACAAGTCTTTCAAAGTTTACATAGCTGCTTACGGACTTCTGTAAATTATGAATTTTTATTGCTTTAAGTCTTTTTTTTGCTTTCATGGCATCTTAATTTCTATTAGATCTTGCTAAACTTTATGTCAACTTTGAAGTCAAAAGCCTTCTGTGTTGCTTTACTATAGCTCACATTCTCTCTTTTTAAAAATCAGATGCTGCTACCATTTTTAAAGCTTTTCCATGAATGTTTCATCCATAGATAAAATTTGTAAAATTATTATTTCCGTCACTAAACTTTTCAAATTGTTTGTTTCAGCATTTTTATACAGCATTATACAGCCACTACAGGGTGTGCTAAATGCATGGGTTTTCTGAGGCAACAGGATTTAAAAATTAGGTCATATAAGCATTTTGGAAATATTCTGAGTATTTTAAGAGGAAATAAATTTGAACTGCATCAGATATACAGCAGATTGTATTTCCAGAAGTTCTTATCACACTGTCCTAATGTATTTCAGTTTTGATTTATAGAACACTCTTGTTCCAGTTCCTAAATTCTTACAAGATGATACTGATGCAGGTTTTGAGGGCTTTTATCATGAAATTTGGACTCTGCAAGACAAGTGCTTTTGCCCTTGGCCTATGTTGATTTAGGCAGTATTCAATTCTGTAAGCAGGAGCACAGTCCAGTCACATACATTTTTAACAGCAGGTTTTTTCCTCTGCACTCGGCACTGGTGAGGCTTCACTTTGAGTCCTGTGTCAGTTCTGGGTCCCTCACTGCAAGAAAGGCACTGGGGTGCTGGAGTGTGCTCGGAGAAGGGCAACGGACCTGGAGAATGGTCTAGAGGGTAAGTCACATGAGGGGGAGCTGAGGGAGCTGAGATTGTTGAGCCTGGAAAAAAGGGAGACCTAATTGATCTCCACAACTACCTAAAAAGAGGCTGTCGTAAGGTGGGGGGGTCTTTTCCCATGCAACGGGCAATGAGGCAAGAGGAAATGGCCTCAAGCTCCACCAGGGAGGTTCAGGTTTGACATCAGGAAGAATTCCTTCATGAGAAGGGTTGCTAACCATTGGAATGGACTGGCCAGGGAAGGTGGAGTCACCATTGCTGGAGGTGTTCAAGAAGCAACTGCACTTTGTGCCATGGTCTAATTGACAAGGTGGTGATTGGTTACAGCTTGCACTCAGTGATCTTAGAGATCTTTTCCAACTTAATTGAATCTGTGATTTATCTGATTAAAACAAAGACAAAGAGAGGACTCTTGGGGAATAGAATGCCAAATTCTGCGTTATGTTTCTGCAGTTTCCTTTTGTATGCTGTTCAGAGATTCATAGCAACAAACTTCTCAAGGCCATGAAATGGAGACTTATATCTCTTTTTTTCAAGAACTTTGGAACCTTTTGCATTTCATGTATAATTTGTCTTCTCATCAGGGAAGCCTTTTCTGACCAGTATGAGGTATGTCTACACCAGCACAAAGCCTGGATATGTTTTTGGAGATGAATATGGACTCAAATAGAATGTTTCAACTATAACTTCTGCTCTTGCAGTAAACATAGAAAAGTATACCGTTTCTCTTAAAAATAAAATCATAGCAACAGCCTCATGACAAATCACAGAACTTTGCAGTCACTTTGTTTTGTTATACAGAAGGCCTTTGATATTCCTGTAGGCACCACCTAACACAGCTATAGGTGAGGGCTGTACTATAAACACTCTTTCCTGGTTTATGACTGCAGTGAAAGCATGTGCATGTGTTGAAATGCAGTGCAGAAGCTTATGTGCTTTCTCTGCTATAGGAGGCTACCTACAGTAATTGTATTCTGACACACATTTTCCAAAATCCATTTGACACTAAAACCCCCTTATTTTTAAAAATAAAAACCCATAAATTCAGATCATAACAACATTTCAGAAGCTGGAAAACAACTTTACAAAGAGAGTTGGACTTAACAGAGAACTCCAGTCACATCACATTCTGCGTCCCTTCATGTGTGGCATAGTAGAATAACCCTTTGTATATCACATCAAGAAGTTTTTGTTTCCACAACCAACCAAACCCCCTGAATACAGTAAGGGCCATACAGCAGCTACTTATGGCCAGATCCTGCCCTTCTTATGTAAGCACACCTCCACAGTACAGTTAATAGTTGGGGGTTTTTTCAAAAGGAGGTGGAAGGTTGAGCTAGTTTAAACCAGTAGTTTACTGCTTCATTGAGTATTGTCCTTAGCTGTGATTTCAATTAAAAGTGAAAAAGAAAGTATAAATCCACTAGTAAATAAAGGTGTCTTGCAGCTGGACATTTTAATTCACATAGTGAATTTTTCCTGAAATGACAGCTGGAATATGACAAACTTTCTGCTCTTACAGAGAAAAGTGGAGCAGAACTGGCCCTTCAGGAATTCTTCTGATGGCCATTTGTATTGCAATTTGGTTTTCCTCAGTTTTATGAATTGTCTTGTCTTTGTACAAATAAACTGCTGACAAGGTTAAAGGATCCATGAGTTCTAAGTAATATTCTATAAAAACAGTGTAGTTGTTGTGACAGTTGGTCAGTAAACTTTTAAAGATAATACAATGAGTTGCAAAAATGTAATTTTAAAATTAGATACCTCCTCTGACCTCATTTTAATTTGAGCTTGCTGTCTGAGGTATTATGTAGTTTATTCTTAGAGATGCTAGATGTTTGGTCCTTTGTCATTTGAATATTGAAAGCCTGAAAAGCATCATTGCAAGTGAAGCTGCTTTTTGGGCTTCACAAGTATATATACTAATTCAGTTCTTCTCACAAGTTACTGTTTTATGTAACCAAGTTGAACTGGTTTCATTTTCCTAAAAAAAGCTGTCATATGCAGTTCCTGTAACTTCTTGGTGATTGTTTCCCCAGAGAACCATCAGTTTGTTGAATATACACACATCTGTTACCAGGTTATTATGCCTGTAATAAACAAGTGGGATATAAATCTGATTAAGGGCCTCAGAATTGCGTACACTTGACTATGTGCTATGTCCAAAACAGTGTCCAAAGAACACCATCACAATGGCAGACTTTTACAAATTGGGCAACATGTGCAGCTGTGTTTTTTACTTCCTTGTGGGCATCAAGACAGAATTAGGTTGCCTATCATACAGCATTTTTCTATTTTGTGCCTTTTGGGGGCAGAATAGAGGCCTCTCACAAGAGGAAACAGTTATTTTAAATCTCTGCATGCAACAAGTGCCCTTTGCCTTATTCCTTTAGTGGGTAAATACTTAGATATTCTTAGGGCATTTGTCATTGTGTTAGTTGATACTTCATTAGCACTAGTGGAATTATGGCTGTGCTTCTTTTGCAAGAGAAGCAATAGAGTTTCATTTTGCTTACAAGGAAATGTGGGTTAGGTCTGCAGAAGGCCTTGCTACTGCACAGCTTGGAATTGTGGCAGTTAACATTGAAGAATCTCGGTGGGTGAATTCAATTGCATCTGCTTCTCTGTCCAAGTTTCCTATGTGGTATGTGATGGAAGCAAGTGGACAAACAGGATCATTTGGGATACACTCTGAAAAGGATGCTGGCTGAACTTTTCACTCTGGAATTACATTTATGTGACTGAAGTCTCAGTGACTGGGGAATCATGCTAAATAATCTTGCCAGATGTTGGGCTTGTGTTAGTTGTGTCCCATGAGCCAGTATTACAACTGCTATTGGAAAACTTGTGGGTGGAGTATGCACCTTTGCCTCAGCCATGACAGTGCTAATTCAGGAATGTTTAGTTAAGTCCATGCTGCAAGTTCATAACCAGGACACTGACAAATACTCTGTTCTGGCAACACAGCAGGTTTTAGTGTTTCAGTGCAGAGGCAGAACAGGCAGGCAAGTACAGATACAAAACTTAGAAGTGCATCCCTCAAAATCCTCAAAATAACAGAGTTGCTTGCTCCACTTGGAGCTCATGAATGTCAGTGAACTTTTTTTTTGCTAGACACCTTTTATGCAGAATGTGAATATTCAAGGCTATTTTGTATTATATATTTTGTATTATATTTTGTATATATTTTGTATTATATAATATATTATATAATTCCTGTCCTTTTCCTGTAGTTCAGTGATTAGAAAGCATGAAATTCACATGTGGGGGACGTGGGTTTCATTTCATCCTCAATCTGTGAACTTATAAATTAGTATTTTCCACATACTCAGGGTGTGCTATAGCCATCATAGAGTTATTACAACCTCCTTAAGCTCTGAAATCAATCCATTGAAATTGCTTAATTGATCATCTGGGCTGGACTTTTAAGAGTAGAATTAGCTTGCTGGGAGGTACATGTGAAAGCAGTTAGAGATGTTTTGGGATCATCACTGAAGAAAGAATTTATGGAATGTAAGCACCTTCATAGCTGGAAAACAACCAAATGAGAATTCTTGAGACAGTAATTTCAGATTTATGGAACATAAGTGTCCGTTTTCAGCATCTGAGCTCTCTTGTTGGAATAGTCAGCAAGACTTGTCTCAGGTCACAGAAGCTAACCAGTGACAGAGAGGTGGGGTGAGGCTTTAGCACACAGACAAATACGTCAGACCGTGGAAAAATCAACATGCGTTTTTGTAGATAGAGGAGCTTTGTCATAATTATGAAGTTCTTTGACGAAAGCAACAAACTGATAAGCCAGGGTGATACATTAATTGTAGTGATTTCAAAAGATCCTCTGGCACTGTCTCTTAGCAGTGCTGCTAAAGAGTGCTAGCTGTCACAGGCTGGGAAGGAAGCCTCTCCTGTGAATTAGTAACTAGCTTAAAGAGAAGGGTTAACAAGGTAGCAATAAATAGTCATTTTTTTACAATGCGAGAGAGTAGATTGGACTCCCACAGGGATTCGTGCTGGGACCTGCACTAGTTAGCATACTCAGAAATGGTCTTGGAAAAATACTTGAGTAAAAGAAGCAGCACAGCTTGCTGCTGATGCAAAATCCTGTGCAGTAGTGCACTATGAAGCTGACAGCAAGGAGTTTCAAAAGGATCTTCTGCTGAACAGCATGAGTGTTAGACTAGAAGTGGAAATTTGGTCTCTAACTGCAAAGTAAGGCAAGCAAAACCAATAAAGGAAATAAAAGCAAAGCAGTGCATTAGCAGCTAGTAAAATGAGTGGAATACAGTGGCCTTGGTTCTCGTTTTCCCTAGCCAATGATTTACAAAAAGCTGAATCAAAAAATTGTGCTGTACCTGACCTGTTCTCTCTACCCTCAACTGTTCACTTCTGGTCATTAAGTCCAGCATCAACTTAGGAGTACTTGTGTGGTCTGATGCAGTATGGCTATTTGGCAGCTAATATTGGACAGAGACACCCAGATGGTCAGGGGGCTAGAAAAATGGTGTTATTGCCATAAGGAAGCAGCTACAGGAAGAACTTAGTGCTGTTGCCCACACGAAAAAATGTGCCAGATTCTTCTCAGATGTGCACAATGATAAGCTGAGAGGGAGTGGACACACCTGCTAAATTCTGCTTAGATTCAGAGATTTATTTATTTCTCTTTCTTGCTCTCTTTCTCTCTTTTAGCCTCTCTATCTCTCTTTCTATCTCTTTCTGACTTTCTTTCTATCATGAAGGTGGTGAAATATCATAAGATGTTGCCAAGAGAGGCATGGGACCTCCTTCCAGGGAGATGCCCAGAGTCTGACTAGGTGTGCTCCTGAGCAGTCTGGGCTGACTGGCCCCGCTTTGCCTGTCCTAAGTGGCCTCCAGAGGCCCATTGCAACCTCTGGCTTCTGGCTTCTTAAGACGGGTTCTTACCACATGCTTGCACTCCAACTATACATTATTTCAGATAGCACATTCATGACAGAAGTGGAATATATTTGCTCCAGGTTAACAACTACATATTAAAACTCAGTTCAAGAACATTGTGGGGCTAAGACCCTTTGGATTTGGCATAAACAAAGCCAGAGGCAGCTATGGTACTTTCTGTCTAGTGGCTTGACAAAGTATTAAAATACTTTGTAAAATGTCAAGAGGAGTTGATTTTCAGGGTGCAGCTATAGCAGGAGTCAGTAAGTGGTACTGTTGTCCATTCTTAAGGCTTTTGGTTTTTTACTCCCAATGTCTTCTTTAAACAAATAACATAATTCATTTGTCAGACACTGAATGATGGGGAAGAGTTAACCTGGCATAGCATGTGCTGCCATTTCATGTGATGTGTTTGTATAGGTACAAATTCTCTGCATCTGGATCAAACTCGTCTCCAACAAGAAAGTCAGTAAAAAGGTGTTCTTTACCCTGATATGTCTAACTAGGGTCAGTGCTTCTTAGTACTTGGCTTAAGATCTTTGAAAGGTAAGATAATGCTGTTTGTGGCTGACTGCTTCTGTTCAACACCTGGCACGCATGGCATGAACAAACAATTCAGACTACAGCAACACCCAAAACTGCCCATCACTGTTTTCTCCTGTAGTAAGAATTTTATTTTTAAGCTGGAGATCCTGCCACAGCTCAGCAATTTAACAACCTTGTATTCCTCAGTAATATTTATGGAATAAGCTGAGTCCTATAGTTTTAAAGAACAAATGTACTTCAACTTAATTACAGTCAGGCCTGAATAGAAATTAAAGGGTTTGCTTTTCTGTTAGTCTGTATGTGGGTAGAAAGGCAGTGAGGTTAAGATAATAGTCTCAAAATGTATTCTCAGAAAACATTTAAAACCACAGCAGGGTGTGATTGTATGCAAATAAGTATTTTTGCAATAGCAGATTAAACACCTTATGGAATTTGTATGGAAAGCTGCATGCTTGTACTTGATGCAAAGTATGATTAAGCACCAGTGTGTGGAGTTTTTGCCTTTGGTCAAAAATTAAGGCAGATTTAAATCAATCAATTTTTTTTCAGTCTTTTCACAGTGTATATTATAAATTATGAATGGTGACTACTAGAGAGAAAATATAACTTTCTCCTTGGGTCTGCATTGTTACAAGGATATGTCCTGCTATGGTTTCCAACCAGTAAATGCAGGGCAGTAGCAGAAAGTCTGATGATACCATGGCAACATGTAGGATCTGAGACAGTAAGGGAGGAAAACTGGCAAATTGATGTAAACTTTTACTAGAATAGCTCTTACTGTAAGTATTTTGCATCAGCTTACAGACAGCTTTTCATGAATGGATGAATGAAGCATTTCAGTTTCTAGGACTACATTTAAATAAACTTTTTTCATGTTCAAAGATTGTTAAAAAGGCCCTCAGGCAACCTGGTGCCTTGAGGGGCAGCAGGTACATTCTCAAGAAGCTATCCTTAGCAGTAGTGGAAAAACCTGCATTGTCACAGGCAGATAATCGCTGCTCTGCTTGGTCATTTGCATAGCTAAGGAACATTACACGTTGGCAGAATAACTTAACTCTCTTTGGAAAATACTCTTCAATGTTAACTTCTAATCTACACTACATACCAGAGTTGTGTATCTGCCTTTCTGAAACTCCTTTCTCTTACACATAAATTAGTGTCCTGCAATGAGAGTGGCTTTTCCTAGAAAATTGTCCTTTGGTATGTTCAGGAAGATGTTTAAAGGAACATTTAAAGTGGCAACCTGAATTTTTTTCTCCTAGCAGTGATAGAACTGATATAACAAAATCAGATATCATAGCGATTGTTTTAATCCCGTGTTTTTCCTATCTCGAGTAGAAAAAATAAAATTTAAAAAATATAATAAAATATTTCAAATGAGCTTTTATATAAATAGTGATATAAATTGGACTCACGGTGACATGCAGTTTCTCTGGGATGGATATAGTACTTCAGGAAAAACATAAAAGCTTCTCTGAAAAAGTCAAAATATCATGTTGAGAAACAGTAAAACCCACTTTCGGTATTCCAAAACAATTCTGCCTACTCAGCAGTAAATCTACAGAGGGAACCCAAGCTCACACTGGCAGGATTATGCTTCTGCCTCTTAATCATAATTTGTTAGTGAAAGCAGTGGTCAGAGGAAGTGCAAGGTCAGCTGTTCTGAACACTGGTAGAGCAGGCTTCACTCTCCTTCATTCATGTGCTGTTGTCCCACAGACTCCAAATTCACATCTGGACATGAGCAGATAACTAAGCATTGTGATTCATACAGATAGGGAAAACTGGAGCACTGAAAGTTATCACCTGCCCTCTCCTGGAAGGGTCTCACTCCTGCTTAGGGAAAAGCTCAGTTTATGAAGCTGTTGCTGAAGTACTGGTCATATCCCAGTGTTTTAAGAGAAGAAAAGCATAAAAGCAAGGGGGTTTTGTCATTTCTCCCCATCATATAAGGAGTGAGCTTCTTCAGGAAGAAAAAGAACCTTATTACTATGTGGGCAGAAACCACCAAGTGAAGGTAATGGGCCATCCAAAGGGAGGAACCACTCCAAGCCCTTGAAAAAATAACTTTTAAAGTTAGAGCTGAGACAGCCGATGTAAAAGTCTGTGGAAATAACTTTGGGCATGTTCCCTCAGAAGAGGCATAGAAAAAGAAAAGGTGATTTGTGGCAAAGCAGAATTATTGGTAATGGAATGTAATGCTGTTTTTACACTGCCTCATTTTGCAGCCAGCATATTATTTCTCACTTTTAGGACTGCCTAAGTTCACACACAAGCCAGTAGAAGCAAACTACATAATTGCTTGAAACAAGAGAAATAAAAGCAGAGTTGTTAATATAATGATATTTTAAGCAATAATTATTTCAAGCAGAAATAATTAGATTTCCCTTGAGTAGCATATAATACCTTACATTTTAAGGCAATTTAGCGACAAAATCAAAATATATACCAACATTATTTCCACATGCAGAAACAAGTATGGGAAGAGTCTGCAGGATGGAGACCAAGGAAGTCTTGCCCATAATATTTTTCCTGAAGCAGTTTGGTTCAGGTGGCACTAACTAACTCTATTAATAGAGATTTGCCCAACTGTGTTTATTATTCCCCACTGCTTCACTGCTTGCAGGAGGAGGCAAAGATGACAGAACAGTTTTCACTTTAATAAAGCATTTTTTTTAAAAAAAAGACTTCTGTTTACATTACAGAACCCTAAAGAAACAGATGTTGAAGATGAAGTGAGAAAAGGTGAAGTTTATGAGCCTGCCTCTTGGGGAAGCTCATTGCACTGCTAAGAAAACTTCTGCCCCTCACAGCAGAGAGCTTCATTATGTCAGGAGAGCCAAACTGGTAACTGTGGACCATAGAGGACCTTTGATGGGCTTTTCCTTCTCTCTCTGTCACACTCTTGGCCTTTTTGGCGATGTTCAATTAGTTGCTGTTTGTGTCAGAGCTCAGGGTAGACTGCATATGCTGGTTTTAAATGAGACCCACTCATCAGTGCAGACCTCTGTGAAGCAGCCTGAAGCATTTGGGGTTTTTGTTCTGCTTTCAAAATTGGTGAGTACAGGATTATTTTGTCAAAGATGCTTAGAGTTTTTGTTCTTAAGTTGTTTTTTTTCATAAGGCTACTTAATTCTGCACCAAACATACCCACTTCAACCCTCAAACAGTCTTTTTGCTACAAATGGCAGATTTGCAGAATATTTTTGCTCTACTCTTTTTCCACCTCCCTTTTTTAAAACCATAACATTTTTCATGCAAGTGACTTCCTGGAATACTACTTTTTTAAAAATAAGTCTGATTTGTTATAGATGGTGAATTCATAGACACCAGTTGCCTCTCTTACCTGCTATAGTCAGACTGAGTTGTGTTGCCACAGGATGAGAACTGTACTGTATTGAATACTTCTTCAGATCAAAGTGGATGAAGGGTATAATTTTAGAGCTGAAAGACATTGCTTACACTTGGAGTAAAGAACTGCAACTTATTATACCACCCATCCTATATTGCCCATTCAGATTGCAGGCCTTCAGGCCTGGAACTCTGCCTGTGCATTTTACATGTGCAGTATTCTCAGGATACAATATAAATAATAATATCAGTGAAGGGAATAGCCTTGTGGAGCAATCCACAACTAAGTCAACTTTTCAGATATTGTGGAACAAGGCCAGCATTACTTCAAAAACATTTCTTTTTTCACAAAGCAGTCAAATGCCTAAATTAAAATCCCACTCAATTGCTTTGGTCTTATCAGATAAAGTATCTGTGTGTTCATTTAATATGCCTCTCATGTATTTTATCTTTTTGCTTCATTTAAATATGAGAAGCAAACACATTTTATATAGTTGTTATTCTCCAATTACTACAAAAGCTTCTTGGAATCTTTGATCATGAGAATGTTATTCCAAATCCAGTTCTGCTTCGCAATTACAAAGTGTCTTCACTGAAGTTAGTTTGGATGCAATTCTAACCCAGGTAGAGTAAACCACAGTCAGTCCTCAAAAAACCTGGACTACTGCTCCTATGACTATGGAGCAGTAAAGAGATGAGAATGAACCCAAATAACTGAGTTGATTTATGTGGTGATGGAGTTTTTTTAGACAGAAATTCCTACCAAAGCTGTAATGATAACAAGCATCTGATGTGAAACATCAATGACTGAGCATTACATGGCATTTACAAAAAGTTATTATTATTAAAATACAGTAGATCAGAAAATCTTATTTGTTGTATCAGGGATACTAGGATAGAGGTTCAGCCACAGCATTTTGGTTTCTTAGGGGTATTTTTACACAAGGCCACAGAGAAGTGATGCAGGTATAGAACAGCTGCTAACCAAGTTCAGCATGCTTGAGTGAGACACACTCTGTCTCTACATTTAAGTAAGATGTTTAAGTAAGAAGCTAGCACTCCACAGCATCAGTGTCAGATAAAGCTCAGGAAGTAACAGTAGCAGCAAAACCAAGTTACACCACTTTGTGTCTTACAGATAATTTGTCTAGTATTTATTGAGTGGTGGAGTAGCTATAGCATAGAACTGAGGAGAATGATGGAACTTATAAAGGGCAAATCATGTGGCAAATATGCAAAGTACAGTGCAAAAAAAAAAAAATTACTGCAAAATCAACAAGAGAGCATGCAGTAGCAATGGCTAGGTGACAAACTGAACAGTGGTTTGTTTAAATTTATGCATAGGGTATATTCAGATTTCCAAAAGCCTTAGCTTAATACTTGTAAAGGAGTGCTGTAAAGTCTTAACTAGCATGAAATATAAAACATTACTAAAGTGTCCCTTCTACTATTAAAATGTGGCTTCTTTATTCACTGATTTATTAGCTTCATTCACCAGAGGTCTGATGGAAATTCACTCACTTCACAAGGATCAAAAAACTGAGAAAAAAGGATCAAAAACTGAGTTATATGAGATGGTTTATTTAGTGAAGTACTGAGCATTTCCATCTCCAAACACAGAGGCAGAGCAATTGCAAGCATTTAGTACCACACAGGGTCAGATTAAACTATGAACAAAGTATTTTCAGACAATGAATCCATGAAGACTGTTACTGCTTTTCTGTTTTAAAATACACATATTGTGCCAGCCCTTCCAAAAAGTAATGATTTTGTTTCTATCTTTATCCCTGAGGGGAAAAAATTACTAGAAAGAATTCACAGCCTTAGAAATGTATCTTCTTTATTCTCAGCAAATGCACAAGGACTAGGACTCATTTCTTATTTACTAATAAACCAAGCAAAACTCACAACACAGTTTAAATTCAGCTGGACTGTTTGCTTTTTGAATTGTAGACTCCTAGCTATTAAATAATGTCAAGTGAATCTACCAGGATGCAGGGCTGGCAGACAGATCAGTGATGAGATGCTCCAAGAGTACAAAGCAGCACCCAAGAGGAGCAGCCTTGTGGCTGGTGACTTGCAGGCCTGGCAGCTGAGTGCACTCCAAACCAGCTGTGCCCTCTGACACGGCCCATGATTTTCTGTCCTGATCCAAGGCAATGCCCATCTTCATCTAACACTGCACCTCCTGGCTGCTGCTGATAACTGATAACGACTATGCATATTCCATTCAGAGCAACCACAAAGCTTTGCAAAGCAGCAGATGCTTTGATCATTTTAAGCACTATGTAGTGGGTGCTGGCGTTCAGTCTGTCTAGTTTAGTCCTGTGTCTTTCTTCACCATGCAAACATACTTAACCTGTAGCAAGAAGGAAAAAAACCTGTTACAGTTGTGCAATATATATATATATATATATATATATATATATATATATGGATTTGTTCTACAATCACTAAAAAGCTGTATAACTTCCAAAGGTAACGGGAAAATAATTCCATCTAATTTAGACATATTCATTTACTAAGGAAGCAACTCTTTCCTGAGATGGCGGCTTTTTTCAGTTTGAAAAAAAGCACTCCATTTGTTTTCTTTAATGCCCTAATCACTACATGAGGTTATGGTTTTCCTTGCCTGTTCCCTGCCTAGTCCTAGAGAAGTCCTGCAGAGCTGTCTGTCTACAGCTCATATGGGCAGAAGCACAGGAGAGTACTCTCATGATCTCATGGTGAAGAGCTAAAACTGTGTAATGCAGATTCAGTTTTATTCAGGAATATTTAGCTTAGCAAGTAAATGCTTTACCTACTACATAAACGTCCATAAAGAAACCAGGAAATAACACGAAAGTTAACTGCAGGCTCCTCAAACATAACTTCCCTTTTTACATACTAGGAGTTCAGGTGGCTTGGGACCTGAATGGATCTTTAGGTGGACACAGTTATCACTCTACTCAGGACAGTAATTAAAACTAAAATAACCTGGATTAATTTTTACTTTAAAAAACATAGAGATGCTTTTTATTAACATTCTAGATCAGCGGTTAAATAAAATGTGCATTTTGAAAAAAGCTGGTTTGTAGACTGAAAAAAAAAGTGAGATTTGCCCAGCATTGCAGAATTAAGATATTAAGAAGAAAAAAAAGCTATTGGTCACTTCAGGTGAAACTATTTGCAAAGCAGAAGCCAGTAGTAGATCAGATGAAATTTGTTTTCTGTCCTAAAGTACAGAATTGCCCCCAAATATGGGAATAAGAAGGGCCAGCTTCTCATTTAACAAATGAACACCTTAAAATACAGTCACTATTAGGGGCAGAGTAGGACAAATACTGTATATTGCAATGTTAATGAAGTTCGTTTTGTGGCCTAATCACTGACATTCAGGAGATTTTTCCTATGAAAATTAAGATGTAAATTGTAATTTTGGATGTGTCTTAGCTATTTGCGCAGGCAAGACTGTTTCACTAGAAACTTACATGACTTCATGTGCTACCTTAAAACATTTTTAAATAGAAATAGTATGAATGTATCATAAGCGTATGTTGCATAAATTCCAACTAAATATATACATAACATGAATTTCTTATTATTGCTATTCTTTTCGATCATCCTTATTCTCTTTTCCTTCCCCTCTTAAGTGAAACTGTTCTTCCCTGCTGTATGCAGGAAAATTAGAAGTTTCAGCACACTTGGAAGCCAAAGGTTCATTTGTAATATTCATTAAGCAGTAAGTAGTCCAAGAAGTTTATTAACTTTATCGACATTAAGTTGTAAAAAGTAATTACTTTTACTGGTGTAAAATCCTGCCATTTTGGACTTGCAATTGAGTGCAAGCAAAGTATATAGCCCAGTAGAGTGCCTAAGTTATGTTTTGTGCACTCATATAGTCACATAATCCTGGCCTGAAAAAGGAAAAAAAAACAACTAAAAGCAACTCCAGAGATTTGTATTTTGAAAGCTCTTTCCCTTCCCAAATGAAGAGAAATTGTAAACATTCATGCTTTATTTTGTACTTCCTGGCACGGCACACTTGATATGTTGACAAGGCTACTGAACAGTTCTGTAACATGCAAGAGATAATTTGGTCACCTCACAATACAGGTGTTCTCATCAGATGACCAAGTCTCAAAGCAAACGAGATCATCCAAAGATGTCACAGATCTGCCAAAGTCTCAGTAATTAAGATGCTGTAGAGACTGGAGAATATTCTGGACATACCTGCCACCTGGTGTTTGGAAAACACCATGTCTGAAAACAACCTGAGATGCTTTTAAATCTGTATTCTCATTAATATGCAAACACACACCATATGGATGAAATGCAGAAGCAACAAAAGGTTGGTGTTATTACCAGCATCTGTCCAGAAAGAAAATTAACACAGTGCTTTAATGTTGCTTCCAGTTCCATCTCCACTGACTACAGAAATTCTTTGACTGTATCTACACATCTTCTGTCAGATAATGGCACTTTTGCTGAGAAATGTCCTGGGCAACAGCATTATAGTACTTTACAGTCTGACTGTTAAACTGAAAGGAAAAAACTGAGTTATATGAGATGGAGCTCAGCAAGAAAAGGACTAGTGATAGATAATACTGGGTACTGAGTAATTAATCATTGTCTGAAATTACTGTGATGAGTATTAATTTCTCTTAGCTAAAACATTTAAAATGTCCAAGTCTTTATAGTGGAAGTGGCAATGACACTAACTAATAGTTTTGCATATTTGATATTGATGCTTACTGGTAAAATTCATAACAGTAAGCATGTGAACCGAGATAAACCATGTTTATCTTTACCTAGCAAAAGTGGTGGCTAAAGCTTTAGTGTAGGCAACTGAACAAATCACTGTGCAATTCAGTGATATCAAACTGTACCTATAGCACAGTGAGATTTTTTTCTCCTCCTCTGCAAGGCAAGATTTAGATACCACCGTGTTTCCCAATGATAACTCAGGATGAAGCCACAGCCTAAGGTCAGTCTCAGCAATATAAATAGCATTTAAATTTGCACCCTGGCAAGCACAAACTGGGACTATTTTTCTGGAACTGCAACTTTGTAGGGCTGCCAAAAATCAAGTGGAGTGTAGCATTTGGGTTTGTCTTTTTCTCAAGGCGATGGAGTTGAAATGCAACAGTGTCCTTAGGTGCCCCACTCCATTTCAGTTCTAATAACTTTGAAAATGATACGCACTAGAAGATCAATACTTACTGTAAATTTACTGTGTACACATATGCTCTCAGGTGTTTGCATCAATAACTTTTAACTGCAGAGCACATGGGAGCAAACACAACCTCTGAGATCCATGCAGTTCTTGGGAATGGCCTGTGCACAGCCAGGAGCTGGACTCCGTCCTTGTGGTTCCCATCCAACTCAGGATACTCTACGACTGAGTCTATGATTAATTGTTGTTAACTTCTCCCAGAATTTAGTTGCTGTCTAATACTGGGCTTAGTTGCTTTTTCAGCATTTGAAGAGTGTTTTCTAATGAAAACACAGATCCTAACACGGAACTTTGTAAAGCAGAAGGTGCCCCTTCCTCTGGTCTATTGACAGTGACTACTCAGTACAGACAGCTGTATTAGCAAATTAGGACTGTTTTCTTATTATTGAGAGAGGAGCCTAATGACTTTTCCAGGACCTTTGCAGAGAGTGCAAAGAACAAGAAAAAAAAATACAAAAAGTTGAAAGTAAAACTGAGGAAAACAAGACCACTAACTCCAAACAGAAATTACATCAGTGGTCTAGCATGCTGATGGCCAGCCACTAGCAGTGGAGCCAACATCATTGCTCCTGTATCCTAGGACACTAGGCTGTTTATTATATGCAAACAAACAAAAAAAAATATTCCAGGCTCCCACAAAAAAGTTGGATTCAACAGGTTGGATTCAATGGATTCACTCTCCATTATTTTTTTGGTCTGTTCAAGTCTGTTTCAGCAGACCTGTCCATGTTAGTTGCAGCTCCTGCAGAACCTCTTTAATATTCCATTTGAGTTGGCCATCATTACTACTATTTTAACTGACAAATATGAAAATAATAATGTTGTATACACCCAAAATTGTGCTTTCCACTCCCGTTTTTGTTTCAGCGTGGCTCATGCAAGTCTTATTCTCAGTGCACATCTCTGAAAACGGCATTCTTCTTCAGCTGCTGCTTAAAAGAGAATTTGCTACTGAATAAAGAAACCAAAGCAGTTAGGTAACCAAAAATTGACAAATTTGGATATTCTGCTTTGCTAGGAAGGATCTGAGGGGACACCATGGTACAAGCTGCTCCTCAACCTATGTGTATTCCTAATACCATAAATCAAGTATGCCAAGTTGCTGTTCTTAATGAAAACCTTAAGACTACATATTGGGTGATAAAACTTCCACTTCAGTTTACCAAGCCATATAAAAGCCCATCAATCAGCAGTTTTTTCAAATACGAAGAAATGAATGTTTCATTCTCAAAGGATTGATAAAATCATGTACTGATTTTTTTGAGGAATACTTGAGTGACTTAAGAATTATGCAGCAAGGCTTTGGTTGTGAGAGGGCTATAGGGGTGGCTTCTGTGGGAAGCTGCTGGAAGCTTCCCTTGTGTCAGACAGAGCCAATGCCAGATGGCTCCAGGATGGACCTGCCACATGCCAAGGCTGAGCCCAGCAGGTTGCTGATTTAAAAAGGAGGAAAAAAACCCCTCTGCTTGGGCTGGGGGAACAGGACTTGAGGGAGGAGAATATGTGAGGAACAGCCCTTCAGACACTGTGACTGGTGAGGAAGAAGATGCTCCAGGTGCTAGAGCAGAGATCCACCTGTGGAGGACCTCACACCAGGGCAAAGGGATGCCCAAAGGATACTGTGATCCCATGGGAAGCCTGCACTGGATGGGCTCCTGTGGGCCCATGGAAAGGAGCCCACACTGGTGCAGGTTTGCTAGCAGGACTTGAGACCCCATGGGGGACTTCACGCTTCCTGAAGAAACATAGCCCATGAGAAGCTCTCCCATTGGAGGAATTTATGGAAGACTATCTCTTGTGGGAGGGACACCAAGATGGAGCAGGGGAAGAGTGAGAGGAGAAAGTGGCAGAGATAACACGTGATGAAGTGACTGCAGTACAGTCCACACATGAAACAAAATCCTACAAAACAGGACTTGAAAAATTTGCTGCTTCTGAGCATAATTTGTAGCACTGATGTATTTACATGTGTTAAAGCAGCTAGAAACTCTTACCTGTAGATATACAAGCTATTTAAAATTCTGTTTTCAGAAAGTGTTTTCACTGTGGTGACAACAGAGACATGCCAAAAATCACTGTAACCAGACTTAAACAACTTGCATACCTTTGTATTTCAACCTCTGCCTTAAATGACAGTATGCTACTTACAGTTGTTCTTGAAGCCTACAGCTGGACAGAGACAAAACACATTAAAATAAAAAACTGCATATTTTATTTTTAGCTTTAAAGATGCATCTCTAAACGATCAGTAGAAAAAAAAAGTAAAAAAGTAAACACCAGCATTTTGTAAAACCACATTGAACTAATACAAGACTTAATACAAAGTTTTCATACACGACTCAAATGCAGTTTTCAAAGAAAAAAGTAGTCTGGTCTTCAAGACCACTTCCACTCGAGATAAATCATTAAGTACCCACAGATTTTAACTATAAAACAAGGATACATTCTTTCTTTTTTCTTCCATTTATGGAGTTGATTGCCAAAAACTTCAATCATTTGCCAGTGAAATTCTCATAGTCTCAGTTACAGAACTGAAGAGAGCTCATACAATTCCATGAGTGAAGTCTTTCCATTTTCAGTACACACTCAAGTCAGCACTTGTCACATATCTTTAGACTGATCATCTTCTTCAAGTTTTCTGATTTCATTCTTTAAACAGTTGATGGTTTCACGACTTGCTTTTAGTCTTTCTTTAAGCTCAGCAATTTCAAAACTAGTCTTCTTTTTGGCAGCTTCGAGCTTCTCCCTGGTTTTCACTTCAAGATCTGCAACTGTGGCAGTGATAAAGAAAAAAATATATTTTGAGTACCATGAAATTTGCTTTTTTTTTTTTTTTTATTTGCAATGGTAATTTGGATAGCGTGTGTCCTGAAAAAAAAAATCTGTTACTGTTGGCCTTAGATATTCAATGTTTGTAATCAAAATGGTATCCACATAAGAATCTGGATTAAAAAAAAAGCTTGTTTTGCAGCCTCATTCAGCCCTCAGCCCATCAGTTTTGCAGATAGCTATACAATTCATAAAATCATTTTCTACAGGTTTGGGGGGTTTTTTTAAGATTAGGTAAGGAAAATAGAATCTGACATGGTGACAGCAAATACCTGGGAAATTACAGAGAACTATGAATGTGTGGTGCCCAGCGACAGCACATGAGGCCACAGGCACAAACAGAAATATGGGAGGTTCCCTGAGAACTTCAGGAAACTTCTGCTGTGAAAGTGACCAAGTGGTGGCGCAGGTTGCCCAGAGAGGTTGTGGAGTCCCCATCCTTGGACACATTTAGAACACATCCATCTGGACACAGTCCTGGGGAACCAGCTATGACGGGGTGGACAAGATGCATCCATCCAGAGGTCCCTTCAAGCCTCCACCATTCTGTGGCTCCTTCTCCACGTACTGTAACCATTTTCTATGTCTCATTGGAGTTTAATTCTACATATGTGAAAACTTTGGTTATGCTGCCCTGCTTTTACGAATATCTGACATCAACTATCCTACTTTTTATTATTTTTTCACGCATAAGTTTTAGGACAAAGATAGTAAAGCCAACAAGTCTATGAAGGCTGTGGAGACCACACATATTCCATACATTACATAACTGTGGGCAGTGGCAAATATTATCTGCTTCACGAGCACATTTTCAAGAAGTATTTATACCAAGAAACCACACCAAAAGTTTCTACCTACTCCCTGGAGAAATATCAAAAAATTTTAAATGAAAAAAGATCAAATTTGGATGTTTTTATGAATCACATTATTAAACATTTTCTAAACAAAAACTGTAACACACAACAAAAACAAGAATCCACCTCCAGACTGGCTGAACCGAGGCAGGAAATACAAGTAGCTCACACATCCACACAGCCAAGCAGACATAAGGCAAATAGGAACCCTAACTTTGAAGAGCTTCAAACTCCTAATCACTCACCACTCTTAGCTCTAGGTGTTTGCTGTCCAAAAAATACCTGACATTTGTTGTCAGGTGAACATAAGGTCAGGTGAGGTGGACTACAATGGATTAAAGCTTGTAATTAATAGGGCAGGATTTTGGTTCAATAAATACTGTATCTTCTACTCTCAGAGAGCAGATAAGAGATGAAATACAGAAGATCAGAACAAAAATAATCCCTAAATGCATTACAACTTATGAACCAATGGATCTTTAATTTAATTCCCTTAGTTCCCTTAATATTTTTGCTTATATTTGGAGACAAATTGGATAAAAGGACACAAAAACCATTAGGCTGTACTGAAGTATGTTATGAAATTACCTACAGTTAAAAAAGTAAAGGGAAAAAGAGCTTTCACAAAGGGTTGCTGCTTTAACTTAAACAAACTAACTGTGCTGTACTTCAGGCATTCAACTGTCACCTTTGCTCGCAGTGCTGAACAGAACTGTACCACAGGGTGGCCTTCGTTTATTCTCTGATTAAATTAATTTCAAAGATGTCAGACTAGGTGTAGTTCATGCCATCACTCTTTATATCAAGTAATTCCAAATTCTTTTTTTTTTTAGCAGCCATAGGAATAAGAAAATATTAGAAGTCTTCAGGTAAGTATTAATACCTTTGCAGAAGTTGGAAGTTAAATTTAATGCAAAATTATCACTTTTTTGCAGCATCCAAATCCATTGTACTCTTACAGGCCAGGAAAAAAAAAAGCAAATCCAAATATTGTTATTTCTAAAATGAAAATATTTTAATTTTCAACTTACACTCTGTTTCATGTTTATAAGCACCTAACGTTAGTTGACGAGACGTTGTTAACAGCTGCTGCATCATTGCAGTAGGATCTTGAAATATCTATCGAAGGAGAAAAATACATCGCATCAATAATAATCTTCAGAATAAAGTGAGGATTACATTAAGAATATTCATACCATTTCATCATAGAATTCAGAAACTACAGTTTTCTTCCCCAGGATGGCATTGGTATCCGACTGAAAAAGCTTCAGCAAGTGATATAAAGTTACCTATGCAAAGACAGAATTTTATTAGCTTGAAAACTGTAGAGAACTAGAAATCTTGTTCTAGATATCAACAAGTTCCTACAAAATAACTGTATAGGATTTTAAAATGCTTTAGGAATGCAAATACAAATGTCATATAGCTTTACTATAATTACTTTAAATTTAACGTTAACTGTTAAATTATGTGCCAATTATCCGAAGGCCTCTTGAGACTAAAAATGTCTGGGAAAGTGGTTTAGGACTGGTACATAAAAAACACTAATACCACCTTCTCTGAAACATTTCCAAATGGGTGATTTAATTCAAACTGACTTTCTCAATCAGTTTTAGAAAGTGCTTTCTGTGACCTTATTCTCTATTCTTGAGAAAACGAAGCACCAGGGAGGCTGTGAATCACTTTTCACTGAAATCTCTCTTTATGGGGTTACTCTTCTGTCCCTGCACTGCAGTTGGCAGGGTGGGGAGAGGACTGGAAGCCCTCTGTGCAGCCCCGAGGAGCTGCTGACCACCTGGCCCATGGCCTGGGAAGAGCACACACAGCCCAATGCTTCTCCCCTTCCACAGGCCAAGGAGCAGTGGTGGAACAGAGCGGTACCTGACTGCCCTTGCTACTTCCTGGAAAAGAGGAACGTGGCAGGCTCCAAAACAGCCTTCCAAGAACAGCAGCAAAGAAAAAACACCCAACCAACCTTAGGACAGCTTGGTCAAGCTGTGAACAGAATTAATACAAGTCAGGATGCTACTGAGCCCAACAGGAACACCCACTGCTACCAACTGCCACGTATGCAAGAATAACATAAAATTCAGTTTTAGCAAAAAACGTTTAGCAAAAAAATGTATATAACAAAAGGATTGTTCATGTGACAGAAGGAACTCAATCCTTCCAGAAATAAACATCTTTTTCCCCCAAAATAGAGTAATCAAGTTTCCTACCTAAACCTGCATAAAAACCCTACAAGGTATGTCTAAAGCACAGGAATGGAAGAAAGAAATTAATTCCAGTACTTTTTGCAACTATAGAGTTGTTTTAACCTGGTCTTCTTAGGCAGAGACTCATACTAGCATAGTAGCCCTGCTGCTTTTTGACTGATTTTGATCTGTCAGGAAAAAAAAAAAATTAAAATACTCATATATTCTAGAACTTGGAAACTACGTGGAAGAGAAAACCTCAGTATGTGTTCAACTCAAGTAAGGTACAATATGTGGTCACATATTAGTAAATATCAGAGAAGCCAAGCAAAGGAAAAGCACTCATGAATACCAGAAGAGAAGGACAGAAAGAGGAAAATGTGCCCAATCCTTAAAATAATTTCCTGCAAGAACAGACTTTTATCACTTCCACGGCCAGTAAAACTTATTTTGACCAGCAACTTCCTAAAGCTGTAGGCCACCATAACTAATTATTTAAGCTTTGTTAAAAGTTCAATGTACTTACAGGTCTTTCATTTGGATCAATGAAAAATATCTTAATGATTATTTCAAATTCACCCCAGCCTGTTTCGGTGATTTCATACGGCGGTTTGGTAACAACTGTAATAGGCAACATAGAAGTGTTAATTCCATGATAAAGCCAGAACAAAAGCTCAGTTCTAGGAACAACTGCTGAAATGCAAAACTCACCTCTTAAAGGATTACCGTAGCTTTCATGCAACTTGAACTGAATTTTTTTCACATATGCAGACATGTCCTAAAAGAGAAACATTGTCGTTTCTGATTTTTCAGCACACCAAGCTACTATTCAGTCATTTATCCTATATGCCTACATTCCTTCTGATTTTAAACAGTATTTCTTCTGACTTCACAGAAGGAA
>VWYP01026343.1:155166-171275 GCA_013400435.1 Pycnonotus jocosus
GGGCGGGACGGGGCGGGCCGGGACAGGAGGGGCTCGGCCGCGCCGCCCGAGGAGAATACGTCCACGGAAGCGACAGGAGAGGGCTCCCAGTTCCGCGCCTAGCATACAGACACCGTCCACTACAGCCTGGCCTTGGAACACCCCAGTGATGGGGCATGCCAGCCTGGTTCAGTGCCTCAGCATCCTCACGGGGAAGAATTTCTTCCCAATATGAGTTTTAAATCTATCCTTTTTCAGTTTTAAAGCCATTCCCACTCGGCTTGTCACTGCGTGCCTTTGCAAAACGTCCTTCTCCAGCTCTCCGACAGGCGCCCTTAGGTAGCGCAAGTCTGCTCCGAGGCCTCCCCGGAGCCTTCTCCAGGCTGACCCCAGCTCTCTCAGGAGAAGAGACTGAGGGGTTGTTCGTTTGTGGAGCTGCTCTGTGCCCCAGCTGCACCCTCTCGTCAGCCCAGCTCTGTCCGTCCCTGCGATGGAACGGAGAACTCGATGGACTCCTCTGAGGAGCTGTAGCCAGATCCTGCCTGCAAACCATTTTCCAGAGCATCTCCCTACCGTGGCCCTCGAATGCGTGCGCTGGGACTCCTGGCAGACAAGAAGACAGTGACCATCATGCCTAACCCTCTCCCAGAAAGCAAAAATTTCCTGCCCTGTTCTTTGTATGAACTAGGTTGTGTGAACAGCATTGCTCAGCTCTGAAATGTTACAGCTATTTTTATTAAAGCAAATTGGCAAGACTGGCAACTGGGCCAGTCTTTTACAAATGGTCAAGCTCTGTCTTCAAAGAAGCTTTTTCTCTGGTTAATCTAACTTCTAATTAATTAATTGGCTTCTGTGGAAGACTCTTCATTCCAGCAACAAGATGAACAAGAAGAGGAATGATGCAATTCCTGATCTAAAGAAACCTTTTCCTCCCATGTGCTCATGACTATTCTACAGATCTCCCTTTAGGAAGGGTGGGCTCAAACAGTTCTGCTTTGGTTTTTAAAGACAGAGGTGTAACCAACCTTAGTTAATCTGTCAGAAAGAGAACAGGATTTAAGAGCATCAAAAACTTCATCAGAAGCTATCATACAAAACCTGTTAAGACCCCATCTGGAAAAGAGTACACCTTTCTGTTAAAAGAGCATATAATAAAACGGGCTGGATTGGGAGGAACCTTAAAGACCATCTAGTTCTTGCCCTCACCTCTGCTGTGGCCAGGGACACCTTCGACCAGACCAGGCTGCTGAGTCCCATCCAACTTGGCCTTGAACAGTTCCAGGGGTGGGGCATCCAGAACTTCTCTGGGCAACCCATTCCAGTACCTCACCACCCTCATAGTGAAAATTTTATTCTTAATATCTCCTGTTATAGAAAAAAACCCCCCCCCCCCCAACAAACGGAAAGGCTAATATGCAAGAAAAGGGTAAATTGGTGTAAACACCACGTGCCTCAAAAAAAGGCCAGAGCTTCAAACAAATTTGCCAAAATAAAGGTAGAGAAAGTATTAACTAGCCTGTTGCAAATGCCCTGGGGGCTAAGTAAGATGAGAAGGGAAATAACAAGAGGGCAAGCAGTATCAGCACAAAAATGAGATTAATATAATCTAGCCAAGCAGAAACTCAGGCAGCAATTTCCATTTGAAACCCCTGGAGCATGGGAGGAGGAGGATAGATGTCCTGTAAGAAGTGCAGGAGGAAACACCCCAGACAGACCCTAGGAGGTTTTAAGATAAATCATGGAAGAAGTTAAATGATGCAGTTTCTTGCTCCAGGGCAAGACTGAGCTTCATATCAGGCAGCATTTTCCAGTCTTTCTCGCTATTTTGCTTTCTTGTGTGGCCTTGCAATGACGCATGGAAGGCTAAAACACACCCACACAATTCCCAACCTGTTTTACCTATAAGTATGGTCAATCACAGAGATAGAGGTTGATTGAAAAAGAAATAAATTCCTTTTTTAAACCTGATACAAAGACTTGTTCACCAAAAGAATGGCTAATGGATTTATTAACTGAATATTCACAGGCTTGAATGTTACTACCAAGATGGAAGCATATTTAAGAAAAGAAGTGACAGAACTGGAGAAACTGGCACTGGACGTGTGCTCTGTGCCAACTGAAATAAAGGAAATCATCTCAAGTGGAGAAGGCTTCAAGGCAGTCACTGAATTGCAGAGGCAGATTGTGGGTATGGAGGGAAAACCTTTGTTGGAACATGTGGAATGAGAAGAATCTGCATAACAAGATGAGATGGGAGAGACTGGAAGTGGATGGGATTGTTTGAACTAGATTGTTTGTTAGGCAGGTTCCTGTCTGTAGCAAAGGGCTGGGAGCACCCTGAAGAATGTAAGTGCTGAAATCTGCTTCTACCAACCTGTTTTGGGGAGCTGCTGCACATGATCTGCCACCATGCTGTAACTGTCGAGTTCAGCCTCTGTCCAGGTGTGTGGTTTAGGTGAAGTTTTTTCATATCCCACTGCTGCAAAAGGAAAGAGCCACGTACAGGGAGCAGGCTGCTCCTCAGAGCTGAGCCCTTCACCTGCCAGCTGTCCTCAGATGGCACATGCAACACTGGATACTGGCATACACAACAAATAAAGAACAACTTCCAACTCCAGATTCTCAGCAAAATTACCACATTCCTCAGCATCTTTACCCAGGTTAGGTCATTCCAAGATTTAATTTTCTTTTTTTTTTTTTTTTTTCAAAGTTCAAAATAGATGGTTACATTTTTATTCTTTGTAAGGGGATTGCATACAATCTCACAGGAGCTGACCTTGCAGAAGTGTCATGTAAGACTTCCCTCAAACTTCTTCCAATCCTGGAAAGGACCAACCAAGTGGGGGAAGAGGCCACCTGCTCCAAGATCAAGTGCAGCTGGAGGCAGCACAAACCTGGCTCCAGCAAGCAAAGGTGTACCACCATCTCTTTCACTAGCCCTGACTGTTTTAACAGACTACTAATTTAATTTGATGGGAATGTGGTTTTGGCAAGTTGCTACTTTTTTCCCTAAACAAAGAGTTGTATTTTTAAAAACCTTCCCTTCTTCAGTAATATAGCCAAGCACCTCACAGTTAAATATCTGAACTAGCTATTGCTGTAACTATAACCCAAAAAAAGAGACAATAATGTAGAGGTTTAAGTTTTATTTCTAAATTATTTTTGAGTGAAAGGCATAAAACTAATTTTAAAATATGATAAATTACTTAACTGAATGGAACAGGCAGGGGATAACTTGGAATTAAGAGGGCACAGTAGGAATCCTACATGACAAAATAAATTATTTTTCTGACATACCATACTGTTACCACTGTGAAATTAACACCAAGAAAATTTTCCTGGACTCCTGCTGAGATAGAAGCCAGCCAGCAGATAGCTTTGAACTTATGGAGAATTTATACTTACATAGAGAAGCTCAGAATACAGCTTTTTAGAGCTGCTAATAAAACACTGGCCTTCTCTGACTTTTTATTCAAAGTACTTTATATTCTAAAAAAAGAACCCGCCAAACAATTTAGACATTATTTTCAACAGTTTCTTCTGCAGGGTTCTGTTAGCCATTCTACACCCTTACACTACAGGTCTTTGAGAAAGTAGGGGCTATGAACCTTCATCTTGCAAATATTCCAGGCTGAATCACTTTCAGGAAAGTGAGGATTGCAGTTTTAATTACATATAGGCTCCAATTAACTTTTAGAGGTGGGAGCCCAAGTCCCTTACAACTTGACTCATGAATAAGAATTCTGTTTGGCATGAATGGTCTCTGTTTCTATCCCATCCCACCAGCTATAACACATCCAAGCAAAATCATGTATTTTTTAAGAGAAGCACAGTCTCCAGATTGTAAAAGGTGGCAAGGGTAACTGCCTGTCAGAAGAAGTAAATAGCTAACAGGGAAATGGGACACCAGTGAGCCTCAGAAATCAGCTTTAAGTGTAAGAGTAACCATTCTGAAATGCTGTAACTCCATAGAGCTAACTGCTCCTTCAGAGGCAAATGCTGCCTGTTCCACAGGGGAACCCACCCATCTTCAGAGGGGTTTTAGAGATGCATTCCACCACAGGCAACATTTTGTCCACCTGTGTGGACAATATCTTTTATCAGTGTCTTCAGCATCAAAGAAAGGTTTCTAAGCCTTCAAGAATTTCAGTACCAGTGCATCATATAGGGAAACACACACAGGAATTTAAAAGCAGTGCACTCAAAAGGTATTCAGACAATAAACAGGGACTTTTTAATGAGGTGTCAAGGAAAATACAGCTTGTTTATTAAGTGGAGAAGGGGAGTAAAAAGTGACTCCTATATTCTTAAATTTAGGACAGCTGAGGATTATTACACCTAGTTCTGCTGATAATGCAGACACAATTAATGAGATTATTAAATGACGAGGACTGGAGAGGGTTTTTTTTCATGCCACTAGATGGCAGAAAGAGCCCTTTTACACTCCTTGATCACATCTACACCATTTTGAATGTACTCTAACAGGGCACCTAGGGGCCTATCTTCACCAAGATGCAGGACATAAGAAAAAAATGTACATAATGATTGCCAATGCTAAGTAGATTCAAGTAGTTTTGAAAAAAATGTTCAGCAACATAGAATTTTTAAAACCATCTGTTTACACTGGGTCCTTTCTGTAAAGCTGAGAATCCTTGTTTGAGAAGAAATTTATTTTACTTCCAATTTACACCAAGGGCACAGGATTTACAAGACTTCCAGCAGTCTGATGGGAAGCAAAATGCCAAAAATTTTCTGTAAGTTGTTCAGAAGATGCATAAACAGGTTCAGATTGAATTAATTGAAAGGAATAGCAACCTTCTATCTGCAGTGAAGAGCTCTGTTTTTACTGGGCTGCATTTTCTTTTCACACAGTCTCTGTATCTCCAGGAACAGAAACAATGGAGGAAAAAAGCTAGCAAATTTTTGACCAGTTCCTTGAACACCATATACTTTATGATTCAGCATTAAAAGCGTGAGCTGATCTGCATCTGTCTTCTATATTACCCATTATGTTACACTGTCACTTCTGCGATTCACTTCACGCTCAAACTTAATCTTTAAAAATCTGTTCAGCACAAGAGCTTAACTGCACCAGCCCTTCTCCCTCCCTCATCCTAAGGACAGCACTGCATCTCTCCAGCATGCAAAACCTTTGACAAATGTGCTGCATTTCCCAGCTGTCACTCCACAGCACCGCTTCTGCACCTTTCACAAACCCCTCCTTTCTTCTCCAGGCTAAGAAAGGAAATATATTCCCACCTTATTCTCACTTTGGTCTCTCTGCTGTCTCTTTTGTACATCTCCCAGCAAGTTACTATTCCTGGACACAGAGTAGGCTTATCACTTCCCCATTCCAAGCCATTTACTTACATTTTACAGAAGCCATCACTTGCTTTTGTGTCTTCCAAGAGGTGAAATAGCAAAAAATTAAATGTGACAGGTAAGTTTTCCTTATCATGCAGTTGCAGTTCATCTGTCCATATATTGCATACCTCTGAGCAGCTGCAGCCTTGCCTATACTCATAGAACATGAATGAGCACAAAATCATCAATTCTTCACAATGTCTGGAGTAATCCCTGTTGTTAGTCAAGATACATGCAGAAAGTAGTGTCATGCTTTAAGTACTTTAGGATACACTAAACCCATTGTCAGAGATGTTGAGTGTGCAGACTACATTCCTTCAACAAATATGCTATGCTGACCAGGAGGTTATCTTTAGAAAAATGCTAACTTGGCAAAACTCCTTTCTCAACTGACTACTTTTTATCTAGGAATATGATAATGCAGGCCTTCCAGAGGACTGAGCTAAATCCCAATGCAGAACAGAGGTCCTGGTGCCAAAATTATTAAACCAGCTTTTCCTCTCCTTGTGTGTCATGATTTGTTATAGTCCAGAATTTCAGGATACAGACACTCAGGTGCCTGCATCTGAAGTTCATGAAATAATGTTTGTCAAAAAGGCATCTTTGTTATTATGAACTACATACATACCTCTGTCTTCCTTTACTCAGTCTGCACTGGACAAACTTACCTTTTCTAGCTTCATAGACTTTGCTTATTTGGGTGTTTGATTTGCTTCCTGCTACTCCTTGCTTTTGCAGCTTACCATTTTTCCTGGACAAGCTGCAGTATTATGAAAATGTCTGAATGATGAACCGGGGGAAAACTAAAAGGCAGATAACAGCACTAATACTCCAAACCTGAGCATCTCTTTTCAGCCCAAACAAGGGTTAAAAAAGACACTTCCAACTAAGGAGTGTCTGCTTCCACAAAGACAAATTTTTTAAACTAGACTCTCTCTGATCAGTAACTCCTGTATTGACAGCAAATAAAGCAAAATGCCAGCTTTGCGAGAGAAGAAACTTCAGTGCTGCTTTCAGTGAGGCTGGTGCAGAAAAGATGCAGCAGCAAAAGGGAAGACTTCTTCCTGCAAAAACATCTGGAGAACTCAGCTGTCCCACTGCCTGGCATGCAAAACCCACAGCAGATGTGCACAGGAACTCCACAGCTTCCTCACAGAAAAAGTTCCTACAGTCCAGTAACCTCCCTTTAACTGCAGTTAGTGTAAGAACAGAAGGGTCACAGAACTGACTATTTTAGGCTCCCCTGCCAAACGTCACAAATGCCTTCCACCTTCCCCTCCTCCTCAAAAAACTAGCAGCCAATAATAAGGGCCACACAGTGAGGCTACTGAGCCAAATACAGCCATGTTCACAAACAGGTTTATTCTGGTGTGGGTAATTTTGGGGGTTTTGTCATTTTTATCTTGTTTCCAACCATCAGAGTACACGATAGATGGGAAGAGTTAGGTTTCTTTGCTGAGGTGGCAGAGAGGAAGCTTCTGTGTCAGCTTCCACACTGCTAGGCACCGGAGACTCTCCAGTCAGAGAGAAACGAGCAAGGACAATGATCTGAAGCCTGGATTCCACTAGGATCTCTCCCTCCAGCTCACCTAGGCCTCTGGGCCTTTCAATCTGCAGCACTGATTAAGACCCTGAAAGAGGTTGGAGGCAAGGTTCTTAAAAGCAGATTTGAGCAAGAACATTTTCCTAGTAAGCGTTATCAAATTATTTCCAGGTCTGTAACTCAAAGGATCATGTTTTCCCTAGGGAACTGTCATGGAAAAACCCAAACCCCATACTTGTTATATTACCTTCCCCATTCTCCAGTACCATTTCGAAGCATACCTTGATGGTCTTGCATCTTGGTTAGCTGACCTATGCTTGTACACCTCGACTATGAATTCATCCATGTACTACTGAATCCTCACTGTATTTATCTTAGAGTATACATCCCATGTTTGGGGGACAGGATGCTTTACACTTGTCTCACATTCCAGCAACTGGAACTGCTGAACACCCTAACCTGGAGGAAAATTGCAGGAAGATACTTTCAGAATCAAGAGTTCGCAATGATTTTCCCCTCTGCTCTTAACCCAGAAGGCAGCCTGGAGTCCCCCGAACCCCACCAGCCACAACCCAACACCACTTCCAGCTCTCTCTGAATTTCCATGTGATCAATGAAACCAGGCTACAACACACAAAAAGTCATGTTGTTACAGCAAATTCTGACACAGTACAGTAAACTCAGTGGCCATGTTGGCTCTCCTATCCTATCCTTGCTATTTGGACAAATAATGCCTGAGCCCTTTAGTGTAAGTGAATGTTATTTCCATTATTGCAGATTTGGAGCACTTCCCAAAGAAATTCAGGTTAATTTTCTAATGAACATTTTGTTTCCTCTACAGAGACCTGTACAGTTACCCATTGGGTTTAAATACAGTCATGAATCTTTTATTCTTCCAAGCAATCAGATTAAATTTTAGATTTATTTTTGGAACTATAATTTTTTTCCAAATGAACACCAGCATTCTCACAATCTTACCACTGTCAGATGGCAGAGGGTCATTGAAGGCCAAAGGTGGAGCCAAAAGCACAGCAAATTATACCAGTAACCTAAGCTGGTACAATGGATATAGCTCATTTTGTGCCAGAGTGAATGAGTTTTGACAACTGAATTATGAAAGTTCACCACTAGAATGGCACAGTATGGCAATGCAAGTGGCTTTGTGGATGTAACACAGATGTGTTTTACACAGCAATGTTCTGCTTTAGCAATTAAAATGTTTGCCCATGTAACCCCAGTATCCAAAGTAGTTTTAAATCACCAGAAGATGGATACTGTCATTGGTACCAAACCAATGTTTTGCATGAGATGAGCTGACAGCAGTTCAGCCTGCCACACAGCTGTTCTACAGCCACTGCATTTAGCACTCACATGTTTTGCAATGATTAACATTTGGCAGATTTAGTCAAAGCAAGAAACCAGAGTAAAAAGTTCCATCATCAGTGGTTTAATGCTTCCTATAGAGAAAGCCCACAGCTCCAAACATTACTGCACTGAGTCTGAAAATGTAATTTTAAGAGACTGAAATTGCATTATGCATATGCTTATTTTATTCCCTTTAGGTGATACAGTTCATGTGGGTGACTGTATTTTACAGAAAAATACTGTCAGCTCAAAAAAAAGTCTGCACTTCTCACTGGTTGTAAACTCTGCAAGAAGTCCAGCCAAAGACAAGAATTAGTTTAAACTATTTCTAGATTCAGAAGTAATTACAGCACAGAATCCACCTGTAACAATCTTGGAATGTCCACTCCCTCAAGTTTTAATGTCTGAAAATTTGAAAAGTTGGGCAATAATGAGAATTGCAAAGAAATTAAACAAGCTGCAATGAAGACAGACAAAAGTATTTTTTAATATAAAAATGGTCTTTATTTCTTCAATACAAGGTAAACTACTATTGCAGTTTAAGACCAACACAAGTTGGACAGCAAATTGCTTAACAGTCTCCTAAAGGCTGCAAAAAAGAAACCTACGAAAGCTAAAAGTTGTGCAATATTTCAAATGTAACATCTAAAAAAAAAGAAATTATCCCTAAACTTACAGATAATTTAAGTACCTCTGCTGAAAATGTATTGAAACCCACATTTGCTAGGATACCATCTTACCTTGTGGAGAAATGTAGGTCTCCAAAAACTCCAGTATTCAACAGACTCTTTGGCCTGCCAGCATCAGGGAACTGTTTACTATATATATAAAAAATCCTTTGGAGTCAGGCATTTTGACAGGCATTCATTTCCTTGCATTTTGCATTGCAATTCTGCATTCCAACTTGGACAACCCCCCTCCAGTATTTCAAACAATTTCTTGAGTATTTTACTCATATATCCTTGTGCAAAGCAGGAGCCAGGAAATGGAATAGTACAGGAAGACAATACAGCCTTTTGTTTAGAAAGTCAGCAGTGCTGGTAATCATCATAAAAATGTTACAGTTTACCAAATAGGAATGTATTTCACCTTTAAAACTCTTGGCTTTTTTTTTTCCTTTCTTTATTATTTAAAAAAAGGACAACTGCAGTAGTAAGGAATATGAATTTGCAACCACTTATATTTATAAAAGCACACACATTCCTCATTTTTCTTACATCTGAAGATTAAAGGAATGTCTGTTTCATAATGTGATAATAATAATATGCACAGTTTAAAATATTTTCTATTACAAAATACTGTGTACAAGAAGGTGAGGCTGAAGTCTATTAGTTGAATATGCTCTAAAGTGTTATTTCTGAAATCATGTAAAAATCACATTACATGGTATGAATAGATGGGAATTTTTACAACTTAAATGCTCCTTTCCATCAGGATCAAAGGTATACTATTTACTACTTTCAAGAGACTTCTGTAAAATTAGTGTATTTACAAGATTTAAGCACAGGCATAATCCCAGAACCCATTGCAATCACTGGTGCTACAGAAAGGGTTCAAGATTTAACAAACATATCATATACAAATGAAATAAGGAGCTTTATCATATTTTGTCCCACAAGGGGAACCAAATCCCACAAGAACATCAAACTGATGAACTTCTATACCCCCAACTGCTCCTTAGTAAATTTATCCTCTAAAGCTAAACAGAAATCTAGACATACATAGGATGTCAGACCTTAATGGGGTATGGGGAAGAAAAGGGGAGGAAGGTTAAACAATGACAAAACCAAAAAACCCCCAACTCAACACCCCCATCCACCCCAAGCCAGTCTGAAGTATAATTGCAAGGCATCATAATTGCAAGAGACAGTATTTCTGCATGAAGATCATGATTCATCAGCATGCTGAAACCATTATCTTCAAGACCTGTGCAGTTAATTACCAAAATAATTTGAATCTCAACCAAACTCACACTGCTTCTTTTTTATGTTACAATTGTTATTTTGCAAAGAATTCAAATTAATTCAGTTTTTTATATGGACATTGACCTGCACTTTCCTTCTCTAAAATCTACAAGGGTTTATATTTCAATGCAGAAGCAATTTAGTGTCTCAGAACTCTGAAGAGTACCAGTCCTAAACGTGCATGTTTTGTATTTATATCTACATGACTGAGAGTATCTTAACGAGCATTGTATTAAGAAATTTAAGGCTGTATCTCAGTTCACACAAGAACCAAAGACAATTTTAACAGGCTACATATAAAATTCTATAAATAAAAATGGGGGCAATGTCCGTTTAACCTGTGCACAAAGAGCAAGTGGATAAGGAAAGAAAATCAGGAATTAGGTATTGCTACAAAGAATGCCATGTATTTTACTAGGAACACAGATGACAGGTATATACAACATTTAAATCTCCAATTATCCACGGACAACTAGGAAAAAAACATTTACAAGGGTTTGGGTATGCAACTAAACAATCAGGTAAAAAAAATACATTTAGAAAAACTAAGCCTCACCAATTTCAATGGAACAGAACCAGAAAGTACTCAGTCCATAAAGAAAAAAGCTAATGTCTTAACTTTAATAAAAATATCCTGTTTAACACAAAAAACAAACAGCTATCCAAGCTTATAAGCTACACTGTAAATAAAAATTTGAAGTTCTGACAAACATTTTCCAAAATGTAATCAGAACAAAAATTATTGGCACAGAAAGCAAAAAAGGAATGAGGAAAAAAAAAGACTGTACAGTTTCCAAAATGCTATGTTCTTCTTCTTAAGTACTTTGACCTGTCAAAACGTATAGTCCTGTAAAAATTTTACTTTAAAAAAACACCCTCTACTTCTAAAAAACAAACCACCAAAATATGTTCTGTTGGTAAAGCACCACCACCCCCAAGTCACTACTTGTTAGTTTTGTCTTGCAAGATAAAGGACATAGCCTTAAGATAGTATTTTTCAATGTTACTTATAAACTCAATATTTGAAAAAAAATGAAGTCCTTCCTCACAGATTATTTCACCTTCTCATCAGCAAAAGGAAATGAAATACAACTGCATGAATATTAAACAGCAGTAGCCATCATGGCATCACCATGAGTCAGCAAATTTCCAAACTGGCATTTCCTGCATGTGCACAGGAAATTGCAGGAATCTTTAGTAAACCAAGACTCAGTAAAAATTCTACTACAAATCCAGTTATACATGATGCACATTAGGCATATTCCTTTTTGGCGTCTATCAGGGTCTTTGGATTTTTTTCTGTACATTTTTTTGTTTTATAAAAAAAATCTAACAAAGGAAGCTCACAACAACAAGAGAGTATTATCTAAATTGCAACACAGTACATTTATCAGTTAAAACTAAGAATCTGGAGAACAGGCAGATCTAACGAGCTTCATACAGGGATTTCATCTCTCAGATCACAATGGTCATTCTGTTTAGCTTACGTTATTTAACCCCTGCTATTCTCCCCCTGCTATTTCCATTGCCAGCAATGGAAATGTGTGAATGAGAAACTACACTCTATGTAAAAAGAGCAACAGTCTCAAATCTATTTCAATGTGGACTAAAATATCAGTTCCTACATAAAATGTTTGTAACGTTACTTTTTTTATTTTAAAATCTATGCAATGGAACATTACTTACCTGCTGCTTTTCCAGTATTAGCTATTCCCCATTAAACTGCTACAGGCAGGTAATTTCTTCCTTAAACTTATTACACACAGTAGTAAACAATGTTTTTAAGTAAAGAAAAAAAAAGTTACAACAGTACTGTTTGTAACCAAGACCTATTCACAAAAAAAAGAGCAGGAAGTGATTCATGACTTGCTTGATACAACTTTCAGTTTTACAAAATTTTTAAAGGCAGTTTTCACTTTCAAACAGGATTAAACAAACATGTGAAATATCTTCTCAGTAGCAAATAGTTCAATAAACACCAGTGATCCCATGCGTGAGGAACTGAGGTAACACAATTTAAGAAAAAAAGAAAAAGGGTTGAATCGCAAGCTGTAGCCAAGTCCAACAGCATCAACCCGGCTGCAGGAAACCTGGTTGAATAGTAGGTGCCAAAAATATCAGAGCATTTCAGGCTTATGCAAAACTTTTGCAGTTGCACAATCTACTGATCCCAACTCAGTAAAGCATAAAAATCACTCATGTATGCAAATACAACACTTAAAGCATATGTTTACATTCCTTGAAATCCATGAAATGTAAGCACAAGCTTTATATGCTCTGGGCAACCAAGCAGATTTAAATGCTTTCCTGAACAGGGTAACATTTTAAGTCAGCTGTAAAATCTTCAAAACTGGTAAAAAAGAAATCAAGAGACTTCTAAGAGTTGCCCTCTTAAAGCCATCTGAGGTCTTGAAACTTAACTTAAAACATTAAGTGCCGCTATTTGAACAAGAGTGTGTCTGTTACATAACACTCTGCAATTGACTAAAAGCGCACCTTTGCACAAGGCTGACGGAAATGAAGCTTTTGCAGTTTTTATGAAATTTATATTTGCTTGCATTTCACACGATGAAATTTAAAACAAATTCTTTAATTTGATGCCTATTTTCACTGAGTGCTCCATTAATTTGTTTTTAGGTAAATTTACAAAACCTCATTTGACAAATTTAATCAGTGCCATTTTTTGCTAAGACATTTAAATATTGCCCACTGGTGAACAAGGACATACAAATGTACCTTCTCTTTTATATGCATGTGTGAATAACCCCCAAAATATTAAGAAAATACCAAACCCATGAAGTCATAAAAATGGTAACATCTTGTATCTTCTGGCACATTTCTAATATACAACTATGTACAGACTGCTACGGCCTTGGGGGTGGACAGGGAACACACACAAGCACTATTACTATAAAACTGTAAACAACTGCAGGATTTTGGGTGTTTTAAACCTAACCTTTCTACCCCTTATTATGGGCAGCTTAAGTTTATATGAACAGTTTAAGTTTATATTAACTGTAGTGTCAATCAGGATCAAGGCTGTACGAGAGACAAAGTTTTCAGCGTGCTAAAAATCACAGACCTGGGACCATCTCTCCTCAGAACAACTGACCACAGATCTGCAGTTTTTACAGTTTTATAAGTCAATTAGCAAATTCACAAGCCACCTAGGTAAACACTGCTAAAAAGCAAAACAGAATTAAAGGTTTTGCGTAACCACCTGTTTTTGTATCAAAACTGAGTGGGAGAGCGCGACATTAGTACGTTTAACTCACTGAATGCAAGATTAGGTTGAGGCATATGCAAGAACTATTGCAATGTTTTTGAAGACAGCATCAATGTTTTCATTGTAACATTATCTTTAAATATTGCTGAACACATGACTTTCCCTGAGGTGTAAACATCAAATAACTTGAACAGCTTTACACATCAGCCCCATTAAACAGTTTATTACAACACTACATCTACTGTAATCAGTGGTGCTGTGTACAGACATTATATGAACAGTTTAACATGAACAAACTACTATAAAAACAAGCATTTACTTGACTTTTTCAATTGCTTGCACATTATAATTGCCAAATGTATATAACCAGTAATAAAGTTGCAAAAGCTATAAGGTTTAAATCACACAGGTTTCCCTCAAATAAAACAGTTAAGCAACATAAAAAAGTAAAAGAGCTACTGGTTACCATGTATGCAGATTTGCTTTATTCAGATCTATTCCTGTTCATATTATCCATGAATCCTTACAGGCTCAGTTCAATCACATGAAGCAAACTGCCGGACAAGCATCTTTCCTTGAAGAATGTATCTGTCTTGCACGCTGTTCCTCTTCCTTCAGCTGTAATGTGTCAAAATTTGTGATGTAGATTTTGCTAGTCCCCAAAACACACAGAAAATTGTTGGCTTATCTATACATACACAACTTGTGCATCTACTTCACCATGATATTAACTAACACAAAACACCCAGAAGCAGTAGCTACTCACTTCAAGTTGTTTTCTGATACAGTAATTAAAAATAAGATTAATGTTGTTGTACAACAAAGTTGAAAGAATATAAACTTCACAGTTAAAGTATTGATGATAAAGAAAGAAATAACTACTGCTTCTGTGACTGACTGCAAAATTTATATAGAACACTTCCTAAAGTATGCATTCTGCAAGAGTAACTGAACAAGAACTTAAAAGTAATTTTACCACAATTAGATTTTTACATTTTTTACCTGCCTACTTACATAAGTTTTAAGCTGGTTTGACATTTAAGTAATTGATTGTGTAATGAAATGGATGGCTTGCAGCCCAGTAACATTTAAAAGCACACAGAATCTGACACCCGTACTTCAAAAGACTAGTGGCAAGCTGGATGGGGTTCACCTCTAAAAATACATACTTGCAGTTATGCACAAGAACCCACTTTTCAATTAATACAATGCAGATTTGCAGGTTTCTTCACCTACTTGCCCTTGAAAAAACCTCAAGCCCTACTTCCTATTCTCATCTATTTTGGCAAATCAGGGAACCACACAATTCAAAGTTCATTACTCTAAGAGTTCACAAAATACTTGGGATGGTATAATTCCATACATTGGGTTTCAGCTGAATTCCATTACAAAACAATTACCTATCTTGATTTCATTAATAATTCACAATTTCAACATTCAATAATTGCAAAATAGTTTCAATCAAATTCTTTTAAAAACCCAACACATTATTCATTTGAAAACCAAGACATTAAGAGAAGCAATTTCATGAACGTGCAACAGTACACAGCTGTCAAATATTCTTCTACTAGTACAGTAATTTCAAAGCTGGGAAAACTAAATATGCAATTTTTCTTCTTCATTATCTCAAAGTGACTGTTAATAATAACTTTTAAAAAAATCTCCAAAGTATAACAAAGTAGACCCTATACACTAGAGTAAGCAAATAAACTAATCCAAATCAGCGAAATTTCTTCTCTTATTCATGGATTTTTTTCCCAGGTCCTGAATGCATCAATAAGTAACTACTCTGGGGGAAGTTCATTCCCCAGAGGCTAATGTTTCCATAGGAGTTATGTACTTTTGAAATTAATTAGTAGCAAAATGACAACACGCTACCTCCACAAGAAAAATACATTTGGAGTTGTGAGCTAAGTTAGCACAAACAGATAGGAGAGAACCTCAGTTTTCTAGTGGAGAAAAGTCAGTACCTGACAGCTGTGAGACTGCACATCAGAATTTGCTGCTCTCATCATACAATTGCTGCAGCCAGAATTATGGATCTTTATTATGTCTATGGCAACAGTTAACAGATCCAAAGTGCCCTACATACGATTTATAATACTACCATATAAAAGCTTCAGTTCCCGGGAATAATTTGCTATATTTGTAAAGGCACTTATAAAACTACAGGAACTCTAAAGAATTCACAATAAAGTGAATTTAAGATTAATGCTTTTTGGTGTAGGGCTCTTAAGACAGTCAGCACCACACTGAGCCTTCCTTTTTAAAAACATGACCAACTAAAATCCAAAGTGGTGTACATTTCAGTTCCAAGTATTCTGCCACTATATCTTGGCAAAACTGGAAACCCTTGTGGTTCCAAAAATAAATAAACCTGTATGGATTATACCTGCGTGCTCAGCCCTTTTCAGTATTCTACAAGCAAGTAGAATATGGAAGCAACAAAAAACTTTTAAAAATTTAATCTCTAGTTAGTATTTCTTGACATCTTTCCATCTGCCTCAAGCTCATACATAAGCTACCTGTCCCAAGTACGTGTTAGATTTGTACAGTTTAACACCAGACAGCAATCAGTTTCCCAGCATTTCTACCAAAATTTACCAACTCTATCTGAATTTCAGACTTAGGTGTTGAATAGAAATTTTGTTTAAAAATTTGTTTAAAA
>VWYP01026343.1:171473-194947 GCA_013400435.1 Pycnonotus jocosus
CTTTTTCCCTTTAATTCCAATTATCCAGATATTCACATAAAAGCTTTAAACAGCCTTTAAATCTTTGAAAATTCTACAGCAGTTTTAAAGCTGTATATACATATACCAGCAAGCTTTATTATAGCAGTTTTTCAGAGATTGAATTCAATCTCACATGTTCACGTTTCAGTAAAATGCACAATACACATTTGTTATTATATCCTAGAAGCTCCTATGAATTACTTCATGTAATTCCCCTTTATTTTATTCTATACATGAAGAAAAAGAAATACACAAACCAAAAATCCCACACAAAGTATCAGCTTAAAAGCCAAAAATCTCTTTAATTTAACCTACATTCCAGAACATCACAAAATATTATGATGCTTTAGCTGTAACATAGTGAGAAAGGAATTTCAATCTTGACTTTCTATTTTTCTTTCAGTGTGTGAGCAGAGATACACATGGCTCTGTTTACCATACACGTACAGACTATTTTATCAGCACTAGCACCTTCTCACATTTGCTCCCTGTTCCCCCCTCCTATTATGAGTGTACTTACCTGCTGTCTTTGTTCAGTCTTAGTGTATAATTTAAGATCAACACAACAACGATTTCATGACTGTATAAATAATTTTACATGGGGGAAAATCCTCCTAAACTAATTTCATTTGTCAAGTATCTTTCTTCTATTATCCCAGCCTGTCTATTCACCAAAACTAACTGATGAACAGAGAGACGCGTTCAGAAAATTCAAGCTTTAGTTTACAAGTTAAAAGATATGAATTATTGGCAAGTATTTTTCACATTAATATATATGAGGAAGACACAAAAAGGTAGATCGAGCTGCCACAGGAAAACACAAAAAGGAAGATCTCTCATGTGTCTCCTTATTTTTTTGGTAAAATGAAATCTTAGTTCTCAAACCACAATGAGCAAAAGTAAAAAAGTGAATTTTTTTCATTCTTTGAAGAACACTGCATCGAACCAACATTTTCATTTCTGTGTTTCATATGCCTAAAAGTTTCTTGGGAAATTTTTCACACAGATCAAATTTGTCAAAACTAATGAATTCACAAATTAAAAAGCCCAGGGTACGAAGAACAAAAAAAATATAAGTGTGTCTAAAGACACCTCAGAAGTCAATAAAATTACAGCAACATGTTCATGGGAAAAAAAGTAATAAAAGTTATGCATTTGAAAATAAGTAGCATAATATATTCCGTTCATTTTTTAAATCCTTGTTTCACCCTCAAGAAAATCAGATTCATCATTCAACATTAACAGACAAACTCTATGTTTCTGCAAAGCACCAGAGTAATGGTAACACAGACTTTAAGAAGAACATAAACCAGTGGCACTGCTTGCCTCTGTCATGCTATGCTGGATTTTAAATACTGAATTGGATGCACAAAGCATTATTTCTCTGATGAATGCTAAATACAGAAGAATAATGCCAGCCCCACATAAAACATACAGTTAAAAAAAAAAAAAAAAAGAGATTAGGTAAACAATTTTCATAATAACTTAAGACTAAGACCTGATATAATTCTAGACAGGTATATATACCCAGGTCTTGAATAATGTTACCACATTATTCACTTAATATTAACTAGAAGCTTACTATTAAAATAGCCTGTTAAAAATAGGCATTTGCTGATTCATTATAAGGTTTCTTAGAAGGGTAATATCATACTTCAGTTGATGTTTAAGTGGTTACTAGCACAGTTACAGGACCGTTCCAACTTAGAGAAGCAAAAATATAATGAATACCATGTAAGCCATCAGTACCATTTCCCCTCCTACTGACACAAAAAATTCCAACCATGTTACTCCTTGAATCACTTCAAAGCTGAAAGTAATTTCACAGTGATCTGAGAGCAGTTTTTGAAGAAGCATATGAGCCTCAGACTTCCAAATTATTTTGCTTACAGTGGTTTGAGAGCAAAAAAAAGCAGAGAATAAACATGAAATATGGAGTACAAAGTCTACACACACATCAACTGTTACAATGTTACGGTTTTGTCTTTGCAATTCAATCCAAATCCAGTTTAAATAGGAAATAATCCATCAACCCAGTAACAAAAACATAAAATGAAAAACTTAACATTCAGCAGTTATAGAAATTCAGACAGATTAAGATTGGGACAACATATCACCTAGAAATACATTACTGATTATCAGTTTAAAAAAAATCCTGCCTAGTAAGTCAGGACTCATGTTGATGAAGTTATATTACTGTTCTGTTTGTACACATTAATTTTGCTGTTAATTCTTCTAAATGTTATTCTATTGGGTTCTCAGATTTTTTGACTAATTCAGTTTAGATGTTTGTCTTAAATCCATTGTTATCTTTTATATTTATAGGCTTTCTATGAGCAAAGGCAAGATGTTCCAAGGAAGCATTCAGTTTATGGTAATTCAGGAGAATGGATTGTCAATGTACATGAAGTCTTACTGAAGTGAAAGCACAAAAATCTTGCAACAATTTAAGTTTAAATCATGAAGTGTACAAACAGAAGTGTAAACACTTGATACGGTACAACTAAACTTTTTAGGGTTTTACTGTTATAAACATACTTTGTAAGTTAATCCAATTTAACCCATCTCTATAAATGTAATACAGTACAAACTGAATTTCACTGTTTACAAAAGTTTTCACAACAGACCCTTAGAATCCTTCTGAACTAAACGTGTAACACTGGAAAAAATGCCAGTACAGTATCACAGTCATGACTATAGGTACACAATAAGGAGAAATATAGGTGCCATTCATAGGGTGCAGGCACAGAGGCAACTTCATGTATTCTGGCAAAACACAGTAATATGGGGAGTAACTCGTTTCAGCACTGTTGATATTTATTAAATGACTGAGTGTTAAATCAGTTTATGAATATTATTCAATGTAAAAAAATGAAACAAAAATGTATGGGAACATACATCTTAGTGAAAATGAAACACACAAACCAGGAGATAACTGTATTTCTTTTATATGTGTGTGTGTATAAATATATAAAAACAAAACTACAATAAAGCTCTTCCTCATTAAGACAGCAACAAGACAAAATGTTTACAACTTAACTTAAAAAAAACCCAAATGCTTTCATTTACATGTAGTATACTAAGTTTGCCATTTAAATCAAGTTCTTAGGACCTATTTTCTTCACACAAGGGAATCTTACCAAGACATCCTTTTGAAAGAAAAGTCCCAGCACACAACAAAGCTGAAGGATCTTGCAAATATAATTCCCATCTGAACTGAGACTGAAATCACAGCCTCAGTGTAAATTGTGCTTCAGAAATCATAAAATGCAACCTAATGCTGTTTGATATATATTCCTGGGGTAAGAGAGCAGGAAATCTGTACTTGGCACAGTAAATCTGTATCTATGTGCACAACACTAAATACACAAAAATTAAAGCTAGATTAGTAAACTATGCTAAGGGTTAAAAAAATTATCTTTCATTCTAGGCTATTAACAATTTTTAGTATGGTTTGCTCATCTCCACCAGATGGAAAATACTCTGGAAATGCATCCATTAGTCAGCTCAATGGTTACCTCTATTAGTAACAATTATTTGCAAGTATCAAAAATATGTGATTATTATAAAAGGTAAAAACTCAGTTCAACGAAAGAAATTACATTTACTTTTGTTATATCTGTATTTTTACATTCTCTTATTTTACAATCAAGAACCAGAGTTGATATTTTTACTAAATTCCAGAAATATTTCTACCAATCCATTTTTAATGGCAAAAAGTGGCATTAACAGAAATATACTGCCAACTTTATTTCAGCTGCCATGTTTCACCTTCCTATTTAAGCCTTTGACTCCCCTTCTCTCTGTCAGTTATCTCTTTCTGTGGCCTCTGCTGGTATATGAACCTGAGACAATATCCCACTCAATTCTCAACACACTAGAGCATTTACTATCATAATTTGTTCTCTCCCAGAGGAGTGTCAGTGACACAAAAAGCCTGACTCAAAAACTGACATTTAACACATACAGAACTGAATTTTCACTTAGGACTATATTACATTTTATTTGACTTTTATAAGTTTTGCTCTGTTACATCTATAAATGAACTTCCATTAATAAAAAACACATGCAGATCTGGAAACTAAATCTGAGGTTAAATATAAGAAATGGAAGCTGGGCAGACAGGCACATCTACAAGCTTCAATTTCAGTGTAGATGTAGTGGAAGTTCCTTCGAAAAGGGAAAAGACCACTAGAGAGTCACTATTAGGTAACGTTGGTTTTGTTTTCAATCGTCAAATATAAGGAATTGTGGGTGGCTTTAGTTCCCAACCCTCAAAATGGTACATTATATAATGTAAACATTTCTATGTATTTTAAAGAGGTACATTGAAAAAAAAATTGTTTAGTATGCTACTCTAGCTGTCTAGACATCTGATGCATACAAGACTTCAGATACATGAAATAAAAGAGCACATTAGTTTGTGAACCAGCAAAGAATCAATTCTAGTGTCATACATTTGTTTACTAGTCTTCAGAAAACGACTTTACTACCAGAAGGGGGATGGACTGAAAAATAAGGGTGGTGGGCAACAACTGATAATAAATTTTATTGAATGTTAATACCTGGATTTAGCTAGAAGGCAGAAGACACTGACAGATCACATTTCATAAAATAAAGAGCAAAATCTGGTAATAGTTCCTGAATTTGACTAAACTCACCAGCAAAAAACCCAACAAAAACAACACAAAACAAAACAACAAAACCCACAAATACCAAAACCCACAAAATCACCACTGTACCTGTGCAAGGACAGTAACTCTATAGACATTGAAATAATCCACACACCATCTATGAAGGGCTAAATGCTGCAGTCCTCACAGAAGTATATTTTAAAATACAAAATTAGTATTTTTAAATATAATTAGGAAATAAAACTGTAAAATTCATACAGTCTTTTAAGATTACAAAGAGAACAGTCTGACTTACTGCCTTTTGAAGAAGTGGTTCAATCACATTTCATAAAAACTAGGAACTCTATTATCAGCCAAAATAAAAGAAGTGGCATGCATAATGTAGAAGATAATTGTACAAATACTTGCTCCCTCCCAAGACCAGTTAATTACCTGTTGTTACTTACCTGTGTTCATGTCAGGCGCTGCAAGAAGAAAGTGATTCAGTACATACTGCAGGATTACTTAAATACAGATATGAACAGTATAAATAATCTCAAACCTAGAGCAGTTACTTTTAGTAAGTCAGTGAAGTTCAAGACACAAAAGAAATGCTCACCTTCTTTAACGGTGACGATATTCTCTCTCTCTGTCTCGTTCTCTGTCACGATCTCTGTCACGATCACGATGCCTCTCCCTCTCACGGCTTCTTTCCCGGTAATAGTCATCGTGACGATCTCTACTACGTGATTTGTGGCGCCTACTTTTTTCTCGTGACCTACTGTGGTCCCTCTCTCTGGATCGCTCACGTCTTCTAAAAGAAATTACTTCATTAACTTTTTCTTCAAAATACTTGTCAACCCCATGCCAGTTTTGTACTCTGCTTATGAGTATGAATTTGACCAAAAACAGATGCAAGGGAAAGATCTGTTCATTGTGATGCAGGTATGCTTTTGTATATAACATTAAAGATACCTGGTACAAACAGTTATGGCTAAGAACTCAGTTACAGGCAGTAAGAGGCACTCTTTCTAATGTAGCAAGGAAAATTCAAAGTACATACTCAGAATGAAGGATGACTGAAATCAGCCGGGGGAAGTGCACCACATCTCAAACAATCATTACAACATAGCTGCCAATCTGCATATGGAAAATATGGGCCAAAACCACTAAATCAAACTAAGAGTTAAACTGAAGCTAGTCAGATCAATTTTGAAAAGAGGGCTGATTAAAAGGCAGTTTTCCTAGGTTCAGGAAAGTCTTACTTGGTTCCTTCACATATTTCCAGTGCAACTCCGAAAATCACTAACTCCTTACACACCTAGTTTCTTCTCTGTAAACTAGTTCTGCACTACACCTTCTCTTTTTTAAGAGCAGATGGAAGAGGAAAGTTTTACCTGGATCCAGAACCATAAGACTTGGACTCAATTCCATGAAGGCAGTCCTGAAGAGAGCTAATAAGTACTTTGCAGCGATCATCTGCAGATACTTTGGACTGTTTGATTAAGGAAATTGCAGTTACCAAGGTCTCTATAGCACTTCCATAGTCCCCTGAAAATGATGTAAGATCAGGATCAGAAAATTATGCAAATTAAAACATAGATTTTTATCTGCAACAGTATTCCCATTTTGAGTATCTTCTCTTAAACAGCCATCTAGATAATTAACTGTAGCACCAGATAGTAAAATACTGTCCAGATCAGTAGTCAGAAGGTTTTCTTAGAGACCAATGAAGCACAGCACAAAATCAGTCATTGGTTGTCCCTAAATTCAGCATCCTATCAGGAAAATGTGGTTTCGGGCCTTTCAGATTCCTACTTAAAAAAACCAAACCAAAAAAAAAAAAAAAAACAAAAAAAAACAAAACAAACAAAAAAACCCCAACAAAACACTATAAATTCCTTTCAGTTGGGTAGAATAGCAAACACATTAATTGAGTTTTACTAACCAGCACTGGCATCTGATACAGCTCTTGAAATGGCACTGCTTGAGATCGCCCTATTTCTATTCATGATTTCTTCAAATTCTGCTTCACTTAGAGGTGTCCTCGCAGCATCCATTTCTCTGCAAGCAATAAAACTAGTATTTAAATGGTTAAGGAGAACTTCAGAAGCTAGCATTGCAATTTCAACAATCCAAGTTTGCAACTTTAAGCAGTGACAAACAGAAAAGAAAGCAGGATCTGGGTTTGGTTTTGGTTTTTGTTAAGGACCATTGTTACAGTACAAAATCCTGAAAGCTTTAAAAAACAAAACAAAACAAAAAACCACCCCAACAAACCAACCAAACATAAAATCCCCAGAAATCAATTAAGACATTGCTGTATAAACAGACTTTTTTTGGGTTCATCCCATCTATTTCAAACATTTAGGAGCACTAAATATTGTGCTTGACAAATATTTACAATTTTCATAAAATCCTTGAAGGTACATAAATAGATATTCCCAACTAAATGGATGTGGAAATACATGTACATAGGCAATGCAGCTTTGAGCAAAATTAGAGAAAATTTTCATAACAGTACTGGAATCAGAACTATATGATCCTGTTTCCCAGACCTTAACTAAGACCAGAATGCTGTAACTTTTGAAAAACAAATATAGTTATCATCTTTAAAACACTCAATTTTCTGAATATGTCAGCATTTTACAGCAATTTGGTTTTTTTAAAAATTTCTGGTCAAGTTCAAGGTACTCCAATTTAATCTCCCTACTAGTCACAGTAAGGAGGAAGCAAGCAATAAAGCAGAATCCTCATACTCATTACACTTCAATTATCAGCTACCTATATAGGGTTCGCAAAGTAACAGAAGTAAACCTCAATTTTCCCAAAAGTTTTGCAGTGTCCTATTAGCCAGTCTCTGTGTCACATAGAAAATTTGGAGAAATGTGTTAAGAGAAATGTTGAGACTGTCAAACTGGCCCACTGCTTGATACTTCTAGAACAGTGTTAGTTCTTCTGGTAGAAAGAAAATGCAGAATAATAAGCAATGCTATCCTCTTAATTGCAAGAAGTGGAACAAGATCCTATAGCCAGTTTAGCATAAGAGGAAATGTCTAAAAATTCATACCTCCCTGAGTTTTGAGTATTATTTTTCGTGTGCCTCCCATAGAATGGAATATGTAATTTTTCTCTTATGGACATGTTATTTCCAGTGAAACGCCTATGATATATAATTAATGACAATTTAAATAGTTATGGATGATAGCTTCAACATTATTAATGAAAATACTGGACAGTAAGTTATACTGTCCTATTCCCACTCCTTCCCTCCCCAGACATTCTATAAACTGCAGACAACCTTGATTTTGTCCATCAAAAAACACCCAACACCTTAGAGACTTATATTTCAGGCAATTAAGCCAAATTCTTGAATTTCTATAGTTTTTTTGTATGATCATCCCATGTACAAATGCTTGGGGGGGGGGGGTTTAAACTTTGTTGTAAAAAAAGAATCAAAGAACAGCATCTTTACAGGAAACATTTTAAGCCAGAAAAGTGTGTCTCATGCTAGCAGTAAAATTACTACTGGAAAAATTCAAATCTAACTATGTAAAATGGTCTCTCTTACAATTTACGCCAAAATTTTTAACAAATACAAATATGGTGAAAATCAAGAAACAGCAGCAAGACAGAGATGCTTGAAATCACAGATGAAAAAGATGTTTCAAACAAGATGTGAAAAACTTGACAAGTCAAGTCAGGGACTTTAGAACTCTGTCACAGATAGAATTAACCACAGGAAAAGCCACTGCTACAAACACAGCAAGATTGCACCAAATGAGCAGAAACATCTTGATAGGAAAGGAAGGTAAAAGTCTTGCAGCAAATTCACACCTGACTTTCAAGACAAACACTAAGTTCTAATTAAATCCTGAAGAAAAAAGGGACAAGCAATGCTGCTGAAAGATGAAAATGGTATGAGCTTTGTATGACCTCAACATATGCACATAATTCAAAAAAGAAAACTCCAGAGCATTTTTACAAGGCAGCCTGCAAAGCACGATGATACAGGTCAAAGTCAGAATTTCAAGTTAAGACAAAAGCACAATCAGAAGCTGCTGCATAAGAAGTGATATATAAATTTACATGTAGAACACATGGAATGATGACACTGCCAAATACAGTGAAGACAAACAGTTTAGAGCTGAAAAGGGAAGTGAGATTACTGGTGTTGCATTTCAGGATTTTCCTCCTGCTGCAAACATGTTTCTCAGATTTATTTCCTTGGAGAAGTTACAAGGGCAAACTACAAGATTGATGGGATCCCTTCTGGCTCTACTTCTAATTTTTCCTAACATTTGCATTAAAAAGAAAAAAATCAAATGCTTCCAACAAGAGGAGTGAAATCTGCTACCCAAACACATTAGACGAAAAGAACTCACCTTCCAGGTGGCCCATAGTCACCTCTGTCATATGGTGGAGGTCGGCCATATGGATCTGTCGGAGGTGGGCCGCGGCTGTCTGAAGTGGGTATGCCGCTATTGGCAGGTGGGGGGAAGAAAGCTGGATTCACATGTGGTGCTGGTGGTGGAGCACCTGGCGGTGGCCCAGGGAGATGTGGAGGAGGAGCCAGAGTCAGGGGAGGCCCAAGAGGGCCAGGTGGACGAGGGGGAAATGGACCCGGAGGTGGAGGTGGACCCTGCTGAGGTGGTGGTGGACCTGGTGGTGGCCCATAGCCTGGAACTGGTGGTGGAGGGCCTGGAGGAAGAGGCCCGAGTGGAGGCTGACCAAAAGGCTGTCCTGGAAACAGAACTGGTGGTGGTGGACGATCACCACGATTAGGAGGTCCAGCTAACGGAGGTGGGAGGACCTGACCAGGAGGTGGAGGGCCTGGTGGACCTGGTGGGCCAGGAGGACCTAAGGGTGGACGTGGGGGAGTTTGTCCAGCTAAAATTAAAAACAAGAACAAAAAACAAACAAACAAAATTGAGTGAATAAATACAAAGAAAATTCTTTAAAGTTCTTCAATTTTTTTATTCTTAAAAACAATGACAAAAAAGAAACCAACCCTCCCTCCCTGAACACTGTGCAACATGTACAAGACGTGTATTCCTGCTTTAGGTCCAGTAGCTCAGAAAAGTTTAAACTTATCTGTATCTATTGATACTAGATATCTAGAGATATCTAAAAAGAACAACATTATCTTGAACACTGACAACTCCCCTCCTCAAATCACTTAATCACCTGTTGCTGTTTCCAAAACCCACAAGATTACAAAAGCTAGAAAACATTGCATCTTACTGCAGCTAGTCCTTCATATGGGTCTTAAGATTAGATACATACTAAAAATATGGGAGAAGCTGTATTGGAGAAAGTAATGTAAATGCAGTATCCAAACCTTCTTTTAGTTTCTCATTACTGTTTTTTCAATTTGACTGTGTCCCTTGGACTGTTGGTAGACAATCTATTACTGAATGACATTTAATAAAAAATATGTCAGCTCAAAAAAAGAACGTCACTGCAGGGCAAACCTAATTGTCTAAGGTATTTCTTCTACATCAGATACCTAACTAAACAGCAAGACCTCCTCTTCAAATTTCTGGTGTTTTAAGTGCCTGCTAACTGACCTGTCAGTGGGCATGAATCAAAGCTCAATTTCTGATCATGTGCAAACTTGTACTAAAATAAGGAAATTAGTTACTTTACACTCTGCAACACAGGCATTCTCAGCACATACAGCAAATCAGAAAATCTCAACTACACTACACTAAAGCCAAATCTACTTGCTAACATGATCTATTTTATTTCTTCTTAATACTTTACAGTGTATATTGACATAGTATAAAGAATGTATCTAAAAAAACTCTTATCTTGCTACCAAACTTACTAGGTACAACTTCCTGTTGAGTATCAACAAAGGAACACGTCAAATCCTACAATCTAGCTGTGAACACTGATTATGGCTCATTACTGAATTGCCTTGATCTTTATCATTTCCCACTTAAGTATGCCACGTTGAAACACAAGTGAGATTAGAACTCCATATATGCATCATTTTACCTGGGAAAGGTGGTGGTGGCCCTCCTGGCCCTGCTGGTCCAGGGAATCTGTCTCCACCTGGAATGGCCCCTGGAAAACGGCCCCGACCTCTATTACTAGGTGGAAATGCTGCTCTTGAGCTTCCTCCTGGGGGACCAGCTTTACCTTCCCCAGACATCTGGCCAGATTGTGTGGCTGCAATGGAAAAGCATTACACAGATCAAAATAGGTTGAAGTGTTTCAACACTTGATCTAAGGTTTTATGCAGTGCTAAAGCATGACCTTATGAGCATCAACTTGCTCCCCATACCCAAACCCAATGCATTTGGGGAGGAAAACATTCTTTGCTAAAATACTACGCTTCATACTAAAGGAAGAGGATCTGGAGAGACTGCCAGTCACTCCTTCAATGAAGCCCAAGGTCACACCGAGAAACACAAGACATGGTGCTAAAGTACAACATGGAACCTCTCTTCCCCATTCTGTCATAAATACAGACTGTGCACACATTAGAATTTAGTCCAGTTTGTCTACAAACGTTAAATTTCTAAATGCTCTTGTGTTTTGCAAATTTTAAATTACACCCACAAAAAACTGAGAAAGCATCTCCAGCTGTTAAGAGCTGCACAAAGTTGCAACCTTCTTTCAGAATGCAGCAGCTCTTAAGTGTATGAAGTGGTTTCTTTAAACAAAGATACAACTTCATTCATGTGGATTTTAAGTATTTTATGGCTATTTTAAACTGTGTAGAAATTATAAGATGCTGCACTAAACACATGCCATTCTACTTTTTCTGGTTTTCCAAGACAGCACTTAAGAAAAGCTTACTTTTCCTTGACTGCATTTCAAATTGACTCAGAAATTGTTTATTACATGGAGTTACAACAGGATTCTGCCCATGCAATTCTCTTTTAGGCAACAAATCCATCAACTTTTTGGAGGATGCTTCTGATCCCACACCCACAAGGGCAAACCTGAAAGGAAACAAAAAAAGTTACACCACAATTTGTTCATTTTCTGACATCCTGACACCTCATGAAAAAGACTACACACAGTAAACAAAAGAATATTTGACAACTGGACACAGAAAATGTCTCACAGGTTTTAGTGTAGTTTTCAGAACAGATAAAATAACTTATCCTAGGACATAAAAGAAGGAAACCAAAGAGTAAATACAAGATGCACCAAAATTTACCACAACAAAGGCAGCTTTTTGGTGGAATACCAACAGACTACATAATGAATGCATATGACCAAGTTATTGAGCATACACCGTGTGTTTGTTGCTGCCAAAGAGACAGAAAGGCACATTTATGCAGTGACATTTAGGTTGTCAGTGAAAAATGGGCTCAAGCACTTTAAACAGTTAATACAAAATAAAGATGTAAAGAAAGATTTAATAATGAAGGTTGGGGGAACAGCATTTACAGTGAAGAAAAACAAGCATCACCACCACACCAACTAAAAATCTAGGAACAGTCCTAAATGAAGATGATCAATAAGCTTTAACTCACAAAATAATGAGACATGCAATACCATCACAAAAATTTATACCTGAAATTCATGTCATTAGTATGAAATTATATGCCAAATCCTTTCTGGAGCAATATGCTAAGATGAGTGGTTCAAAGATTAACAAATACGAAAATTGAGAACTCCTTCCCCTCCCAAACTTCAGTCTATATATAGAAAAAACAAATGACAAGTTCTTACCCTTTAGACTGGCCATTAGCACGATTTTCAAAAAATTTTATCTCCAAAATGTCGTTTACCCCCAGTGAATGAACTGCTTCAGTTAAGTCTTCATCTGTTGTCCACTGAAAAATATTTTTAATTAACTGTAAGAGCTTATCTAAAACACTAGGCAAGGGGCAACTAAATTTTCAATGGATTTTTGAGTGTGTGTGTATGTGAAATTGAGCCAGAGGAATACTTTATTCAGGCAGTCAATATATTCTGACTTTCGGAGTAGTCATTTTTATTTTACCATTCAACAAATTAGTTCAGCTAATTCATGCACATTTTACTGATTCCATCCATGTACTTCAAAATGGGACAACTTAAGTCAACAGTCAGGTCCTTTACTTACCTATTACCTCCTGAAATACTGTAGTAACTAATGAAAAAAAACACCTACAGTAAGAAATTATCAGAAATTTAAAACCTCATATTTTTATTTATCTTTTAAAATATAATTTTGCATATGTGGGCCTTGAACTTGATTTCATGTAAACAGATAAAAGTTCCACCTAATTCAGCTACTGACCGGCTCTTGCACTGTTTGCTTAACTGCAATAGATTTTAAAATGCTCTAATTCCAATAAAGGTTATTGTCCTAAGGGCAACTGCAGTTCAGGGAGTTATCATAAATCTGTTCCTCTTGGACAGAGAAATAAGCCTCAAGACAAATACCTGAAAATATGCTGAAAGAGTCACTGTCGATGGAAAAGGCCCTGGAAAAACCTGAAAAGTAACTTCAAGAAAATCCCAGAGAATCTTCAACCTCCTTTTAAACTAAAATCTTCAGCAAGAGTTTACTAAAAATTGGGTTTGTATAGTAACCTTGAAGTATTTACAGGCATGAAGTATTTAATAGTTTAAAGTTATCTTCTTTGATTTGTTTCTCTGAAAACCTTAAGAACATAGTGACACAAATATTCCTTCATAACACTTAAAACATGACAGAAACTCTGAAGTTTATATTTACCAAAGACTTTCTTGATTTTTAAGACATCATGACAGCTCCAGACAGGCTCTCTAAATTTCAGGTAAAAGGAAAAATGACCCCACAACCACAAATTAAAGAAAATCAAATCAACAACAAAAACAACTGGGTTTTGATACTCATAATATTTCCTAGAAAACATTTTAAAGCAAAAACAAATTTAAATAGTTATGTCTACAATTAAAATTCCTGTCTCCAACTAAACAGCAGTAAGATACTTACCCAAGTGAGATTTCCAATGTACAAGGCAATTCTCTTTCCAGTATAGGTGTAGACAACATTTGGTGCAGCTCCTTTACCTACATCATCCCCAACAGATGGTGGAAGAGAATCCATGTAATCGCGATCCTCTGGAGCATCTCCATTATTTGCAGATGGAGAAATTACATCATCATATAAATCAATCTGATCATGCCCACCATATTCAGCCTCCTAAAATAAAAAAGACATCTTGATTATAATTAATGTTACTCTTAAAACTTATTGAAGTAAAAGTTGTGATAATTGCCATGTTCCACAGACACAGTAAGTCTGATCAACCACCCACACAATATCCCTGCTGAAAAGCTAAGTGCCAGTTTCATCTACATCAAAACATACAAAATTCTTATGACTCCTATTATATTCTAAACTTATGTGGAAAAAAATACTTCTGGCCACTGTTTTCCATTCCAACACTTTTGCCCTTGTAATAAGCAGAAATCAAAAAATCCACAAACCCTACTGTCAGACCTGTATACATTAGAATGCAGAAGTGTCAGGGTTTAATCCAAGATTGCAAACTCAGTACCACACAGTTGCTTCCTCTCCTAGTGAGTACCACTCACTTCTCCCTCCCCAGCCACTCCATGGCATGGGTGAGGAAAATCAGAAAAAGGCAAAACCTGTGGGATAGAAACAGTTTAAAAACTGAAAAAAACCCCAAACCTGGCAGTCTCTGAGCAGTGATCAGCCCCTTCCACCTAACTCCCACTAGTTTATGTACTGGGCATGATGCTCTTCCATCTGATGCTTTCCTGCAATACAGAAGGACCCATCAATAAACTAGGTATACTGCATCTAATTTGCTGAGATGGGGCCCCTTCAGCACATGGTATCTTCTCTTCTGGTGACATTCTGAAATCTTTGTCTTCTAGACAGACCATGACCATTTCCAAGATTCTTGGGCAACTGGGATTTCCTATTTTAGCTCATTATATGGTCACTGCAACCCACTTACTTCATGTAGCACTAGCTGCCTGATGTGTAGAGAAGACCCTGCCTTTGAACATCCAGCTCAGCACTGGCAGCTGCTGGGGAGCTGCAGGAGCTGTGCTTCAACATCAATCTCTTCCAAAGTGGCTCAAGTTCCTTGATTAGACTCCAGTATCTCAGCTGGAGTATAGGAGGCCTCAGATACTCTGTATCCTCAGTTCCAAAAGAGGGGACTGGGCATGGACTGGAGTCTCCTGCCACACTTTTGCCCAGGCTGCAGTCTAGAACACATTTTTACATCTTGCCCAGCACAGACTGGCCTGGGGGCTGTTGCATGAACCATGTCCCATTTAATTTGTTCAAAAGCTTGTTGTTGCTCAGGCCCTCATTTGAAGCCATTCTTCTTCCAGGTCATTTGATAGAGAAGGCTTACAATTAGACTGCAATCTGGAACATGTGCATTCTCCAAGAATCCACAACACCTAAGAAAGCTTGTGTTTGTTTCTTACTAGTTGGTGGTAGTTTTGCCGCTGTTTTGTTGATCACATCCACTGGCATCTGACAACATCCCTCTTGCGATTTCACTCCTAAAAACGTAATCTCCCACACAGGTCCCTTGACCTTAATATGTTATATGGAATAACTGGGACTATTTTCTTCCCTTTCTCAAAAACTGCTGCTATATGGCCCCAGATGATGATGTTATCAATGTATTGCAGGTGTTCCAGAGCTTCACCCTGTTCCAATGCATTTTGGATCAGTCCACAGAATCGGTAGCACTATGTTTCAACCCCTGGGGTGCTGGATTCCAGGACTACTGGACATACCTTTAAGTGAAAGCAAATTGTGGCCTGTCAAAGGTATTGAAATGCATTAGCAATGTCAGTTGTGGCAAACAACTTGGCAGCTTTTGACTGCAGCTCATACTGAAGTTCCAGCATGTCCAGTATGGCAGCACTCAGCCACAGTGTGATTTCATTCAGGACACCATAGTGCACTGTTAGTCTCCACTCTCCCTTACACTTTCACACTGGCCATATGGTCCTGCTGATCACTGCTTGGCTCTCCAGCTGATACATCAGCTTGTGAATGGGAATCATGGAGTCTCAGTTGGTGCAATGCTGCTGCTGGTGCAGCGTGGTGGTAATGACCAGCACCTGTTCTCTGACCTTCAGCAAGCCCAACAGAAGCTCTGCGAGAACAGGCAAGGCAAGCATCTGCTTAACTTCCTCCACCTCCAAGGCAGTGGTACTCAACACTCACCAGTATGCTTCTGTGTCCTTGAAATACCCTCTCCTAAGACAGTCCATGCCAAGCATGCACAGAACCTCCAGTCCAAACACAGAAGGTGCTTTTGCCACACATTCCCAGTCAGGCTCACTTCAGCCTCCAGTTCAGTCAGCTGTTGGGTTCCCCTTCTTTCTCTCCAGAAACAGAAATAGGTTCTGCCTCTGCAGAGCTTGATGGCATTGGGGTACCCTGTGCACTAGGGCCTTCCACTCCTGTGGGCCTGACACACCAGGCCACAGGATCCATACACTCCTGCAAATCCAGTATATGAAAATGGCATGCTCTGGACAAGTTTTTGCCACAAGGGTCACATGCACTGGAATTCTCCTGGGTCTGTGGGTGACTTTGCACTGTCTGAGCCATAACAAAGGTACTGCATACCTCTGTGGCAGCCCTGGGTGACACAGAGCATCTTCCTCGAAGGGATGTCTTTCCTTCACACTCCACAGGAGTCACTTCCCAAAGGCTGAGGACTTGTGGCCCTTTGCCAGTCGCCGTGTCAATGTCCTCTTCCTTAGAAGGTCATCCCAGTTGCTTGGTTTCCCTACCCTCTAATTCCAGGCTCCTAGCCCTGTTCCCCAGCATTCAAGCAGTCAGGTGATCACCTGCTCACCTGGGTGATGGCTGAAATCTTTCTGCATATCCCACAGCTCTCTCAAGGATAGGGATTGAGGCGTTCCCTCTTGTTCTGCCTCTTCCTCCTGTTCCTGTGTTGGCCCTGCTTTGTTCTCCTTTACTAAACAAGCTCTCTTGTGTCCATTTTTTCTGGTGAAAAGGGGTGACTGATACTGGCAGGGGTTGGTGCTTTGGTTCAACTGCATCACCCACCGCAAGGGTCTGAGCACCTGCAGCACCTGCCACCAAGGTTTGAGTAGCCACAGTGCCTTGCCACAGAGTTTCAGTAGCTGCAAATAGTCGTCTAACCCTAAACAAGACCTGGAACACCATTATGGTTCCTGGCAATAGGGCCATGCTTGTTTCAACATTCCGAGGATATTCAAAATTTACAAGAGCTACTGTCATTAGCCTGGCAGAGAAGGACAAGATGTGGGATCATGTCACCTCCACAGGTTAATTCTCAGAGGATGAACGGTAAAAGGTGTCATCATTAATAGTTTCCAACAGATCACTCACAAAGATGACAGCAGAGCTGAGCGCAAGTAACAGATTACTTTCACAACCAGCAATTGTGTTGTATCATACACCAGTGCTCACAGGATCATCAAATGCCTTGGGTTAGAAGAAACCTTGAAGACCATCTAGTTCCAAACGCCCTGCTGTGGGCAGGAGTATCTTCTACTAGACCAGATTGCTTATGTTAAAACACAACACAATAACCTTAGACCAGTTCCCATGGGTGACAAACAGCACAACAGGGAGCACACACTGGAAGTAAGGAGTTAAATGATGGAGCTCTGAGAACAAGCAGAACAACAGAGCATAAAGTCAACATTGTGTGCAATGACTATTAAACCAATGTAACAAATGCTTACAACAATTTTGTTCTGGCATGTTCTGCTCAGATTTATTGTTTTCTCAACCTGTCAATCCCCACGATGGGTGACAAAAAAATGGCTATTGCAGTTTAACTCCTGCTGGTAACTAAGCACTACAAGGCATTTGCTCACTCCACCCCCCAAACCCTGTGGAACAGGGGAAGAGAATCAGTGAAAAGGTAAAACCTGTGGGTTGAGATTGGAACACTTTAATAACTGAAATAAAGTAAAATATAAAAATAATAATGGTGATGATGAAAAAGACAACAAAAAGAGATGAAATCATGCACAAGGGAGTCAAGTGATGCATAACCACTGATGCTCACCACCCACTGACCATCCACAAGCAGCTATCACCCCTCTGAGCCAACTTCTCCCATTTTACTGGACTCGCATACCCTGCTCCAGAACAGAAACCGCCTTGCCAGGTTTTGGTATCAGAGATATTTCAGCATCCACTACGAATCTGTATCCAGAAACTCACAGAAGCAACCTAGATAGAATAGTTCAAGGTACCATATATATGGCAGCTAGAGAGAACCAAGCTGGACTCCACAAAACACAGGCTGCAAAGCTGGCAATGTTTGCTGTAAACGCAAGATGTCCACAACCATGATCAAAAGATCCACTGTCTTGAAAATATAAAAATATTATCAACTACTGCTCATACAGGGAAAGTGTAACTAAAACAAATAATACTAATTTTTAAAAAACCCAACAAACAAGGTTTGCAAAATGCAAAAACTGAGTTTTGGCATTGTCAATCAAGTACATTTAATCCTCAGTAAACTGCACTGTCTCAACAAACTTAAACAGAAAAGTCTCTCTCTAAAGGTAAGCTTATCACAACTAAATTAAAGGTTTCATATTTCACCTAGTCTATCCAGTTCTCCGTTTGATTCCTCTCATCGCCATAGCTAATGAAATCAGGCACACAGAACTGCCTGAGACAGGCCTAAACATGACATCTTACAGCTGGATTAAGGTTGATGTCACAAGGCAATTAAGGAAGTCCTCTGCTAAACGTGCAGTAACTCTAGTCATCTGGGTATATGAATGATGACTCCAGGGAAGCAGTATTTAGTCTTTGTAGACAGATGCAAAAATACAACAGCCAAACTTACAGCAGATGTATGTACACTACCCTATCTCTCTGAGGTCAGCATTGCCAAAACACCAGAGAGGGCAGCAGTCCGCAGCTCTGCTGCACTCCCCTAGTGACAAGAAACTCCTCTATAACAGATCCTTTGTACCATAGAGGCTTTCAGGTCTCCATCAGTGGAGAGAATTATTAAAGCAGCAGTCTGCATGTAACTGAGAGGGGGGCAAGGAAGGCCCAATAGCATCAGTGTTCTTATTTAAATAAAGACACGAGAAAACCTGATGTTGTTCACTAGAATTTCTTCTCACATCATGGTGGTTTTGCATCCACCATGGAATTCATTCATTTACCAATCTGTCAGCAAGGTGTGTGCTTAGATGATTAAGAATGATCTCAACCAGCAACTCCAACTGTAGACAGAAGAGAGGTATCCTAGTGGATGTTGCACAAGATCCAACAACCCCTTCTCCTTCATTCCTGCTCTGTGGAAACTTACCTAAACACACCCTTCCTTCCTAGATGCAGAAGAGGAAAAAAGTACAGTAAGTGTTATTTCTCTAGTCTCAGCAGTTTTTACTTCTTCCAACTTCCTTAGTTATAAGAAGGATATCAAGCATGAAGAGAAATTATTTCTTCTCAATCACTGTAACTCACAATCTGTAGATAAACAGGCTAAGAAGCCAAGTGAGCACTGCTATTCTGGCCACCTCTAAAAGAAAATCAGTCAGCAATGCATTTCCAAATTCTATGTTTTAACTAGACCACAGTGTGAAATACTTTATCATAAAATCAGGCCTGAAATTCCACATTCTGTGCTAATACATGGAACTGGATGAAATATTCCCATATGAAAGCCATGAACACAAGGAACTTTGTGTCTAGAAGGGACAAACTTAACATGTTATTTTCTTTTTGGAACTTGGCAGTCATACTCCTCTGAGCTGCAGAGAACCACTTGCTTCCTTTGCAAGTGCTGTTTCGAAAATGGCTTTTGCTGCTCTTAAGCAAAATTTCTTTAAGATGCCCATAGGTCTGTTAGACCTGCTTTCGCTGCAGAATTTTGTCCAATTTAGGAGTGAAACACTAACTTACACCTCCAAAAACACATTTTAAAAATCAGTGTGGTAAATAAAGTTTCATGAAAAATATTTACTGGTGCTTCTGGGAGGGGAAAAAAACAAACAAACAAACAAACAAAAAAGAAAAATAAAAAGAAAGAGAAAAACTAAACTATCCCGCTTCCCCCTTACTGTTGGTTTGTTGTTTTTTTTCACTCAAGTTACCATATTTGTGGTCAAAAACTCTAAACACGTTAGTCTCACTGAAAAAAAAATTGTAGGTCCTGAAGAATAACAAAGAGATAAACAAAAATCTTTCTGGTCTTGATTAACTGGCTGAATATACAAATTGGAACATTAACAAAAGAGGCAGCCTTTGATATTTCTAAGACAGCAAACTGCCTATGGCAGAAGTGGACAAGCTTGTTCGACCATAGGATTCACATATACTCTACAGGCCCAAATGCTCTTGGCCCTACAACCAGCACAGCACTAAAATTTAAGCAACCTGATCTCTTGTAACAAAAAATTAGAGTAATTACAGAGTTACAGAGAATAACTAAAAATTCACAAGTAGTCAAAACACAAACTAAACATACGTGGTTATCACTGTTCACAGATACCAGATAAGAAGGTCTGAAGTTTTTCTGGAGTTTGATATTTACCAATATACAGAAGTTATGTCTTCCCAGGGCCCCTTTCAGCAGAACTGACAAAATGCATATGCCATCATGTATTGTAGACATATTTTATAACACACACAGTTCTGCCAGCTCATGTTTTTCCTGACCAGGACAGCCATGCTGAGTAGAAATTTAGTATACCACAATGTGTCCATCCCCTCCCATGATAAGACACCTGTCTTTCCAACATAAAGGCTGCTTTTAATAACTGGCTTTAATTGGCCACTAAATGCTAGCTTTTATTATTTATCACAAACAAAAAAATTTCCTTTGTTTTACAAATCTGAAGTCAAGACAGTAACTAACACATTCCTAAACTATGGTTTTCAGATAATTAGCCTTTTAACTGCTTATTCCATCTAAATCAGTTTTATTATCCAATTACAAAATACAAAGTGAAAAGTCTTTCATCCCTAATTTGCTAGCATTTACATAACAAAATAGAACACTACAGGCATGTTTAGACATATCCGCAATGCAACTATCCAAGTTCACTCATGAAGAGCATAAACAAAGCAAGAGCTTTTCCACAGCATTAAAATATGATATCCTTAAATTCTTTTGCATCCTCTTTCTGGTCAGAAACATTTTTGTATGCATACATGTGCAAGAAGTTTTTAATGTTTAACTACATGCATGAACATACGTGGAAAAAAAAATCCTCAAGCTTGAAACTGCAAAGCACATCAGAGAACTTGACAAGCATGGTCAAATCTTCGTGAGCATAAAAAAGCAACCCAGTTTGCTGGCCAAACTGGCAGGCAGCCTCAAGTCAGACCCAAACTGGCCTCCTGCACAAGCTCCTTATTACCTCTGTACTACACAGCAATATTCTAGGGTTTTGTGTGTAAAACTGCATCCTAATATTTGATAAAGCACCCCAACCTTACTGAGGGTCTTCTGCCCTTGAGAGAATGCCAGCCTCAGCTATTTGTATGCAGGTAACAGTTCTAACAAGCATCACACGTGTTACACACAGGGAGATGCTAAAGGTAAAATATTCCATGCAATACCCATTTCTAACAGGGCACAAGCAATGCATGCAGGAACTACTACATATATGAGGCTATCATCTCAAAATGAGACTTTAAATAAATAGAAAAGACTGTTGGATGGGGAAGTCATCTTAGAAGAAAAAAAAAGAAAAACTACTCAACCAAGTTCTTCAAGAAAAAGAAAAAAAGAAACCACAATTTAAACAAAAATGTAATTTGTCAGAGCCAAATTGACTAAAGCTGTTAGCCCAAGGTGAAAAAATATTATTACGATGAACAGTAAGTTAGAAAAAGAGTAAGAGGTAACACTGACAGACAATGAGCTTCAGATGGAATAGGAAAAATGCATTTTCACTCATATCAAGTTAGTCAGCTCACTGCAACCAACGCTAAATACAACCCAAGACAGTTTACAGCTGTCATCCATCTTAGCCAGCTTGTAAACCCATGGCTCTGTGGTCTTTATTTCACCTTTATAACCTATGGTTCATTTAGCAGAACATCCCTACCCTCCTCCTACTTGGAAAAAGGCATTTAAAAAATCCCAGAATAGCCTCAAGGATGAGTACCTTGAGGTGTAGAACAAGACAAAACAACCAAGGGAAGTTTATCCAGTCACAAGTCCTAAATGAAGGGTTAACTCCAGATTCAAACAAAAGGTTTGTCCCAACTTGTGTATAAATACAGTTATGTGCTGCACCCAGAAGGACAGCAAGCTCCACAGTATACTTTTCAGTTCCTGTTATTGCCAAAATCAGTGGAAAGGGTTTCTACAGTCCAATTTTAAAAAAATATTAGTAGGTCACACTAATGTAGAGCAACAGAATCAGAAAACAAGTTCATTTAACAGATAAAGACGATTTATTTTCCAAATATGTTCTATCAAATGCCCTCTACATAAACAAATTAATAATGCAAATAATTTTCTCCCTAAAGCATTTTCTTAATTGTCATCTTCACATATCTACAGAACTATGTCCCATCTTATCCATTTAAGCCATCAGCTTCAAATCAGGAATGGCAACTCATGAATAAAAGTTTCTAGACAACTTTTCTCAATGATGTCAGAATTAAGAGGTAGTAATTAATACAACCTGCCCTCTTTCATATATGACAGAAGGAAATGGGAAAGTGTAGAGGTGTCAATCTCTCATAGTAAAACTTTAATACTGTCTCAAGACTTGCTCAGTTCAACAATATGACTTTAAATAGAAAGTCACAGAAATGAAATTTGGAAAAGAACATACAGCAATTGGGGGGGGGGTGTGACACAGACAAAAACACAGAAGAAAACCCCCTGAAACAAACAAACAAACAAACAAACAAAATCCCCAAATTCAACCTGATGGAAAAAGGGCACTCGCCTCTTCTCACCTTTCTGCCCTACATTTTGCAAGATTCATGAACTGAAGCAACAGACTGCAGAAACACAAACCCAACAGGGAAGCAACTGGGGTGAATACAGTGAAAAAAACAAAAGGGTCCCCTGCCTGCTGGATTAAGCTAAACTTAATTATCACAAGACTCTCTTCATTTGTACCACCACGGTTATAGAGAATATCAACAGTAATGACGACCTGAGTAGAACCAGGACAGTGTGAGTGAAACAGATCATCCCCATCACTTTTGCCCTGGCACTCTCTCTTTACACTATACTTACAGCACAGAACTATTCCACTCTGAGGGCCTCTACATATATCAATTTACACAAACATTACCAGATTCAAGCAAGGGTTTTTTCCCTAAAAATTCTGATTTGTTATCAGTTTTATCTAGAATTGATTAAACCAAATTGAAGTTCTCACAGAATCCCAAAAAATGTATTCTGCTGCTAAATGGTGTCTGTCCTAGGCTTCATTCCTGTTTAAATTCATATAGTGGGTCTTCAACTGTAAGGTAGAAATCTTCACATGCAGACAAACTAAGAACAAATCAGTGCTTTTCATCATCTCCTTTTAGTATGGCATTCTTTCATAGTATACCTTTATGAGATTATTAATACTTAGAATTACTGTATTAATCGATATCTGAAAAAATAGTCTTCTGACAAAGCTACAAGTTGCTGAGAAAGTTACAAATTACCTGTGAATTCCAAAGCCACAACCTATTCCCCAGTTCTCTGTAGGGCAAGCTGGCATACAGCTGGGCCCCTTAAGCACGTGAAAGTGCAGTTGTTCCCGATTATTTATGCTCTAGGGCAGGAACAAAGCAATCTGGGGCAACTCAACCTGGAGAAGTGCAGGACTCGCTAACAGGGCAGATGGCATGCAAAACTGATACAAAAATCGCCTCCCCCCCCCCAAAAAAAAAAGGAA
>VWYP01026343.1:195641-279699 GCA_013400435.1 Pycnonotus jocosus
CCCGCCCGCTGGGGCCGCTTCGCGTTCAGGCCCGGCCCGGCCTGGCCCTGCTCGGCGGGGCTGTGCCCTGCCCTGCTCTGCTCTGCTCTGCCCTGCCCTGCCCTGCCCTGCCCTGCCCTGCCCTGCCCGGCCCTGCCCTGCCCGGCCGTGCCCGGCGGAGGGGTCCGTGTGGACGCTGCGGGGTGCAGGCTCGTGTGCCGCACTGCCTCGCTCCGAGGAAGGAAGCTCCAGCGCAGTCACAGCGCGTTGGGTGTTCAATAGCCAAGGACCGTAATTATCGGCTGAAAAATGAGCACCGTGCTACGTCTTCAAAACAGCGGCGCGCTGGGCTCAGCAGAGCGGTAAAATGTGCGGAAAGGACACAAAATAGGCACACGCCGAACTGCGTTAAGCCAGGGCTCTCTACTGTGCTGCTGCAGAGCTGTCCTTTTAACATCACAAAGTGAAGATAATTAGTCTTAAATCAAGCGTTGTTCTCTTTTTCGGTGTTAGGTTCTTTGTTTGTCTGTTTTTGTTGTGCATTCAGAACTGTTAAGGTTGAAATACAACTTCAAATTAACTTTGAATGAATGTTTTGTTACCCAGATCCATGTTTAAACTCCAGGTGATTTTTAGAAACCACATCTCCTGGTACATAAAGCACAGTGCACATAATGCTTTTCGTAATAGATTATGTTCTGCTTTGTACATTATGTTCCACATCCAAAAATAAACCTGTTTTTTTTACTTTATCACAAGCTGACAATGAGAAGCCTGTGCTTCTCAGACTGAATTAAAATAATGTAAAAACATTACATTGCCATGAATAAAAATGTTATTTTTAGCTTGACTCATTTTTTTTTGTTTCATGACTGGGAGTACTTCACAGTGTGTAGATCAGCATCCAAAATGTCCTGACTTCATTTTGGGTCCTGGACTTGTGTGTAGATCATCCTTATCTATCTTGCAATCCCACACTGAAGTGCCCATGAAAAGGAAATATGAATAGACCGAAAAATAGTTTAAAAAACAGAGATCCAAAACAAGGGATATGTTGTGGAGCACACCTGCTGACAGTCTAGATATATTTCAGGTATGGAGATCTAATTTGTGACATGATAAATTTATCAGCTGCAGATCTTGTGTCATTTATGCTGTTAATTCCAGAAGACAAAATACTGTATTTAAGGTTTTTTTATTGGAGTTTCCTGGTTAGACAAACTAGCAGATTGTGAGCCCTTTGGTAAAGTTCAGAGTATCACCTGAAAAAAAATTAAAGGTGGTAGTTAGGAACAAACAAACAAGACCTCTTAACTGAACTTCTAGAGTTGGTTGCAATTATGGTTTACACTGCTACATTTGATCACAGGCTAAAAGTACATATTCACATCCATGAACATGCAAGTTGCTGGTGAATGAAATGATTGATTGGTTTTGCAAGAATTCAGTCTTCCGGGTTTCTCACAGTCCATACAGGTACTGTTAAAGTATTAAGAGCTAATTAAGTTCACACACTTGCCTAATGGTGAACTGATTTAGTAACTAGTGTTCTAGAGAATAAGGTGAAGCACTGTAACAGTTACCACTCCTGGCCATGCTAAATAAAGTTGCTGAAATCAAGAAAACCTGAGCCGTTGCTATCCTAATTATTAAAAAGATTAAAAAAATAACAGCAGGTCATGTGCAATTGTATGTTTTATATGCATCTGAGTATTATCAATAGATAGTTGAAAAGGGCAAGGAAAAAAAAAATGAATGAAAAAGTCATCGTCATAACCTCAGAACTACCTCAGGGATTACCACTAGCATTTGAACAATCTCATCTGGGGCCTTTGAGGAGGCAGGAAAAGACACCAGCCTCTGCTTTGCTCTTTGTGGTGATGAAGGATGATCAGAGAAGCCCTTGGACCCCCGTATGCTGTGTCTCATGTTCAGGGGCTTTTCCACTTTGGAGCCTTTTTTAATAGTTTGACTTGCTAGATTTACTGTCTACAGTCATTTACAGAATAGATTATGATAATTTTTATTCTTGTATGTGTATTGCTAAGCAGATTCTGTAGGTGGTGTAGTTGACTAAATATGCAAGCTGTTCTATTTATTTTCTGTTGTGTTTTCATTCTTTCCATGAGTAGACTTACTAAATGTGTCTTCCTCTTTCTTCTGGTCATTAATAACTTCTTTGTGAATTACTATGCCTTGAGAGTTGATCCACTCCAGTGAAAATGTTAATGCTTTATGTATTGTACACATTAAAATTATTTAGACAAAATGTAGGAGGCTGATGCGGATCAGGGCTTGAAACACAAATGTGATCATGAGAGAAAGAATTCTTGGCAGTACAACATGGTCTTGGAGAAATGTCCTCATAAGAAATGGCTGCAGATGAACTGGTGTCTTCCTTCAGTTCTTCTTTCACACTGTGGGATGTTCTGTCATTTGATGATGACAGCTGGAGCTCCCTTAATAGCAAAAGAAGTGGGGAAAGGGACTGTAGCAGTTCTACATAAGAAAGTAGCCTACAAGTCCCTGTTTCTCATGGATACACAAAAGCCTGATTTTTTGTATATTGTTCCTTTGGTCTCTTGTGCTGTTAATGATGCAAATTCAGATATAATCCTGATTTTGAACATAAAAGCAGCAGCTGGTTCTCTGAGGATCTTGAGACACACGTCTTGTTAGCCAACAGAACTCTCCATACCTTCCTCTTCAAATTTCAGACCATTTTTTAGTAGGATGTTCCTGCTGCAAGACAAAGGAGAGGAGAGCTATTTTCCCACCGCTTTGTACTGTCTGTGATTATCTCAAAAAGCTTTAAATGTATTGCTTTAGTTAAGAGTGACAGAACCAGTTTCAATATAATGGTGTTTTTAAACATTAACCTATTTTTGCCAATATCAACAGGGCAAAAATACATTTTTATATTTTAAAAAATAAATGTATGTAGAATTTGCCTGAGGAATCAAGACTGAGAATGATGCAGGAATTTTCAAGTGGACTTTTATTTCAATATCAGCATAAACTGTTCATGCAGTAATGTTATAGGCAACAAAGGGAAAAGATAAGCTATTAAAAAGTGCTGGTTTAATCAAGATAGTACTGAAAACCAGAAGAGACCTCAGCTTAGTTGACAAGTGCAGTGTGTGTTTTATAAATTGTATAAATTGTATAAGTTGTATAAATTTATGTCCTAGCTATGTCAGTCCAACTGCAATGAATATGTTTTGTTTCTTTACTTGTAGTCCTGAAGGCTTTGATCTTTCCAAATCCTCTTGGAGCCACTCTGCATGCCCTTTTATTGTTTTTCTCCCAGTAAAATAATCCAGATGGTAAAAGTCTGTACATGCTAAGCTGTAAGAAATTGTCTTTTCCACTGAAATGCCTTAATTAATAAAAAATTAAAAAGTGAGGAAAAAAAAGTTATATTCAAAATGAGATGGCAAATAGGCACAAATCTGCATATTTGCTTTTAGAGCCAAAATTTCAGGTTTTGTTAACTCTTGTGTAACTGCAGGCTGACATGAAAAGAGACAATTGTGTTCCCAACAAAGGTAGCAACACCCTGTGCTGAGAAAGAGGGAATATTACCTCATCTTTTGGTTGTGGCTCACAGTTAGATTGGATTAAGTGTAATATAAAACTGCATCCAAAGGGCATCTACAAGCACTCCTACTGACATAGCTATTGTAGGAAAATAGCTGGCATTATTCATCGCTTGCTCAGAGTTGTCTTTTTATAGGTATTCAATTGTTTTGGGATTGTACATGTCAGCATTGTGTTCCATATTTTTTCCCCTCTATAAGTGCCTGTCAGTCTGCTGATTCTCTTCGTTCCACCGTTCACTCTCTGGTTTAGAGCCAGGTTGAAAATTATGGTTAATCAGGATATGATTTGCAAATGGTATGCATATTCTAACCCTCAAGGCAGAAATGTGTATTAGAGAAGGTAAGTATAGTGCAAAAGGTGATAATAAATTCAATTGCCTCATTTGAATCCGCTTTCATATGAACTGCTAATCAGAGGGCTCAGTTACCTTCAGACAAAGTAGGAAACTGAATTTCCAGCTTAATATCACATCTTATTTTTTAATAGCTTCCCTTTCCCTTGTTTAAAAACCTATCTCCAAAATTTCATTTTTACCCTTAGGATTGTCACTAATCTATTTTTTGCAATACCTTACTGCTGTTCAACTCCTCTTCTAAATTGATTGAAACCTCCTAAACTTGTTAACTGCATTAAACACCTCTTTCTTACTCTGAATTGGCTATATGCATATACAAATAAAGGAACAGCACCACGAAGACCACTTTAAGATGTCTTTTGATATATCAAAGACTTTAGAGCTCAAGGATAACTTTGTTATGTAGTTTCTGTTTACTTCTAATACCAAGAGTCACTCTGAATTTGGATAAAGTCTTTGCTGCTCACTCATGCATTGTACGTGCCTTAGTGCTTTGAGCACAGGCTGGCACAAGTCTGTTCTCTAGGCTTCCTCTTTGTCAAGCTCAGCTATTTAGAGATAGAGTTTCAGAGGGGAGAGGCCTCCTCCATAATATTCAAGTTTGTTTTTTTTAAAACTTGAACACTTCCAGATTTCAGGAGGGGCAGTATCTATCATTACCATGTTATAAATAAGCAGAATTAGTCTGGAACTGGAAAGCAATGTATCTTATTCAAAGAGCAGGCCAGCCTTCTCACTCTGGCCCTGATCCACATCTCTGCAGCTCTGCTGAGTGATGTTCACATGAGCACACAGCAAGGGTCAGAGAGGATATGGCCCTGCCTGTGCCCTCTGTGAGCTCATCACTCCTGCTATAGCGATGGTATCGTGGGTCCCAACCCTATCCCACTGCTTGGATTGCACCAGAAAAGCCAAGTATCTCGTTTGTGTCACCAAGATTTTGAGGAGAGGCTGTCCCATTTGAACCACTGACATTTTCAGGAGTGGCTGTGCTGGTGTACAGCAGGCAAGTGCAGCGGGATGGGCTGTGCCAGGTACCTTTGCAGAAGTGCCACAGGGAACAGAGGTCACTCTTATCTTTCTACAGCTTTCATAGGGACCATCCTGCCTGCAGAGACAGCAGAGAGGAATGAAGGGTTAGGTTTTCCTTCCAACAATCCCTAAGAGTGCCAGGGTCATGAGGCTGCACAGATAGCCAGGGGGTTCGGTATTGAGGATAAGAATAAATAACCATTGTAAGTCCCATTGCTGCCCTATAAATCAGAGCTGCTATCTACACCAACTGCTGCCTACACCGTGAAACAATTATGTGTGCACTGATTACAGCTGTTGCAGGACAGAGTTTTAGATTTCAACACCACAAAGGGGAGCAAATAAGCAGAATGTGAATCAATGAAAGCCGTGTGCACTGTTGAGCTCATACCACCAGGCTTACTGTCAGAATGCTCGCATGTCTGTAACCCTGGTTCCCTGCTTGCAATGTTTTGGACTTGAAAATTCCTTTCCCAGGAAATTTCTGTAAACAGGACAAGATGTTTATGTTCCTCTCCAAAGGAGGGATTTTCTTGATGTCCCTCTGGGTTGACCAATGTGGTTGAAAGGGTTTGCCTTTGTTCCACCAATCAATTGGTCTCTGTACAATGGTATATAAAGAATTTCCTGCCTAATAAACCTTGGAGTCAGAATTCAACTTTACCTAAGAGGTCTTGTGTCGTTTGTGATGTCTTAGAGGGATACATGTCATACAGCAAAGTTATGGTTTCCCAGGCCATTCTCAAGGACTGCTTCAGCATTGTTTTCATGGGTCTGAATAGAACATCCTTTTGCTATTAACAGCTTAGTGCCAGAAAAGCATTCCTTATTCTCAATAGGGTTATTTCTTTAGGAATTTTAAGGGTATCTTAAGAATAAAAAATTTGCATATGTAATAATTAACCTCTGGGATAGAAGGTCTCATTCTGAATCAGCCCAAATTCATTCTGAGTTACAGAAAATACACAAAATACTCATAAACGTTTAGCATTTCTCCAACACTTTAAATCTGAATTTATTATATAATTTGCAGGTGTTATGATTTATTCATTAACTCTCTCTCTCTGTAAGCGAGATAAGAATACCATGATGTTTATTTTAATCAAAAGGAGACATTTGAGCTCAAATTTCCAAAAGCACCTATTGAATTTGTGAGAATCTGACATCTAGAATGTTAGTCATTGCAGTACCAGCAGTAGTTAGGAAACACTGGTGAAATTTAGCATCTTTATATACTTAAGTTGCTCAAAATGAATGGACATTTTAAAAAATATTGATTTTCCCTTCCTGCAGGTGTGAGGTCACAAGATATCACTACTAAAAAAAAAACCAAAACCCTAGAAAATTTCAGAATTAGTGGAAGAACACCTCAATCAATGAAAACAGTCACAAAAAATGTAATTTGTAATGGAAGTAACTAAATATAAACTCCTGGTTTGTGTCTGGAATCCATTTGGGATAACTGAAGAGGAGCAAACTAGGAGAACAGTTGGGAAGCTATTAGAAGAAAGATCTCATCCTAATATTAATCTGATACTTTACTGCAAGAGAGAAAAATCAGTACCTATAAGTGTAATTTTGTTTTATATGTGTGTCTTTATTCCTTTTCTTTATTTTCAAGTAGAAATATATAATTTATTATGAAGTGAGCACAAATATATTAGGAGCAATGGAGAATTTCACAGACAAAAATAAAAGAAATTGTATCTGCATTTCAGGTAGGAGTTATGTCTCTGTCAGACATTTTGCATTGAATTAAAAATCAGACATAAAAGAATGAAAAAAAAAAAGGAAAAATGGCAAGACATGTCAGAAAATGTGGGGTTTGTCAGCCAGATATAAAATGGCTCTAATGGCTGTTTCTATGGCAACTAAAAATGAATGGCTCTGAAGATAAACTCAGTATTTTTTTTTTAGCAGAGGCAGTAAGGTTGCTGTCTACTGCCACACACTCCAAATAATATTCTGTGCCCCAAGGCTGAACATGTAAAGATTCAGTATCACCACCATATAATTTCACACAGATGAACTGCAACAGCTTTTAGTTGACAGGATTGCATCCATGATAGAGACTCAATTGCTCTGCCCTGAGCAGTAAAACAGAGCCCAGGTTTACTGAAACTATGTGATTTATTTTCTGAACTGCTTCCCACCGGTGCTCACCCATCTTTCACATTTGCCAAAGCCAACTCAGCATTTTTTAACTCCTTGAGATTACATATCCTTTCTTTAAGATAACAAGTTTATTAGACGTCCTAGCTATGAGATTCACAGCACCCTTCCAAGAGCAGCTGAAGTCCTCCAAGCACTCAAATGGATACTGCCACTGGAGGAAGGGAAGCTGGCCTTCTGCAACCCCTTCTCCTCTGCCTGCACCTTCCCTGTGTGCATCGGCTGGCTCACGATACAATTTAATTCTGAATACCCCTGACTGGATAAAGATAAGACTTTGTTAATGCTGGGTCCCTCTATCCTATTATCAATGCTCTCTCTGCCCATGTTATCACAGAGCGTGCAACACATGCTCACTGTTTCATGCAATAAAAAACCTCTCCTGGTAAGCTGCAACATGGCCATCCCATTCTTTCAGATTCTTTGAACTGAGGAAAAGCAGACAAAAGAGCAATTGTGACTTGGGGCCCCAGTGGTACTATGTGTGAACTGTTCAAGACCGACGGCCAGGGATTTGTGGAAAGGAAGGAGACATTCTCCAGAGGAGACCAGCTGTAAAGAAAGTAGCTGCAAGTCCCTCTGCACTGCTTGGCACTCTCTTAATTAGCAGTAAAGTCCTAACTTGTGTAGACCGTGGTGAACTGGGTCACAGCACTGATCTGACTCAAAATGGTAAAAAGAATAAACCTGACATGTGGCTTTAGGATCCTTTGTGTGAGTAGGTGAGGGTAGTGGAGGCTGCACACACAAGGGTCTGGGAAGGGCAGGGTGGCTTCTTTCAGTGGTGGTTCTGGTTTATGATTCCAAACAGCTGTGAAAATAAGGCCTTATTTAGCACCTTAGTTGTCTGTTTTGTTGAAGTTTTGTTGGGGTTTTTTTGCCCCAGAAATTCTGGCGCTATAGCCAGTGAAAAATTGTTTTTCTTTTTCCTTCAGGTATATGTGCTATAAACATGTTGAACAGAGGGCTTTCAAACAGGAGTGCCTTCAAGCAGTAACATATTTCACACCAGCTTACTAAAAAGCCCAGTGTCAAACCTGCTGATATGGAATTAAATTCTTAGGAAGCCCGATCTGAGACACAACCAGCTTGCATCAGTCTTTATATGAGATGACCTCTCAGTGAACTACAGTATCATGTGTTTTATTAAGGTCTGTTTTCCATTGCTCAGTAAAACTTCCAACAGGGGAATCATTCACAATACAAGTGAAAAGGAGCAGGGTGCACAATGCAGTTCACTGGAAAGAGGGAATTAACCAGCTGTAAATCTCTGCAGCCTTTGCAGTGCAACTGTCAGCTGCCAAAAGGTCTGAGGAATCAGCAGGGAGGGCAGGCTGAAGAAATAGAGAGCAAAGAGAAGGGAGCCCCATTCAGTGTAAGACACAAAACAGTATAGTCTTGTATTAAATTTGATGTTTGGTAATGCAACCAGGAGCATTTTGGATGTGAATTCTTCTGACTGTACTTGGAAGCAAAGGTGTTGAGAAAATACGAAATATCCTTTGGCTGCAGGTTCAGTAAATTAGCAGATGTATATTAGAGTATAAACAGAAATCATATCCTACAAAGCCTCACTTTTCAGGGTCCTGGTTTCTTTCTTTGCATTTAGAAAACTAAAGCCTCATACAGAAATAGTGCTAGCACCTTTTACTTCATTCTGGTATGTGATGTAGTTACACATTTGCATTAGAGTCTCTGGAATATAATTACCTCTGATTTAACAAACATGTAGAAAAATGAGATGATTGCATATCATTGATTACTCTGCAGGGCTGTCCAGACTACAGCAGCACAATGAACATGGGCAGCAAAATCGTGAGCTGTGTGTCAACTGCACCTGTCCTCAGAGCTGGTTACGTCCTACTCATGATAACCACATGCCTGAAAGACCTCTGAAGACTACTCTCTATCTGTCTTTACCTTGCTTGAATCGGGAGAACTCTCTCTGACTGACATCTGCCCTTTCAGCGTGTTCCAGTTATCTACCAAATGACAAGGTTTTCATGCCCACTTCTGTCTTTGATATTGTTAATGTACTGGGATATTTCATGTGTGCTCATTGTACTAGAGCATTGGGATTTCTGTGTATGGAAATCTACAACTTTGCATCCCTGCTCTGGCAGATGGGCATGAAATTCAACTCTGTGGCATCTCTTTTGGTGAGGAGGTATTTGAGATTAGCAGAAAGTACATTCAGTGGAGCAGAGTACAGAAAAAAAAGCCTTCTGTTTGGCCATTCTGAACTCTGAAGCAAGATTTATACACCCTCAAAAAGTCTTCATTGTAGTTTGTATGTCTGTCTGGTTTCCTAAGACTGTATTCTAACTTTGCTGTTTTAATTGTGAATGTACTTCCATTTATATTCATATATGATATGACTTTGAGTGCTTGTAAACTCATAGATTGATTTGATTACAGTTACGGTGGAATAGAAATGAAAATTAAGCTCAAGAGAGGGAAATTTTAGAATAGATCTGGACTCCCTGTGTCTATTACTACAGTAGATGGCACTGTAACTTAAGTCAAATGAGTAAGTCATCTGGACTGGGGATCTCACAAACCTCTAAATAGTATTCTTTGAGCAATTTTAAAGAACACTCCAACAAGGAGTAAGGATCAGGCTTTTGGCATGCATCTGTGTTGTGGCTGAATTCCGATTTCAGATTTTTCAGGTCAAATTGTTTCTTAGGAAAACTCTGAATCATGCATTTACATAATAGTTTTCCCATCTGCTTGCATTCCTCAACTCAGAGAGGTTTTTTGTTACTTTTTAATATTTCACATGAAAACACATGAATCTTGTTTTCTTTATAACTTCTGTTACAATTTTAGGCTGTTATCAGCAACATATAATACAATGATCTAAACTTGCTATCTTGTTAATACTAACTGAGACAGTCATGTGTTGCTGTAAATTGGGAGGGTCACATCCTGGAAAGGTACTGCAAGCACTTGGTATTCACACATTAATAGGACTTATCTGAGCTAGAATTGTATCTCTGACTCTATATCCCTAATGTTGGAGCAAAATTGTTTACTGATTGGGTTCTCATAATATCCCAGGAGGTAGGATAGCAATGTTATTCGTATATCTAAACAGAAAATCGAAGGGGAGAGAGACCAAATAACTTCACCTCATTCACAGAGGGGCTTGCATTGTGTTAGAATGGAGACTTGCATTGTGTATGGAATATATCTTTATCTCAGATATACCTAGCATGTTTTGGTTCTGCATATCCCATTTGAAGAAAACAGTGCACTTTCCTCTGCTGTATTATTTAGGTTATTCAGGTGTTTTACAGATGAAGTCTTGGTCTAAAGTGATTGTTGCTGTTAAGCCATGTGTACTTTGGAAAAAGCCTTGGACAAAAATGTTGGATATCCAAAATAAAGATGGTTAGACCAACCTAAGGCCTTTTTAGCTGTTACTAAACCTCTTTCTTGTTCTTAAACTTCTTTCTGGTGTATTGAGAAAAATCATAGAGCTGTAAATCAATCAATCAATTCTCTACCTTGATAATATATTTAAAAGACAAGCTGAATCTCTCCGAGGGGCAGAGAATTCCACAAGAAAGCATAAGAGATGTAAATCTTCCCATAATGTATCATTTTATTGTCCAGTGTGTACTGAAATACAGCTGTGGCAGCAACTGCATTCCATCAGGGTCATCACTTTCTTCAAGATAATTTTAGTTATGTATGGATCTTTGTTTCTTCACTAATACACAGCCAAGATAAAACCTGATCTTGAGGCATAAGGTTTTTCCCTAGTGTTCAAAAAGAAATGCAGAAAGGACTCCAGTATTTTTAACCATATTTTGTTGGTGTCTGTATGTCTGTGTTCATCAAACTAATTGTGCTGCTGGTAGTACTTCCTATAACACAAGGACATGTTTTCTTCTAGTATAACAAAAAGAATTTTAAGACAACAACAGCTAAATCTGAAAGTCAGGAAGAACAAGATATTGCTGTCTTAGGAATACTATTAATTTGGCAAAGAGTTCACAAAGCCTTTCCAAAAGCTAAATCTTCTGTAATTCATTTGCACTGGGGTACACTAGATTGCCAGAATGAAAGTGGAGAGGACACTTCCATGCGAAGAAGGAAAATCCTCAGAACTGTTATTCATAATCTCTTTTTTTCTTAAGACTGATTCGTTTTTTCTTACCTTGATGCATAAACAATCACATAGGAAACCTCAAATAAGCAACTGTTCAAGACATAATTTGACACAGTAAACAACTGGGCCTGGAAAAGATAAATAGTTGAAACAGTAAAAGAGTGATTCTAGGTAAGTGCAAACTGCAGGCATGGATTTTATTCCAAAAAGAGCAGTTACCAACGACTATTTTAAAATAAAGAAATTGCAATGAAAATATTGAAAGAAAATATGTCCACTGTAGTTTCCCTGGTGTCATATACTTCGTATTTAAACTTTTTGCATAATTACTGGTAATATGCTCCTAAGCAAGATTCCCTGAGTTAACCTTCAGAGGAACCTCACTCACTCCATTAACAGAGGGCTCCTGAAACAGGTGCCTTAATTCAAACAGTGTGAATGCTCTTCTTGGGCTGCTATAATTTTTAAAATATATTTCACTGAAACATTACATATGTAACTTGTTTATCAGATGATACAGTTACATCGTTAAACTACAAATATTGAATAAAAGTATAAAAATCCTTAGATCCAGGGTACTGCATTAACCCTAAACATTTATAGTTTACAGTAAGCCATTTATAAATATAATTGAAAGAATAATCTTGAAAATATATTTTTATAATAGTGGTTATAATAATTTTATAGCCAAAATTGTTCTTTTCATCTGACCACAAAAGATTTACAAACTAAAACAGGCTTGCCATGTATGTACCGAATCTCTGTTTGATTCTACTGTGCCAGAACTTATATTAAGTTTTTTATTTTTTCCACAAGTTCTGTTGGGTTATGAAAAGACTTGAAAAAAATTTCATTACCAACTCCATATGGGTAGGCAGTGTAACTCTCTGCTTTTGACCCCTTGAAGATTCTTGGATGACTCAGATTAACAATTCTGCTTATGGGAAAATTAATTTTAGATTGCTTATATCACTTTTAAAACATGTTATTTGCACATATCCTTTCTAGTCCCTGAAAACTTGCATTTCAGTTTACTTCCTAGAAAAGAAATTAATGAAGAGAGTTCCTATCCCTGATCTTTACTTACATCTTCAGCTTTCTCTTCATTTGAGGCTGGAAAAAATTTGTCCTTTATACTTCTTTTGTAGGAATGGAACACCTATGCAAAACTGGTAAAAAATTGAAGCCTTATGTTTTAAAATGTTTTCTAAGAGCTAAATTTGTGTACTGAGCTGCTGTACACTCTGACTCAGTTTTGATCTTATAATAAGTGAAATTTTTTTACCTATATGATCAGGGAAACGTGGCCCACAGATCAAAATGTAAATTGTTCTCTTTCCTATTATGAAAAACAAACACGTTTTCATATATAGTCAAAGATGTTTCTTAATCTAGGTTTTGGGTTTTTTGGTTTCTGTTGGGTTTTTTTTGGGGGGGTGGTGGGTTTTTTTTGTTTGTTTGTTTTTTTGTAAACTGGAAGAAATTCTGAATGTTTTATATTGTGTTTAGTGCACTTACCATAAATAGTAATTTTATAATAATTCTTTGATTTCACATATTACCTGATATGTGACCATATTTATCATGACTGACATGGGAGTTGCTGGCATTTCTTGTTAATTTTTCTTTAATTTTTATGGGAAATTCAACATTTAAGTACTCAATGGCTTACTGTTTTCTTGTAGGTATGTTGATATTATACCTGTTATGATGAATTTAACAACTGTAAGCCAAACGAAGTGCATTCACTTAACAGAAAAGCTTAAGAAATGTGGAGGGAAAACTTCAGTGTAACACTTTAATTTGGAGATGGCAGTAATGGGCAGTCACATGGGGTTTTTGCTTTTGTAATGCTTGGTGCTGTGCCGAAGCTGTCAGAGTTTTCAACTGTTTTTTCACCCAACTTCAAAAGCATCTCCCAAATCCTCAGCAAACTCTTTAGCCTTAATTGAAAACAACTCATTGCCTGTATTTTCTGAAAAGAGAGAAAATATAAAAATATTTATCTTAGAAACAAAATATTGGATCAAACTGTGTTCTGTAGATAATTTGTTGGAACAACAGGAAACTTGCCTGGAAAAGGGAGAGGCGATTATGTAAAAAAGATTTATGACTTACACAGTTCTCTGCACTGGAGTCAGTGCAGTAAATGAACATTTTTTCAGGTTCTATCTTATTTTGTGTCATTTTAGTGTCTGTGTGGATTAAGGTAGGAGGAACATCAGGGAGGAATATCCTGAAGAAACAGCAGACCTTTCTGTTTGCTTTCAGATACTTTTGGTAGTGCTTCACCAACCTAAAAAAATGGTGTGAGCTTTTAATTTTTAGTTGGATCTCAGAATAGGCTAAGTGTGAGATAAGCAGATAGAGAATCTAAAAAGCCCCTAGAAATTAATAGAATTGTTCTGGTGATTTAGCAACAGCTTTTGAAATTCATGCAAACCTCAGGAAGCAAAAGAGCTTCTGGGTGAGATGATAGACAGAAATGGTTGATTAAATCTAACAGGGGAATAAAAAGGTCACTTCTGCAGGAGATAGGCGATGCCTCTCCCAGTTACAGCAGAGCGATTGAGTTTCTCAAATGAGCTTTTGTTGCATTCGTGCTCGCAAGGGGAATGCTTAATGTGGATAATCTCTCTAATCACTGTGCAATCTGAAAGTTTATTTTTTCTGGAAAGGGCACTGCAAAAGCTCATGAGAGAGAGGATGAAAAGGGTGTGAACTCTGAGTAGCTGTAAACTGAGGAGCTGGAAAACTCCTGTCCTTGTAGGGCAGTGCAAAGGCACAGAAGAAGGAAAGAATATTAACCTGAGAACATTGGGTAAAACAGCAAATATGTTACAGGAGTAATAGAGTGCTTTGTAAGGGAATCAGTGGGACTTGAATGCTGTGTCTGTGGCCAGCAACAGAGGCTCTCAGGACAGCAACAGTTGAACTGAGGGAAGATATCACCAGATGTTTTTTCTCTCCTCTTGCATTCATCATTCTTTTGTCTGTTCTGATTTCCCTTTGGTTTACAGCCTGTACTTCTACCCTTCTGTGTGTGAACAGGTACACCTCTACTCTAAAAGCATTCATAGTCCTATATACTGGGAGCTTGCAATTACAATAACTGGAGAGACTGAAATGTTTTCCCTATGCATTCCAGGGTGGGTGGGGAGGAAAGATAACTTTAATGTGTATTTTTAAACATACTTTTAAAAAATATTTAAACTTTATGCATTGTTAGTTGGAATAGTTAAAATTAATACTGTAACTTCAAGGAAAACAAGGATATTGGATGGATTTCATCAGTTTACACAACCAGGACTTATAATGTAGCAGTGTGTAGGTTACTTAATATTTACCCCAAAGCATTGAAAAAAAAAAAATATATCTGTCTAACTATCCACTACATAGTCCTAGAATCCCAGGATTACCCAATAACTGAAACTGGAAGACATCAGGAAGTCTGCAGCCCAGGGGCTGCTTCTAGCAACATGAGTTGTGAGTTCATAAAAGGTTACTCAGGGGTTGTTCCATTGGGTCTTGAAAACTTAGAAAGGTGTAGGCTGCCCAGCACCTCTGGAAAATCTGTTCTGTTGTTTGACTTCCCTCAATGTGAAAAATGTGTGTGCATATGCTGGTGCGTATGGAGTTTGTGAGGCAATGTTTTGGTAATAGAGGGGCTACAGGGGTGACTTCTTTAAGGAACTGCCAGAAGCTTCCTCCATGTCCAACAGAGTCAATGTCAGCCCACTCCAGGACTGACTCACTGCTGGCCAAGGCTGAGCCCACCAGTGAAAGCAGCTTTGACATAATGTGTTCCAGGAGGGGAAAGAAGTAACTGCACAGGAGAAACTGCAGTCAGAGCAGAGAGGGGTCAGAATACATGAGAAAAACAGCTCTGCAGACACCAAGGGCAGAGAAGGAGGCAGAGGAGGTGCTCCAGGCACAGCAGCAGATTCCCCTGCAGGCAGTGGTGCAGGCCATGGTGGGAAAAGCTGTGCCCCTGCAGCCCATCGAGGGCCATGGTGGAGCAGAGATGCACCTGCAGCCTGTGGAAGACCCCACACCAGGGCAGGTGGATGCCCAAAGGAGGCTGTGAACCCCTGGGGATCTCATGCTGGAGCAGTTTGTTCCTGAAGGAACCACTCTGCTGCAGTTCACAAAGAACTGCAGCCTGTGGGAAGGGCTAACAGTAGAGATTTCATGGAGGAATGTCTCCTGTGTGAGGGACCCTGTGTTGGAGCGGGGGAAGAGTGTGACGAGTTGTCCTCCTGAGAACAAGGAGAAGCAAAACCAGCATGTGATGAACTGACCACAGCCACCTTTCCCCATCTCCCTGCGCTGCCAGTGTGGAGGAGGCAAAAAACTGGGAGTGAATTTGAGCCCTGGAAGAAGGCAAGATTTGCAGAAAACTGTTTTAAGGTTTAGATTTGTTTCTCATTATCCTACTCTAATTTGATTGGTAATAAATTTCCAAAAGTCAGGTCTGTTTTGCCTATGGCAGTAATAAGTGAACGATCTCTCCCTTATCTCTACCCACAAACCTGAGGAGGCGAGTGATGGAGTGGCTTCAGTGGGCATCTGGCATCTAGCCAGGGTCAACCTACACTACAATGAAACCAGTACAGTGGTCTATGCCAGTGGGCCAGTGTTGTTTTCAGGAAGACACACAGGTCTGAAGCATACAAGGCTTCATGTTGATACTTCAAAATATTCATACCGGAATTCCTGAGTTATGTCTTTTATCTTTATATACTTGTGGAAGGATGAAGAGAAGGTAGAGGACTGCTGAATAAATAGAGTGCCTCAAAAATGTCCAGCTGGCTGACACCCAAACCAGATTAATGTCTAAAAAAGGCTATAATCTGTACATTCAGGTGAGTATTTTATGATATGTAATACAAGAAACATCTGTGGCTCCAGCCAGCTTCTCATGAAAGTAGGTTCTGATTACAAAGCTGTCAAAGCAGTCTAATACTAATCTTTATACTTAATGGAAATTTCAAGGAGAGGAGAACACTGAACTGTTCTTACCATCTGGAGCTGGGAAGTGATGTGAATCATGACCCTTCAAAGCCCTAGAGACCCTGGAACATGATGATTCACGAGAGTAGTTTAAAAATAGGGGGATTAAAAATAGTAAAAGTTCTTTTTGTTTGTATGCTAGTTTAAATCCATATAGTTTGCATTTTCTGGCTACATAGGCCTAAAATCTTTTGAAAAATGCAACTACTTAAAAAGCATATAGATAGCAATGAAGGCCATTGTATAATCCCATAAAACCATGAACTTGGTTTTATGATGCGGAACAGAGTTTTGACACTGTAAAAGAGCCCTGGTAGGAGTCAGGCTCAGGAGTTTTATTCCACCCAGATCCATGCCTTCTACAGGAGGATGATAATTAAACCCACAAAAGCCAAGGCATGAGTTTCTGCTTTTTATTAACAGGAATCTCAGCTGAGAATAAAGCTGATGATTTCATCTGAAACACTGATTTCTTGATCCTGCAGTACAGATCATCCCTCTTTCCTGAGTCATATAAGGGGGCCAGCATGAGAAGACAGATGGGTCTGACATGGACAGTCCTCTGCATGCTACTCTGTGCACCCTGGGAGCTTGCCTGACATCAGTCCTGTGTGCACTGTGTACAACTCTAGTCTGTCCTTGAAATGCTCTTTGCACTGTTATTTGGAGGAGTTACTGGAAAATGGTCCTACAGCTGATTCCCTGAATGCTTGTCTGTGCTCCAAAAACCATCTCAGCTAGAGAGTGTTTAAGACTCTTCCAAAATAATTTTTTTTTCAGGGTGTAAAGATTTTAGGGTGCCAGTGAAGATCTTGTGACAAAGCAAATCCTAACATCCTTCTTCAGATGTCATTAAGATCTGACTTAGTCAAAACTCCCACTGACTTCACTGAGCCATTTGGGATTTGATGCTAGGACATTATCACATTGCAATCAGCTATGAAAGCAGCAACAGAACTGAATCCCATAGAGTAACATCAGAGTAACATACATTATTTCCATCCAAGTAAAAAGGTCTTCTGTGACTTCCTTTTCTGGCCAAATCTAAATCTAAGCACGTTATTCATCTGTGCACAAGTCTGTTTGCTTTCCAAGCCAAAACTCACTAGAAAAACAGGAAATAAGATATAAAACTAAGTTGCTCTGCTCTGTTAATTTGTCAAAGCCACAAAATGTGTTTTTCATTAGCTTTCAAGTACAGGGTGAAATGTTTAGTGCATCTGTCCACCCATCCATCCATTCATCCATCCATCCATCCATGCATCTTATTTTTTCTGAGCAGAGCAAAAGTTCAGCACAGTTTTCATCTATATTGCTTAGCATCTTTTGTTTAGAGAAAGCAACTGACACCAAAATTTTGATTGTGTTTTGATCTTACAAATTAGTTTGTCTTTGTGAAAGGGGAGCAAATCAGAGTCAAGAAACTCATGCTTAAATGTGTGGACCTGTTGGTGCCAGTCTCAATGGTTCAGGAGGCACAGTCCTTCCTAAATGCCTTCCTAAGGGCAGCTGAGAGCAAAGGAAAGTCATCAGAAAAATCCCATCAATTTCCAAGTGCACCGCATTACTCCCTAGAAAACAGTGTTCACCATTTCCACAATCCTTAACTTGCAATCCCTTACCAAACCTCCATGCAGTAAGACACCCCTCTATCTCTTCATCTACTGACTGGGTTTTCAGAACTGGATGAAATTTTTTGGTGACTGATGACTTTTGGTAGACTCTTAGAGAGGTTGTGGAGGTATGTGTACAGCATTTAAGCCTTGAAAACGGTGACAACTTTGGCAGCATGTAGTGAAAATGGAACCCCATAAATTCAACATTGCTGTTTAATTTTGTAAACTCCAAAATTGTATAGATGTGGGAAATGGTCATCACCAAGTCTCAATACACCCAAATAGTCCAATTTTAAACAATTAATTTTACTATAAATACATCAGGGTGTTTCACTTACACATCTATATTCACTGTGTTTGTAAGGACTATATGTGAGAGATCAGGAAGTCCCATTTACTTGCACGTATATTAATCCTAACTATAGACCTAGGCAACTCAAATTCAAGTTTTCCTCTTAATTTACTCAACTGCGTTGCTAAATACCATGCACTCCAAAGAGTGTCCAAAAGTCCTAAGCAATTCCATTATTCCTCACAGAAGCAGAGTTTCAAGACAGAACCTAGGAGCAAAGCCAAAATACATCCCAAATTATACCCAATTTCCGTGGCAGCAGCATATTCTTTCAATCATAATTGAGATGAGTTCAAATGTGGTGTTGTACTTTGCCCTGGATTTTTCAAATCTGCACCATCATCTATTGAAAATCACATCTGGTCCTAAGGTTGGAAGACCAGATCATGTGGAGAACTTTGATATTCACAATGGACCATGAACACCCACACCGAAAATTGTTACCCTTCAGACCAGGGCTTGCATGTGACCTCAGCTGGGAGGCCTCTAAAATCCTTAGCTTTTCAAAGGTTCTGAAGGTTCAGCCTCTGGACGTTTGCAGAAACACTTCAATTTTGATGGGGCTCAGCAATTTGTTGTCTGTCTCATGCATGAACTGCTTGTACCTCATCAGAATTCACAAAGAGGAGTTTCTGTGCTGAGCTGTGTCTGGTGGTCTGCTCTCAAAGCCTCCTCTCTCATGCACCAGTAGGCACAGTCTTGGCTACCATTTCCACTTAAATCATGGTAACACCATCACCCTTTCTTCCACAGGACTGCCCCAGAATTGTAGGTCTCTCCTGGGAGCATTAACAAACTTCTAATTCACATCTGTTTTAGAGACTGCCTAACCACTAATCTGTAACTTACTCCACCTTCCAGTTGAGTCTGTGTTCCTGTGAATATAAGAATTAATCATTTCTGATGTCTAAGAGAATGCCCAGACAGAGCCTGGGTTTGTGGGAAGGACGCAACTTGTCTGTCTGTTGGCTGTACATGAGCAATACAGGAGCCATAATCAGGCCAGTATGCAAAGGGAGCCTGCCCTAGAGGCGATTCCTGTGATACTGGAGAGAGACCAGTTCTCACCAGCTGCTGTTTCTCCAGACAGTGGCTGAGACTTGCCACCAGCAGCAGTGAGACAGCTGGAGAAAGCTGGGAAGAAGGACACTGAGGGGTGGAGGCGGGGGGTTGGGGGTGGCCACCAGCACCAACTGGAGACAACTGGAAGAGCCTATAGGGAGACAGAAAATGTTCCAGAGGTAGGAGTGTGCTCACCTTCCTCCTCATCCTCTGCTCCTTGCAATCTCTGTGACAAACACAGCAGTGTTCAGTGTGGCTGAACCTGCTTGCTAGGGAAGAAGGATATCAGAGTCTTGCATGTCAAAGAAGGCAGCACTGGTGAAAGCCACTTGCTATGGCACTGATTAAACCACAGCTTTCTGGGAACAGCCCTTGGAGCTGAGGTGGGTGTCCACCTGGGCAGCACTCCCCTTTTCCACTGGCATTTTTGCGACCCCTGGATGCTTCCTGCACCTTTGGATGCTGAGCACTTGGGCGGTGAGCACGCTGTGCAAATACATCCACACTTGCCAGGCATGCTCCCTAACTGAGGACATGTCTGGCCATTATGTTGTCTCTGTGATTTATCATTTTCCAGACTGAATACCCTCATCAACATCCTTGTGTTCTCAGTGAGATGTTATGTGCTGAGGGAGTGGGAGGCTTCATCAGAGACCTCCTTCCACATTCTTCATGAGCAGGCAGCCTCTTTCCTTCTGCCATGAAAAGCAAAGGTTCAGCTATCAGGGGAAAAATCTAACTTCTGGGACAAATTGTAAACTTTTGCAGCAAAGAGCACAGACAATTAAGTCCAGTGGCTGATTGTTTATTACAGACTTTTCACTCCAGGTTCATGCATGGGAGGTCTGGATTCGTGTGGTGCATGAAACTGAGCAAAGGAGCATAGAGCATATGCATTAAATCAGAGGGAGGGTGGGGTGGTGGAAACCGTGGGAGGGAAGAGCATGTGGGAAGAAAGAAGGGAGGAAGAAAGGGGAGATAGGAAAGTTGAAGAATAGAAATAGGTTAGTGGGTGATTGTACAGATGGTGTGAATCATCATGTGCTGATCTCTTCTTCCACTTTGTTGACTGCTGGAGCTATCACTCAACATCGTTTCATGATGTCTTACTGAAAATAGAAGTAACCCTCCTGTTTCTAGAAGGTGAGCTCCTGCAAGTTAAAGACTAGAAACCAGTAGCTTTTGGAAGAGATGCAGCTCCTCACTGATCTGAAAGTAGAGCTGAACTGGAAACTTCATTAAGAAGTTTATGTCCTTGACACGTGGCAGATTTCCTATTTTTTAAAGGAGTTATTACAGTCTCATAATGTGTTTTGGTAAATTGAAGGAAATTGTTCTTTTTAATGTGGCATTCCCAAAAGAATTCTTTTGACTGACTTGTATTTTTTCGCTCTCATAATCTGAGATGTGAAAATATCAGTACATGGCATTTGCAATTGGAGCCAGGTGCAGAGCTTTTCCTGATTTAAATTCACCATCTACTAGGCATCTGAGCACTTTTGTAAGGAACAGGAAGACAAGCTTCAAGGGTTTGTCTTTCCTTGTGGGCTGCAGGGTTTGGCTAGTTCAGAGGATATATCTGTCTGAAGACTTTTCTGGATCTGGGCAGGGATCTCTAGTACTTCATTTTCCACCACAAATATTCCCCTTGAGGTTCGTTTGTCTGTCCCAGTAGTTGCCAAGAAGAACTAATTGAAGTAACATCTAACAGCATTGTTGGACACTGTTTTTTAATTTCCAAAGTGACTACAGTAATTTTTTTCATCTGGGTCTTGCTGCTCTTGTTGGCAGCCATCTTGTTTGAAATCATGACTCCTCGTTCTTCTTGTTGATGGTATTTTTAAGTCTTGAGGCACCAGCAGTTCTAGTTTGGAGGATTTAGATGAAATCTCTGGAGGTAAATGGGTATCTAGAGGCATCTGACCCTGGCAGGATAAGTCTCTCAAGGCCACACATCTCACCTGGAATCCTCCAGCTGTGCTATTGAACAGATGGTAGCTTTATTTACTTTGGCTGCCAAGTGTAGTAGCAGCCTAAAGGCAGGTTTTACCATGTGATCATATAATTTCCTGTACATTATCATTTAGAGGAAGTTCTCTTGACCTCGGTTTTGCTGATGAACCACCAGAGTCATGTCAGGCATTACAGAGAAAAAACCCCATCAACTAGATCACCATGACTGTATCTGTGACACAACCATGTGTTAGAAGGAGCTACATATGTACATGACACAGAGATCACCAGGCAAAGCTCCTGTACAAACCAAAACAAGTCAAGCCCACCCAGGTACTGCTGGTAAGGCAGAGCAGAAACAGCCTCCATATCTTTGTGTGTCAGATTTACCTCCGTGACTTTGGAATGAGGAGTTCCGGAAACCAAAGAGATGTGTGATCACAGAAGCACAGTTCATGGCATATTTCCAAATAAAACCAAAAGAATCATTTCATTAAAGCATTTAAATTATTTATGTCTTCTTCATCAAGTTAGTTTATCTAAGAATGCATTTTATCTGTATCTCATTAAAAAGGATAAATAACCTATAGTCATGACTGGATGGATAATGTTGCATGGGCAACTTTCTCATGACTCCAATATCAACATGTAGAACTGCTGTAATCCAGACCTGGAACTGTTCACTAAACAAAAACAGGCCCTGACTTTGTTCTTGGTTTTTAAACCTGATTGCAAATCCCTTTTCTTTTTTTTCCCCTGAATGCTGCTCATCATTCCAATAAGACTGGAAATCTTAATTAATTTATCAATTATAATCTATCTCTGGGGAACAGTTTCATGCTGTGAAATTTATTTCCAGGGAACAGTTTCATAGTTATGCCTGATGTGAGAACTTTTCAAACTGGAGATATATCAACTAAAATGATATCTTATGTTCCTCATAACTGTGTGTGTTGAGACAAAAAGATAGAAGAGGAAGATTTATTGGAAGAAGATTGCCAGATGCTGTCCAGAGAGAAAAGAAAGCCATTAGCTCTGAACTGGATGAGTCCCTGTTCTTTACCAAGCCAGTAAAGTCCAGGCATTTTAACAAATGCTGCATGTGTATTTGAAGGTTTGAGAGGGAGACAATGAATAATAAAATATCTTAATTGGATGGGGATAGAATTAGCTTCAAAAGTCAAAAAATAAGGATTGGGGGGGGTTGTCAAATTAAAGCACATCTCATTATATATATACACACATAAAAAGATCTTCAGCATTCCAATTATATATTAAAATTGTGTTTTTCATAATTTATGGAGAGTGTGAGTTTTAGAAATCTGTCCCCTTGCTGCTGCTGGAATGAACTAGAAACTGAGTTCCCAGGTAACAGCTAGGTAGCACTCAGCTAGTGATCAGTACAAGTAGCTCACATGAAAGGTCAGGCTTGTTCCTGAGCTGACCACACTGCTGTCTGCCACTAAACACAAAGACCTTTCAGGACAAGAAAATGGATTTTCTGCTCCCTGTTCTTGGAGTAAAAGGCACAAGAGAGAAACCATGTGAAAAACTACCAACAGGAATATGGAAAGCTATACCAGCCTGGAGAAATATGAGCACATAAAAGAAAATCTCCAGAGAAAGGATTTCTCTAGAATTTATACAAAGAGTCTGCCTGGGGCTTCACAGTAAAAATTTAATCACTGTTAAGTGTTCACTGTTCTAGTGGAATTTTGGGGTGAAAACTGAGCAAGAAGTTCTTGGAAGCTGCTGCATATTAGGATCTTTTTTATTATTAGCTGCCAGATATTGACTTATCCAACAGCGTGATGAAGAAATCTGGATACAATACATCTATTCTGATCTAAAAAAAAAAAAAAAAAGAAAAGAAAAAAAAAAGAGGCAGATGAAAGAAAGAGAACAATTTACTTTTACTGGGGTCTTTTTTTTTATCTTTTCATTTGCTGATTTCTTTTTGCATTCATGGAATCTGTAACACGGCTTCCAAAAAGTTTTGGAAGAAAAAGAGAGCCAAAAATTTCCCACTTGTTTGCAAATTTAAGGCAATTAAGATGAGGGGTTCAAAGTAAGCAAATCTGAGAGCCATCACAATTTTTAAAAATTGTTCAGGCTTAATGACAGTAGTGTTATGAAAATCAGTAATATGTTTTCAATTAAATATGTGAATATATGCATAAAGGAAATTTGAGAGGAGTGTGTACATCAGCTGCATGACAGCCAGTGGAAAGAAAAGAAAGAGAGACATTTAAAATGAGAGTCCAAATAAACACTGTTGATACTGAAATGGTTAAGAGCTGAAAGAACTGTGGGGATAGCACTATGAAAAAGAAAAGGTGACTCAGTTAATTATAGAAATGCTTATTATGATAAAAAATACTTGGTGTAGCATCATGTGTAGTTTTGTAGCATTGAGGTTAGAAAAGAAAGTCACTTTGTACAGGGCTATATTGGGGATATTTTAAAATGTTTACAGTAGGAAACTGATGGAAAGGAAACATATAATCAAAACCAGAGGCTTTGTGTTTTGGAGGATTTTGGGGGGTTTTGGTTGGTTGATTGGTTTGGTTTAGTTTCTTGTCTTGTTTCTCTTTTTTGGTGGGGTTGTTTGGTTTTGGTTGAGGGTTTTTTTTTTTTTTTGGCTAAAAGAGATGAAAAAGAAAAGTATGTTGCATTGGGGTCATATAACTTGAATGACCTACTTGCTCAGGGTGTGGTAACCCAAAATATGTACAGTTTTAACATTGTTGTTTATCTGTCAAGATAGATTAGAGCAAGAGAAAGCTTTCTGGATGGTTTTACTATCCAGATATTGCTGTCTTAAATTGCAAATCAGTGTAGAATATCTGTCAAGTCCCGTACCTACAGCTGTCAGATGATTGTTTGTATTTTAACTTAATCATATGTGGCTTTATAGATTATTTAGAAACGGATGAATCGTGTATGTCAATCTTTGCAATGCAAAAAGTGACAAAAAATTTCTTTATTTGTAGTCTAATCTCTGTGAAGGATCATGATTACAGTTATGATAGGAATAAAAATTACCATAAAATTCTATCGGGTAAAGGCAGTTGTTTGTTAACTTTAATTCCTTTAGGTGCCTGCTAAACTACTGAGGTACATGCTAAAACATCCTGCCTTTACTGGATTTATCAGCTAGGTAACTTTCCAGAAATTACAGATTACTCATATTGCAGCCATGGTGGGAATCCCTGGAATCTCTCCTAACGGTGGCTTCCCGCAGCTGCAGGCATTTTCAAATGGAGCTTTTTCTTCTACAGTTGTCATTTTAATTGTAATAATGACTTTGTTAACTGTGCAAGTTGTTTTGATGATAAAAATGGGATGCTTAGCAACACGAGCAGTTGGTTTTGATACCCTGAAGCTCTGTGTTACGGGCCATCCGCAGGTCAGTGACTGTCATTACAAGACAGGACCAAGTGTGAAACAGCAAACTCCTAGTTGATCCTTTGCTCGGTCCTCATCAGATGCTTTTAGCTAAAACGATGTTTGCTATATCCCTTCTGTTCTTATGAGTGACAAACCTTACAGTGTGCAGACTAACAGAAGGGTAAGCTTTGGTTGCCCTTACTAACGCTCTGTATGTGCTGTTAGAAATAATGCCTGCTGTCAGATGGGGGACAGTGAACCAGGTGTCATGGGCTGCCCCTGCAGTAGTTTCTCTTGGAGTCACAGACTTCTCTGAACATCCTTGCTTTTCAGAGCAGCAAGTCTGTGATGCAACAGGACAGATTTTGTAGAAATTTCCCTTCAACAGAAAAAAAAATTCTAAGGCCAAATTCATGTGTAGCAGAATGGAAAGGCAGTGATGGTGGGAAACAGTATCACAAAGCATATAGTCAGAGAAATGGAAACAAAACTGCAGTGTCCCAGACCTCAGGGCAGTCCAGATAGCATCAGCAAAAGGACAAGATTGGCTTGGAGTGATGTGCATCCCAGAAAGACAGGACAAAAGCCCTACTGTAGCTTATTTTTGTGAGTACAGAGGACTAACACAGTAACACCCCGTACCAGAAAGCAATAGTGCTGTGTTAGTGGGTTACAGACAATATTTAATCTTTCAGAACATAGATAAATACCCCTGCAGAGCAGGGTGATTTTGAAAAGGCTGCTAGTGAAGGGTAAGGGAGCCTCATGTGTCAGTCTTCTCAGGAAATCTATTCAAAAGGCTATCTAGAGAGTCCTCGTCATTACAAAGATATGCAATACCTAGGATCAGCTTGAGGCAGCCCACAAGCCACCGCAGATAGAGAGGATTTATTTTTTGATGAGGGACAACGGTTGTGTGACTCTTCACTCAATGTGTTCATTATTCAGAATTATTTGCACCACAGTTGGCAAGAGCCTGTTGTTCCCAAGTTATCTTCAGCAGTCTTAGCATGACATAACAGCAGATTTAACAATCTGTTTCACAGGAAAATTGAAGGGCCACCTTAAACTTCTGTTTCAGGGCCTTATCCTGTACTACTGGGCAAATAGCCTTCTCAATTGTAACAACACTTTCTGGCAGTTGTAACAATATTTTAAAACTAGTAAATCCTCCTGAATAATATGTTCATACATTCTAAATCCCCTTCTGCAATTTTCTTTCTTTGCCTTACCTTACCATTTGTGGAGCTACAGTAGCATCAGCAGAGCTACAGCATTTATTGCAGAATAAAGTGCAGAGTGTCTGTAAGAAAAGACCAAATTGAATTCACAGCAGTTTAGGCAAAACAGCAGCATCTTCAGCACTCCATGCAGGGCTATAGAAAACTTACTCTCTTTTTCTGTTTGTTTGCAGGATGGAACCACAGAGTCACTATATGCTTCTTGTGTGTTATAATTTAGTGTCTCATTTTCCCAAAGCGTTGGGCAGATCATTTTGAAATGTTCATAAAACATGCATTTTAAGCAAACAGAGCAATTTTGATCTTTGCTTAAATCTACAAGTCGAAAGAGCCAAAGGTGAAACAAGGCTGCTTCAAACTCTGTTCTGTGCCCTAGAGCAATCTTACACTAGTGGGACGAGCAGTTTATCTGATGATTCAATTTAAAGTCTTTTCTGAGTGTAATGAAGTGAAAGTATCATTCTGTGATAGGAGAGTTTGTTATAGGAAATTTTAATAAAAGGCTCTTTTGTTCTGCCTTTGCTATTTGTAAAATCTGTCAATTTACCTTATACCCAGCCTGAGTGTTTTAACTAGAGATCAATCTAATGTTCTGGGTTTTGAATCTCTTTGAAGTAGGATGCATTGAGTTTGTCCTTTTTACAGAGAAAAGGATGAGTCAAGATAGCCAGTTCCAAGAATGCATTTAGTCTTGGGGTCTGAATTCCACAACTTACCAAAAAATTTAGTCTATTTCCCTTTGGTTTTAATGTTCTAATATTTTTCCTTCATTAATAAGTGTTTTTACTTTAGTATCCTGATGTAATTTTTCCACATACATTCAGCCATTCTTTATATTGTAGTATTTAATATAAATACTTTCTACTTCAAGTATCTTCTTCTTTATGAAACTTATGTCTAATCTGTTTCAATTTACTTCAGGCCTTACATAAGTGTATATATGTTTCAGGAACTTGAGGGCTCTTGCTTGAGTTTGACCAACTGCTTTCTTTGCAAATAAAGAATAAGTAACAACAAAGAGCTTAAGTTATTATCATGAACCATGTCATCACAGAGTGACATTTCACAGGACAAAACACCTGTTCCTTGGTTTGGATTTTTCATGTGGAAAATTAAAAGATTAAAAGTCCCTTTGCTAAAAGAGTAACATTGAAAACTAAAGTGTCTATGCAGCTTTTTCCTGGACTTTCCTTCACACTCCACAGGAGTCACTTCCCAAAGGCTGAGGACTTGTGGCCCTTTGCCAGTCGCCTTGTCAATGTCCTCTTCCTTAGAAGGTCATCCCAGTTGCTTGGTTTCCCTACCCTCTAATTCCAGGCTCCTAGCCCTGTTCCCCAGCATTCAAGCAGTCAGGTGATCACCTGCTCACCTGGGTGATGGCTGAAATCTTTCTGCATATCCCACAGCTCTCTCAAGGATAGGGACTGAGGCATTCCCTCTTGTTCTGCCTCTTCCTCCTGTTCCTGTGTTGGCCCTGCTTTGTTCTCCTTCACTAAACAAGCTCTCTTGTGTCCATTTTTTCTGGTGAAAAGGGGTGACTGATACTGGCAGGGGTTGGTGCTCTGGTTCAGCTGCAGGGCCTGGGGCCAGACTGGAGCAGCTGCAGTGCCTCCTGTCACTTTGTCATCAAATCCAGAGAGATTCTTTTCACTTGAGGATCTTGAATAGTGTTGGACTGGGCTTGGGTGCCCAGGACCCAGCATGTTGCAGTGATTTGGGTCTCTCTGGAATTGCCAGGCTGATGGCATCCTTTTTCCAAGTATTTTCCCAGTTTTTCTGGATCCTGCACTTGCTCAGGGGGAAGTTCCAAAATGCTGGAAGTGCCACACTATCCCACACACCCGTCCACTCAGAGCTGTCCAATCTCAGCACAGATATCTGGGTGGTTTTTAAAAGTATGTTCCAAGACCTGGAACATAGTCAGAAGTCATAGCAATAAAACCATGCTGGTTTGAACATCCCAAGGATATTTGGAATTTGAAAGGGTTCTAGTAATTAGGCCAGAGGAGAAAGGTCTCCCCCATGGATTATGTCCCTCACAGTGGAAAGAGGAGGAGAATCAGTAAAAAGGTAAGACCTGTGTATTGAGGGAACAGTTTAGTAATTGCAATGAAGTAAAAGATGATGATGATAATGATGATGATGACAACGGTGATGAAAAGGAAGATAAGAAGAGGGAGAGGAATAAATCCCAAGAAAGACAAGTGATGCACAATGCAATTTTTCACCACCCATTGACCAGTGCCCAGCCAGTCCCCCAGCAATGATCAGCCCTGCTTGTCCCATTTCCCCCCAGCTTATATATTGAACAAGACATTCATTCTATGGTATGGAGTATTCTTTTGACCAGTCCAGGTCAGCTGTCCTGGCCATGCTCCTTCATGTCTTGCTGTGCACCTCCTCATGACAGAACAGGGAAATATGAAAAGTCCTTGAGTTAAAGTAGGCACTACTCAGAAATAACTAAAACATCATTGTGGAATCAACAATATTCTCATACTAAATCCAAGCCACAGCACTGTACCAGCTACTACTTGGCCACTGTCTTTGCAGAAGACCAAATGATAGTATACGTATTCTCTGCAGCCCAGTCAATAGATCACTGCCAAATGTATGCAAAATGCTGATTTATCACTTTTGTACACTGTTCAATTGTTCTATATACATAAATTACAACACAGGACAATGCAAAACTGAGTCTAGAGAGTCTAGAATCTCTAATGGAGCAAAAGAAAAATCTTTAATTCTCAAAAGAGACTGGACCAAGATTTTTTTTCCATCGTAATGAGTTCTGAATAGAACATAAGCAGAGAAAGGAAAAAATCTTAAAGCAAGAGTAAACTATGAGATCGTATTTTAATCAGATAATATGTTCCTGTGAGAGAGCAAAAGTTCATAAATCTCTATTGGCCCAGCAACTCACTAAAATTTTGTTTCCAAAGAGTATGGGAGAAAAGAATGGTGAGCAAAATTGTGAGCCCAAATTATTAAAAGAAAATACAACAAAAATGTTGGATGTCTACATCCATGGATAATCTCTGTTTTAATATAAAACTGTGTAAACTCTACAGAAGGCAGACATTTCTGGAACAGCAGAAACCCCAGCTATAAAAGCTCTCAAGCCCATTCCATCTCCTACAAGATAGTACATGTCATCTTAACATCTTAACATTTCTTGACTGAAATCAAGACAACCTTGGCATAAGTTTAAAGTTTTTGAACATATGGTTGTTTGATTTAATGGCTCAGATTCTCAATTTACAGCTGGATAAAGGCTGGACAACACATAGAGATAGAGATCTTTTTTGTAATTCTAGATCTAGACAAAAGTACCAGAATTACCGAGGGTAATTAGGACAACGCTGGCTGGAAAGGAAGAAATAAATTTGGGTCCTCTTATAAGGAATCATGTCCTAGATATAAACTTACACAAGGGATAATATATTTTGTGTTTTCACATGCAGTGAAAAGAAACAATTCTTTGTTTAAAGACAAAGACAAAAAAGTGGCCACAATTTTTGATTACATTTAGACTACAAGGCAAAATGTAGAGGTCCAGTCTTACAAATTGTGAATCTAAGGGAACCAAGGAAAATAGAAAAACTGAGTTTATGTTAATATAACTTACATCATAGGATTAGAAGAAGATGCAATTTCTGTCAACTCAGATTCTCCTATAAGTTCAGTTTTTAAAATTACAATAATTAAAATTAAAACAAGAACTCTCTTCAATTCACATAAGAACTGGCTAACATTCCAGTCCTGTAAAACATCTATCTGCTACCATGAATCTAAGATCTGTACCATGACTCTGTAAACCAGCAATCACATTAGGCTTATATTGTGATACATTTGTAATTGTGAAAAGTTACTTTGCAATAATGCCAAATCCTGGAGCACAACAGATCTATGAATATTAGGACAAGGTGAAATAATTAATATTCAAAGAAGGCAAATATGGGAAATGTAAATTTTTTAATGATCAAATATCTATATCCATGGCAATCTATGGAAATGTTTGTAGAGTACAATGGAATTTGAAGTATCAGCCCACAAGAAGATAGTTTTAAAGACCAAATACTTCCCTCAACAGTTCAATCATTGATCAAAGACATTCACCCATGAAGTTAGGCTTGCATGGGAGCAGCCATGCAAAGGAGAGGCTCCAAAAAGCTACTTTGTGTATAATGAAAACAGCAGATCGAGGCTCCATAAATATCCATTAAAAACCCTGCAGGAAGAAAAATAATTAAAATTATATTTAAAAAAATCAACTACTGAAAAGGTTTTTTTTCAGTCCATGAAATATTTAGCCTTATTATCTGTTAAAGGGATTTGAATACATGCCTCGAAATGTGGATATCTTTCAAATTATCTTAATTTAGAGATCTCCTTAGCACAGGCTCTCTGGGGAATTAAAGTTTTTCTTGTGTATTTTCAGGCTTCCTGTGTATGAGACTGCCAACAGAGAGTACTAATGCAAATGAGATGAGGCTACTCTTTCATAAACACTTGAAATCCTCCTTCCCAGGGGAGAATCTTATATTATATTTACAAAGCCATATATTGGCAAAATAAAAATGAAGATACTGATACCCACTGAAGATCTGTCTCCTCCTGAGCTGGTACAGGAAATTGTTCCAACCTGGGGCTTGCTCAGGTGTCAGTTCGGTGCCTGATGTCTCTGCTTAAACCTGCTGTAATGTATGTTGTTTTGAAACATCCATGCCAAAGATGTGCCAAGGGTGCTAAAGCATACCTTATCCTACGTATCTTCTGTGTGTGTGGATTTGAAGGCAAAAATTGCTGAGGGGTTACTTTTAGGAAAGCATTGTTGTAAAAAAAAAAACCACTTATTTTTTCATGATCTAGTTTAAGTGCACAGCATTGTAAAGCAAGAAAGCACTTAAAAGTATTTGTAAACAAATAACATTGGAAGTTTAATTGTATACAAATTCAGTGAACCAAGACAAAATTAAAGCTTACCTGGTCTTCCTTCATATAAAATCTTGCCTACGTTTATAGTTTTCTAATAATTCTGTAAAAGATGAACCAGCGGGGAAAAAATTCTCTGCTGTCAGCAAAACAACTTTTTGCATCCTGATTTTGCATTTTCTGATTAAGATATTCATGACCTCAAATAAACTACCTTCAAATCCTTAGTATTGAAAGATCCTTGCTGTACAGGCTGTGTCTTGATAAGAGCTGCTCTTTAGCCAGCCTCCATAGCCACCACAGGAGCAGCTTTTCTTTCACTTTTAAGCATTTGTGAATAAACGTTATTGTTTCCAGTGCTATTTATGCAGGCTGTTGTGTTTGTAAATACTGGCTGTATCAAGATAACCTTAATAAGGTTTCTGTCATGACAGTTGTCTTGGAAGGTTCATGTGGATGGAGCAGCTATTCATATAATATCATCATTTTACATGCCAAACAGACAACAGTATCACATTAAGGGTAGCAGAGCTTTCCATATATGTAAGAGGGTTCTCTTTCTCAAATTTCTGTTTAATTGGCATTACAAGACTGTTTGACAAGCACTAATTAATCTCTAGTTAAATTCAGCATTAATATTCCTGTATCATTAGTGGGGGAGGAAAGTAACAGCACTTTGTGTGTCTCTAGGGAGCGAGCCATTGCCAGAAGATAGGCAGAGCACAACAGTCTCTCTCTTATAAGCTCAGCTTATTCTTCCAAAGAGACTCTTTTGACCTGTGGCATCCCATGTGTGCCTCCCCTTAGCCAGCAGTTGACTCTCAGTTCACTCTCCCTCTCCAGGAGCCGTCTGCCTCTTGTGCTCCCCCAGCAAAGGCCAGTGCCTGTATGGATTAGGCAGCTAATCCAGGTGAAACCAGAGATTCTTTTGATGGTGTGTGTGTTTGGGTTAACTTCCAGATGCACCAGTACCCCAACCCTACTGACCACAGAGCTGCTCGAGTGCTCACACTGGCAAGAGGGAGACAGCAGGGTGGCCTCTCTCAGGGACAACTCAGTTTTAGGTTACTTTAAACTGATTACAAAACCATACCCTTATCTTCAGAGAAACAGAGCCTGCACTGAGCCATATGGTTGGATAAATGACAGTCTAAGCAGTGCACAGCCAGCACAGATTAATCCAAGAGGTCTTGCAATCTGCTTTCACTGCAGTCAAACAAGTGGCATCTTTGTTTATTGCACCACTAAACATTCATTTTTAAACTGCACATCAGCAAATCCATGGCTATTGTAGATCTGGAAAGCTCCCTTTTCATTTCTTTCCCAAAAGAAAAAGGTTAGTGTAAAACATCATAATATGTACTTTTGACTGACAGATTTCAGTGCAGACTGTTTACTCGGTTGTCTGTGTAGAGGCCTATTATGGCTAAATCAGTGCAGAGAAATAAAGGATTGTTTTATTACACAATGAAATTTTCCAAAAAGGATCTTAATTTCCTGTTCAAGAAATGGCACCACTGTTTAATTGAAACAGATATGCTAAGTGGCCTGGAGGAATTTTGTTTTTGGAGACAGACTTGCTATCATTGTGAGTAAGAGTGTTACATTGTTCTTGACAATGGCAATTAAAACACATTTTGATTTGATGGTAATTAGCAAAAATGGCAAAACGCTATTTCAAAGCTTGACAAATTTTCCAAATGGCTAAAGCTGAAATGAGTCCAGTTCTTGGGATAATTTTCAGATTGCTCAAAACTATTGCTTAACAATCAACAAGAAATAAGCTATGAAGAATCTCTGTAAATTCCATGGTATTAACTGCAATGCATTTTATATACAAATTAGCAGACCTGACAAGATGCTATGTCAACATCTTAAATCCCTCAAATTTTGTTACCCTGAGGTCAGATTAGCAAGATGTTAGTGAGCAGAAAGACTACTCTCAGTCTTTTTCCATATGAACTCACCTGCCAAATCTTCTCAATTGCTTTTTCTCAAACAGAGTATTATGACCCTTCCACCTTCCAGGCCACTCTCACCTCCTAGAGACCTCTATGGCCATTCCTCACCTTCCTTTTTGTTTACTTCCCTGAGATACATCTGTCCATAGGCCACTGAACTTCCCACCAAACCTTTCTGGCTTTCCCTATTCTTAGTCTCATCCTCTTACCTTCCCAGAGACACGTAATGCCTCAGGTGCAAAATTAGGTCCTGCCATTCCAAGGATAATTTATTTTCAAATTACATCTAATTCAGCATGGACTGTTGAAAGGGCAAGTAAAAGCCAATTTAAGAGGAGAAAGATAAAGCTGAAAAATGTTACAATTGTATAATAATACCCAAGACACCACACTCGAGACCTCTGCCTTGAATGAGATCATGTTGCCATTTGTCATCCCTGTGTGGAGCAGAACTGACCTGTTCTACTATAGCACATGACAACATGTTGTCATACAGTAGCTCAAAATCTCTGCTGTATGTAGATTTTGCTGTTTGCAAGATGGGATGAGTGAAGGAATTGTCAGGCAGCTGGTTGTGGTTTCAGATTCTCCAGCTGAATCAGTGCTTGTCTGGACAGCTCTAAACAGTACCAGCTGCTAATAGTTCCCCTTGGGATCATTTTCTAATTGCAGATTACCAGACACAGCAGGGCATCCCTTTCTTCTCCAGGGGTAACTCTTATGCTGGGATGGAAGGGAGGAGATTTATGAACCAAATATGCTGAGAACTGTCAGCATGGTAGAGACAACTAATCTGTTGGAGAATGTTTGAGAGATTCCTGATATACTTCAGTGCTCTTTCTTGCAGGGAATCTATCTTTTGCCATACTAATATCAGCCTGTTAATTCATCAGTGCAGATATTATACACCAGAATGGTTTCAATGATGTTTATTCAGGTGATTTTTATCTGGGTTTATGCTAATCCAGGACTGTGCTGTCCTATCAGGTTCTTGTGTCTGTGTCATCACTTGTACTGAACTCACATATCTGGTCCGTCTCACTTGAGAAAGCCTTTACCTTGTGATTTTCCCCCAGAGAAATCTGATTGTCAGGTCCTTAGTGCCACATCAATGTAAAGAACACGTAGCTGTAGTCTGTATGCCTAGGACATGATTTCAAATGAGAGTTTCAATAGCGGTGGAGATTCTTAAAAGCTTAATCTTTCTTAGTGACCTCTTTTTGACTTTCTAGCCAAAAATATTTTGACACTTCAGTTATAATGTGGTGCACCTATTTTTTCTTACTGATCTTTGGAAAGTGTAGGAATTCTGCATGGAAGACGACAAAACACTGACTAAGATTTCTGATTCCAAGGCCTCCTCTGTGAATGGCTCTCCAAAGCCACGAAATTTTCCAGAAGATCCTTTTGCTGCCGTCACCTATCTCAGCTGCGTCTGTGAAGGGTCAGTCTTAGGGTGGTGCCCAACTCTTGAGAGCAGAGTTAGTCGTACCTGTGGCTTGTGGCAGGGATTTCTGTGCCTGTCACTAGAGGGCAACGCGGCTGCTCCCAGCATCGCACCGCAGCCACATCCCTGCTGAGATCACGGGTGCGGAGCTCGCATAAAGACTTGCGGGCTTTTCTCCACAAATCCCACGCCCAAGTGCTAACCTAAATAATGAGTACTTTTGAATGGACCATCCAGAATGACACTGGGAGGAGAATAATGCTTCTTACAGCACGAAGAGTTGGCTTCTCTGTGTATGTCACTTCCTCAGAAGGGTCAACTGCAGTGCTGGGAACCACTGCAATCAGGTTTGGACACGCAGTCCCTGATTTTGGGCTACTGATGCTAACGGGAGGTTTACTGCTGGTTCAGTTTCATGCAGGGTTTGATCTTCAGTGCTGACTTTTACCCACAATTGTGTTTACCAGACTATTACTACTCCAGGCTGGCTTAAACTGACCTTGTGAAAAGTAATTCAAGCTTATCTTTGAATTTTGTGCAGGCTGGGGAGGAAAAAAAGTTTTTTGATTCTGTCACATGTAACTCAAATATTGCCAAACAGGCTGACTTGTTTTAACTTGCAAGCACCTGGCACAGAAACAATCTATCATTTTGAACACTCCTATATGCAGTAATACTCTCATTTAACCATGACTGTGCTGGCTACATTAGAGGGTGGTGTAATTTCCAAATGAGATAAGACTGGGTGATTACTCAGTATCAAAGGTGACTTTAGTTATTTCACTGAGATTAAGTTTTTGCACCCCCTGTGATTTTTACTGTGTCGCCAACACCCTACTCTATCTTGAAGTCAGAGCTCTCTGATTTCATGTGATTATCTTGGGAAGGTTTCCAGGTATGTTTATGTGGGATTAGCACCTGAATGTATTTTCTTCCCTGCTTACTCAAGTGGTGTGTCCAGATCATCTTTCAAGGAGCCTATAAATATGTATATTGTAGCCAAATAAATTCAAATATGAAGCTCACATAGTCGACTTCTCCCTCCTGCTTCTCTGGAGAGAGTTTGCAGTGTAACCTCATAGTTTCTTTCCCATTTCACATAGTAACTATAACCAAAATCAATTATCAACTTTTAAATTTTTTTACAGAATGTAAAAGACATCCATATTTAAGTCTTGCAAGAATTTTGTTTTGCAAATAAGAGAGAGAAGGTCTTGTCAAGTTATAAGGGGTAAAATGAGGTGGAGTCAGTGTATGGGAGAAAGGCCCTGGGTCTGTCCCCTTCCACAGAATACCATTCTGGAAGGAACCCTATTCAACAGAAATATAATATTACATATCTCTTTTAATCAAGTAGCCTCATAATTTGCATACATCCCATCTTGTATGTCATACATGATATGGAAATCCCTCTCATGAACTAAGAGGGGTCTGGATGTGAACATCTTGCATTTTTAGATATAGATGCCTCTGATACAATGGGATACTACAGATAGTTGCATTAAAATATAGTTTCAACATTTTTTTCTTAAAACTTCATGTAAAAAAAAAAAGTACTTTTAAATTAAACAGTAACTTTTTGTTTAACAAGAACTTTTGTTAAATATAATGTATTTTATTTGGAATACAGGACTTGTTATTTGGTATTGGCTCATAGGTTCATTTCCTTTAACATCCTTTTCTGACATTAACCAGCATAGTAAATTTCAGAAGAAAGCAGATGAAATCCCACTGGTGGTTATAACTTTTTCCAGTAGAATTATACAGAATTTACCAGTAGCTGTATTCTAATACACAGCTATATCCACATTCATATTTTAAAACAAATGCAGACACTATCCTAATTTTTGTTGCTGCAAGCCAGCTTAACTTTCTTTCTCTTAGTTCTTTTCAATCTTCAAGACAACAAAAGGTGATGAAAAAGTCTTTGTGGTGAATCCCAAGACCAAGATATCCCCAAGGCAATGTGGTTAGTGGAGAACCAAGAAAAGCACTTAATTCTGTAGATAGAATCCAGTCTTTTAGTATGTGAATACAAGCCTATTAAAAACTCATCTTTAAACAAAACAACCCAAAGCAAAAATAGCACTCGGTAGAGATTTTGTTGGATTTGCAGATAAAGTCTCTCACGGCTCACGCAGTAGGCTTTTTCTCTGGGCCCCAGGTGCTGCCGTCCTGATCACACGCCAGGACCACACAGGTGCTGAGGAGGAGCCTGGCTTTTATTTAACCACCCTTCTTGCGAATCCAAACAGCACCAAAAGTCAAAACGTGAACGTTTGCACCCCTCCCCGGTTTGTTGTTTGGGATATTTTAATCCCTACAGTCACCGCTCACCCCCTCCAGTAAGAAAAAGGAGGAAAAACCAGCAGGGATCGATGAAAAGAGGGCAGCGCTGACAGAGCCGTGCCCGCTCAGGTGAGAACCTCCGGCGAGGCGGGCAGAAGGGAGGGGACAGTGGCCAGGGGGAGGGGTGTGTGCCCCCGGGGCCCCGACCCCTGGGCGGGCCGGGGAGCTGAGTGGATGGGGCCCGCGTCAGTCAGGGCAGGGCGCGGCCGCCGGGGGATGGCGGCCCCCGNTCCGGCAGGGCGGGAGACACACTCAGACACACAGACAGGGAGGGAGGGCTCCCCGCGGGCCGGCCGCTGCCCCGGCGCTGCCGCCGCCGCACGGCGACAAGCCCGCGGAGAGAGCTCCATCTGTGTCTTTCTAGGACGTGGTGGGCATCCTCATCCTCTGCCTGGTCTCTGCGGCGGCCGCGCTGGACTTCAAGTACCACCACACGGAGGAGCTGGAGGAGTACCTGAGGGGGATTCATGCCGCGTACCCCTCCCTCACCCACTTGCACAGCATCGGGCGGTCGGTGGAAGGTAAGGGCGGTGGGGCGAGGGGAGAGAAGGCTTTTTGTTCTAATTCAGTTGGGGCAGGTGTGGGTGAAGGTGGCCTTTCGTGGGCGCTTGCTGGCGGCGGGGCTGCTCTAACAAACCTCTGTGAAGTTTTGTCTTCCTCTTGCTTAAGCGTGAATAACACACTCTGGCTGAAGCATCATGCGTGTCATCAGGGTAAAAGTTCTCCCAACCCTTATGTTTCTGAGAATTGGAAACGTCCTGAGTGGCAATTTCAGAAAGAGGGCTGTCTTTATGGAGTGTAGAATATGTGGGACCCCTTTGCCAAGTGCCTATTTTGGATGGGACTATGATTAAAGTTTTCTAACTTGTGGTTGTGTTAAAAATACCTTCGTGATACAAGGTCCTGTGCTGTAGATGAAGAATAGGCTTTCAGTCTCAAACCGTACAGGAAAATGTACTGAAATCAATAATCACCTTTCTGACCTTATATTGATATTTTAATTTATCTCTCTATGATTGGCACTTTCTTACCATAAAACTGGGGGGGAAAGTGGCTAATTTTTAAAAAGAGATTTAAAAGATTAGTGTTTATTAGCATATGAGCTTTAATGTAAATCTGTTTAATTTTTAGGAAAAAAACCCCAAACCCAACAAAAACCTCAACACACCCAGAACCCCAAACTGCTTTATTATATTTCAGTTCAAGAAACTAAATCACTCTGAGAAGAGCTATAAAACTAAATAGAAAATCCATTCTTTAGAAATATCATCTGTTCTTCTAATCCCATTTCTTACCACTGGAAGGAGACATTTGTAGCATCTATTGTCAAATCTATGCTTGTGTTTAAAAAAAAAATAAATTTGTATTCTTCTTGGTAGATGATCATGAAGGCATTTTCATGCCTTCTCCCTTGTTTTACCATGCATCTCAAAGTAGACAGGGAATCTTACAGTTATTAAAACTGTGTTGGTTTTGGTTTCAGGAAAGGCAAAATTAGATCGGATTATGTTATTCATCCATGCAAGAGGTTAGTTCCTGTGAGTACAGTTCCCTGCAGTCCAAAAGAGCAATTATCCACATCCTCATTTTCATACCTTTAGAGAACTTAGCTAACATTCTGATGATAGGACTAGATTATGACTTTTCTGCCAGGAACTCAGCTGGCTTATCTTTGTGCAGGTAGGCAAAAACCTTTCATCCAACCTGAGAGACTGAAACTTCGGCTTTTACATATCTAGATACCTGAAAGCTGATAACATGAGGTGTTCAACTTGTCTGAGTTCCATCTGCATGAAAACTGGGAAAGCATCATCTCTTGATTGTGATTGAGCTATGCACTGAAACATCATTCAGATTTTGATATACTGCCTTCTGCTTTGCCAAACTCGAGAAGAGAACTGTGCGGGCTCTCCTTGTAATTATTCACAGTGCCACGTAAAGCAGAATGGCAGTGAAAAATGTTTAGTGCTCCTCTATTCTTCCAGTTTTTTCTGAATGTTAAGAGATTTCTAACTTTGTTGAGAAATGAGCCTTCAGAGTCACCTGGAATATGGCATGGGACAGTACTGAGTTAGGGTCTAATTTGGGAGTTTTTTTGCTCATACTAAAATAAAGTTTTATGGAAACAGTTGTTATAGAATTTTGGTGAAAATGAAGTTTCAGTTTTGGTCCATGGGTTGAAGTTCTGTTCCTCTATTCTCAGTTTAGCTGATGCAAGCGAGGCTGTCTGTGTGTGCACACACCCGTGTATGGGTTTGCCAGTGTTGTCCTCCTGCCAATTAGCTAAACCATGATAGCAAAATGTACTTCTTGATGATGAGAAACAGAAATTAACTTAAGTACTATAAAACTGAGATCGATGTGATGTAATAAGTTGATATTCCTGATATGAAAATTCTTGATGATGAATACAATATCCTGTGGATCAAAGTAACGCCTATAAAGCCAACAGACGTTATTTTACTATTATCATGAATGGCTATTGTTGCCACGGTATTTGTTAATCTATGTTTTACCCCAATTTTATCTAATAATCTAGTATTTTATACTGCCATCTAGACATGGATCATGAAGAATGTGGAGTAAAGGCCTGACTTTTGGTCAGTGTGTGTAGACCCAGAGCTCTGCAAGGATATAAAAATCCTTTAAAGCCTGGTTGTGGAGGGTGATAGAGACCTGTATATTACCACTCCAGAAAGTGATTGCATGTAGTTCTTTAAGAGAAGTATCTAAACACTCTTCATGTCAGAAGCCTCACCTGCTTCAGGCAGATCATAAAGTCATTTAGGTCTGGAGGCTATCTAGTCTGAGTTCCTGTCCAAAGCCAGGCTCACTTGAGAGTTAATTATGATGTTCAGGGCCCTCTCCACTCTACTTCTGAATATTACCGAGGGTGGAGGTTCTACAGAGTCCCTGGGTACCTGAGCCACCTTGCAGCCCTTAGGCTGCACAGCTGCAACCCAGCCAATCTGCAATCTGTACCTGCATGGGGTTATTTTCTTCAGCTGATAATCCAAATATGGGGTTCTTTTGTTCCAGGTGCAGGATTTTGCATTTGTCTTGGTCAAACTCCATGAGTTTGCTGTCAAGAAACTCCATCTTAGCAGGGGCTCTCTGAAAGGCAGCCCTGGCCCTGATGAAGATATTAAACCACATCAGGCCCAGTACTGACCCTTGAGGAATGCTGCTAATAATTTGCTGTCTCTTGAACCACCAGTTCTTCAGTCCAGTCAGCCTCTAACCTTACTGTAGTCTGTTCCTCTAATCCATATGTTCCCAGCTTGTTTACAAAGACATCCTTAGATTGACTAGATGCTGGGACAGGCTGCTCAGGGAGCATCCTTGGAAATACTCAAAAACTGTCTGAACACAGTCCTGGGCAGCTGGCTGTAGGTGGCCCTGCTTAAGGAGAGGAGTTGGGCCAGGTGATCTCCAGCAGTCCCATGCAATTCCTGAATCTGTGATTCTGTTGAAAGCCTTGCTAAGGTCAAGACTAAAGAAATGGGATGCTTTGCTCCCTCTCATCAAGTCAGTAATTTCTGCATAAAACTCTAACAGTCAAGTGTGATTTGTTATGGATAAATTTGAGGTGAGATTTACATAGTGTGTTTATTTGATGCATATAGACTGTAATAGCAATGAGCACAGCAGAATCTGTACCAGAATCCTCAATGGAAAACAAATGAAAAGACACCCTATTTGTTTTGTGGTGATTTACATCACCATATAGAAATTCCTCACTGCCAGGTTACTTGGAGCACCTCTGCCAAATTACTGGGAACAATGTGTTCTAGACTGGCAATGGTCTGTTCAGTCTGCAGATCTGATTTGGAAGCTATGATATTTAATTATGTATCTCATCTGCTAAGCTATTATCCTTAAATGAGGAGAGAAAGGAGCTTAAAAGATGTAGCTCATTGTTTGACAAAACTGAGTGCTACCTTTTGGTCTAATTTAATAGGTATCCTCAAATCCCTCAAGATTTGTAGGTGATTTATCTGTGAGAAACCTAATATGGTCTTAGCAGCAGATAGGCAGAAATTTTTTATATTGTTTCAGGTGTGTTGTTGAATAAAGTTATAAAAGCTTTTTGTCAGGAGTTCAGTTTTCTAATATGTCCAATATCCAACCTCAGAACAGTGTGTGCTCTCTATAATAACAGAGGAATCTGTAGAGCTGCAGCAGTCTGGGATGGGAGAATGGGACCTGGTGTAATCATATTAACCCATCCTGCCTAATGCCACCCCAGTGAAAAACAGACTGACTCTTCAGCAAGTAAATCTTAAAGTGCATTACTGAAAGGAAAATAGTCAATGTATGTGTATCATCTGTGGCTTTCCGTTGTTGAAGATACAGTGCTGCTGTTATTCTTTGAAAAGAAAATGAAGGTGGTGGGAAGCTGACTTAGGGATTCTAACAGACCTGATGACCTCCTTAGGAGGACTAAAACAGCCAGGTGTTGGAAGAGTGGAGTACCTTTTGTAGTAGATCCACACTCTAAAAAGTTGTTTCAGATACACTATGGATAGAGATAAAGTGATAACATGCTAATTACAGCTTGGTTTAGATCTAGATTTTCTGGAGGCCAGTCTGCATTTTTAGAATTCTAATCAACTTGGGGCAGTTGTAAACATCCTCAGATCAGATTCTGCTCACTGAGGGAAAGGTTGTGTATGGTTAAAGTCTCCCCATCTTTACCTAGTGAAGTTTCAAAATTGACTTTATATATTTATATCCCTTTGGCAGATTTTATCACTGGAGAGACAAAAACCTAAAACAAACCAACCAGATTTGTTCTGGTTCCACTAGAAGTTCTCAGAAATACCTTGCAAAAGAGCTGAAGGCTTCTTTGGTTGAGAGCTATGTGGCTTAGTTATCCCATTCTGATGCTTAGTGAACACCAATGTTCAGTTGCTCTCTCTGTTGCCCTTGGACAGACACATTCTATCCAATAACCTTTAACACTTCGCTAACATTGGGAGATTTTTTGTTTGTTTGTTTTTAGGTAGTGAGTCTTGCTTATTAGCATTTTGCTATCCCTGCTCTGTAAACAGAGAGGCTGAAATGTGCAGGGGGTGTGTGTATGGTTGCTCTGGCTTTTATAGTTCATGCAGGACATGCCTGTGGCTGCGTGCATGGATCATGCTATGGATTACAGGGAAGGTGTGCTCGGCAGGGCTCCCAGCAGGCCAGGTTTCTCAGGGACTCAGCTGCCTGTTGGAGCACATTGTGTCTCCTTCCTGCCTGCATTAATGTGTTTTCCTCCTTGGGAAACTGGAGGGAATGAGCATGCCCAGGTTTCCATCTGATAAGCAGCTGTGACTTCAGCAAAAGGGCGTGCTAGGCATTAGGGCTCAAGTAGTGCTGTATGCAGCAAGTGCCTGATAATACAGTCAACAGAAAACCTGGGCAATTAACCTGTCCCTCATTCCTCACCAACATCGGTGGAATGTGTGACCAAGATGTGCCAGAGGTCAAATCTCCTGGCTCTTCTGATACAGTGCAGTTCATACCTTTAGGCATTTAGGGGTGGCTATTGAAGAGGAGAGTACTGATTTAAGGTTCACTGCACTTCAGTGAAGATGTTTAATAATAAAAGGCCAGGTGTTGTACTTGTGTCATCTACACATTAATAGTCTGTGTATGTAGCTGGGAAAAACAGAAACTCATTTTAAGTTATTTATTGTGACACTGTATGGAAGAGGCCTGCATTACTACCATCCATAGTAGAGTGCAATTTTATTGAACTTACATTACAGATTTTTATATTCTGGATGTTTTTACTTTGTTTGAAGCACTAGAAAACAAGTTTTACTGCTGGAGAAAGCAAAGCTGAAATATGTTATCCATAAAAATGTTTGTATTGTACTGGAATTATCATTGGGTTGGCTCAGGGGTTCTGGCACTGCACAAAAATAGAATGAGAAAGTTATATACAACCCACTGTACTTTGTGGCAAGTTTCTTGGTGTTACCCATTATTAAATGCTAGTACCAGTGTTGTTAAAAGAAGGAAGAAAAACTAAAGGTAATAGAGAGGATTCTTTTTGTCTTAAAAAGAAACAAATTACCTAGATGAAAATCCATAGCAAATATATTGTCTTTAAAGACTATATTGCAGTTATTTTTTCTGTTGTTACATTATGTGAGATATATTTGTGTAGATTATTACCTTTGGTTTGTTCCATTTGACTGCTGCAGATGACTTTCCTCCTGTCTTCAGTCCTTGATAATGTCTCATCCTCCCTTCCCTCCTCCTTATCTCCACCCCACAATTTTCCTTTCAGGCTCATCATGCAAGTATGGTGTGTATAGATAATATAAGCATTGAGGTTCTTCAAAGTTCGTTTTTAGAAACAAGAATGAATGAGACATTTTCCACTCTGAGGGCCCCATATTACAAATCATACTAAAGTTGCTTGACTCCAGTCTAGTGTTCCATGTAAAAACGGGCATTCTAAAACTTATTGTGATAGTTAAATTCTTATCCATGCTTGTCCACTTCTGAAGCTATTTTCCTGTTATGTGTCACTTACTCTTTTGCTTGTCTTTCCTCATAACCATCTTTGTTCTTGTCTTTGACAGTATGTGTGGCATATAAATGTATGTTAACAAGATTCTAAGTAGGTTTACATGTTCATTTTATTATTGAAAAGATGTTTGGGTTCACAGGTGGGCTTGATAGTAATAGCCTTGTAAACTCTATTTGCAGCACATCATGTGAGACACGATGATGGGAAAGGGAAATAAAACAGAGAAGGCGTATAGGCTCCTTTGTGGTTTAACTAGTGAAAGCTGAATCGTGACTTTAAAAACAAGAAGTATTAGCTTGTATTCTTAAGTCTTCAGCTCCCAGTTGAGTTTTGCTCTAAATCATGTGTTTAAATAGAAGTCACCATTACTATGTTAGCTCTAAATTCTGAGTCTATTTGTCCTAACTGCAATTAAAAATTCTTTCAATGCTGAAATATGGATTCATCTATTATCTGACTGCATCCTCTAGCAGTTTGACTCTTGTGATGTGACACTGTGCAATCAGTCCTGCAATAGCCAAGTACTAATATTTCATCTGATGATAACAAGACTTAACTTTGCTTTCCTGTCAGTATAACTATGCTTTTTACATGAATCGTAGATACAAAGCATGGTGTTTGGTCAGCATCAAATGTTTAAAAGTTTGATAAACTTAGACATTGCTCTTGGAGATGCAGTCACTGACTCTGAGCACATTCCTATTCTCTTGCAGTGAAAGTAAAATCATTTGCTTAAGTCTTTTCTTTTTTACACTTGCTGTAAAATTAATTGATTAATCATTTTTGTTCTGCCTTCTATGATCTCTCCTACTTAAATACACTTCTTGCACTAAATTTTATGGGCAAGCTCATTTGTTTGTTTGTTTGTTTTCCTGTGGAACATGCTGTATCAGAGACTTCTGTCCCAGCCTAAATAAATAAATTAAAAAAAAAAATTAAAAAACATGAGGGGAACCTATCCTAGCAGCATAGCTCAAACATTTCTCATATATAAACTGTTATCTAGTACTGAAATTTTCATGTCTTAACTTCAAAATTGAAAGACCTGATCTGTTTAAAAATAGTACACTGTTCACGTGAGTAGCATTTATTTAGAATCAGCCTTGTGGGAAAAATCTCTCTTCTCCTGCTTCCTCTCTACCTTTTGCTTTGTAGTTGTCTGGTTGCAGTATATATTTGTCAACCTTTTTTTCAGAGCAATAAAAGTCTTAAGGCTGCAGCCATCCTGTTTGCTATCAGCAAGACTTTGCAGCTTTCTGTGTTTGTTTAGAAATAGGCAGAATTGACTACTGGATATTGTAATTCACACCAGTGAAGTCAGAAATACTCTGGAGCCCCTGTAACATAGAATCAGCAATTGCAGCTGGTGGATGCAGTATCCATATCCTTTCCTGGTGTTGAGGAAGTAAATATGTAAGAGATTTTATGTTTGGGGTTTTTGTTTGTTTTAAAACTAACTAAAACACAGAGTTCAGGATACTAACAATGGTGCACGATGGACATAAATGAATGGCTTTTTTCCCCCTCACTCCTTGTAGGAGTCTGCATTTTGGAGCATTGTGCCTACGTTTTTTCGCTCTGTAAATGAAACGTGATCCTAATCACAAACTTACTTAAAGAAATAAAACTCCTATCTTGTGCCTTAGTTTTACCCAGATGGTCAATTCGTCTGCATTCTCCTTTTAGCTTGAGGAGAACTTAGTTACTCATCCCTCCTACCACTTCAGACAATGATACTTTTGGGTAAAAAAGTGTTTCTAGTAGCTTTCCATTCACTTTCCACAAAAGAAGAAGAGCAGTGTGCCCTGCATCCTTTCTGCCCAGCCTGTCTGCCTGGGACCTCTGGCTGTAGATCCTTGAAGGAACCAGTCTTGCTTATTTTCAGGGCTACCTAATTAAAGGTTTGCTGTTTGTAGCTGTGGCATGTTGTGTTCACATAAGTACGTGGAGACCTACTTATAATACATTAATTAATTGTTTGCAAGACTTCTTACAATGAGGCATGTGTTCATTAGACAGTTGTTCTGTACATGTTTTTCTGTAGAAGAGAGATCTAGATTGTTTTTAGGACTGGGACTTTTCTTTAAATGAAATCTGAATGTGCACGTGATTTCTAAATTTTCTGAAAGTTCTTCTTTTGGAACTTTTTATCGATTAGAATATTAATTTTATGAAATGGACATAGAAAAAGATAACACATTGGACTGGCTGTAGATCTCTTCCTCTCACAGCTGAGAGAATACCCTCCCTGTAAAGCTCTTATAAGCTATGCAGTGGCTCAAATGCGAGAAAGAGGTTAGAGGATGTTTCTAAGCAGATCATTCTGCAGTTTGATATGTAGGACTTAGTTGTTGTTACGGGAAAGGTCAGACCATGGCAGCTGGAGTAACTTAATTAAATTACTGTAGCTGCTACGTAACATGCTGAGCTCACATTGGATTTAGGACAGTTGGGTTACATTTCCTGTTTGTCCCTAGCCAGTGTGTTCTACATCCATGGTCTTGCAGTTACCTAGGGCATTTAAACAGAGCTTGAGCACATCTGAAAAAATAACACTTTCCTAAATCTAAAGTAAAAGCAAATTCTCAGTAAGAAATGTAGTTCTACTGTGTCAGTTCAAAAGTTCAGTCTGGTCCATCATTCTGCTTTCCAAATAGCAGCTAGAGAAAATTACAGGAATAAGGTAGGCACAAATGCCTTCCCTGGTGTGCACTTCAAGCAGTGTGCAACCAGGATGATTCTGATTGAGCATATTTCCTGCTCGTGGTGTGCCTAAAGTACAAAACTTGCTTTGATACACAATTGCATTAGGCTGATCTCAAAATTCCAGGAATAAACAAAGGCCATGAGAACGTGTTTGTTCAAGAGACTAAGGACCAAATTACTCTATTTGCAGGTAGAAACACAGCCTAATTCTTAGCTGTTGCCTTGTATCTTTGTTACCTTTCCTGAAAGCCACTCACTAATGTTTCTACAGAGACATTTTGATATCTGTTGTAGGAGACAGTCTGGAAACCACTGGTCAGACTAATGTACCTTGTTAACTAAACCAGAAACAGATGATCATGACAGAGTCTGGATTATTTTTAAAAAGTTAATCTAGCCACCTTTTTTTCCCCTTTATTGAGTTAAAAACAAAAAAATAGGGGTAGGGGGAACCACTCAGTGTCTGGATTTGTAGGAGTCTGCTTGTCAGTGTTGAGATGTGTATGGTTTTGAGCTTCCTATTCTTGAGGCAAACATAATGTCTGAGATCTGACAAGGATTTTTACAGGATAGGTGTAGCAAGTCTCTTGGTGAGGTACTTAAGTGAACTGAAATCCTCAAAGTGCACCAGTAAGTTCTCAGGCATATGAACCACCACCTGTAGTGTGTAGCTCTTTTACCTTTGAGTGGCAGAAATAGTTCTGACGTCCTCTGCCTCTGGAGGCAAAAGCATGGGCTAAACAAAACTGTTAAATCTGGACAAACTCCACTTTAAAACAAACCACCCCTCTTCCTTGTGGCCAGCTTGTGTTACAAGCAATCATTTTATTCATGATGATCCAATGGTACTGCTGTAAATGGGTAATATTTATTATTTTCATGTATACAATAGCTTTTCTGAAAATTACTAGATGCATACCAGTTTCACAGCTTTCTCAGAAAATAGAGTACCCCTTTTTAGAGCTAGGTTTAAAAACCCTGCAGTGATAGAAACAAGAGCTGGTGAAAAGAAAAAATAGTCTATTTGGTTTCTGGGTGTAAATATGAAACCAGTCAGTGTAAATAGTAGAAAAAGCCTGCTCAGACTATTTCTATGTCTGTGGTGTTCTCATCTTCTTAGTGAACAATACTGAGGTTTATAAGGTTAGTATACCTTAATTTAAAATCAGTATTCCCTCTGAGTTTTTCTTTGGCTTTTACAAGTTTATTTTTATTTCTTGATTTTTCAAATAACCTGTAAGGTACTATTGTAGAAACTGTGCTCTGCACTCGCAATTTTTCATGGTTTTGTGTATAAAGAGTGTGTTCAACTTGATTATGAGAACTGGGCATGGTACAGTGATGACTCACATGTACATAGGAAAGAAAGGGTTGCTGTTCTCATAAGATACAAGCCTTGTGAAAGTGTCCAAAGCAGCTATGGATGTCCCAATCAAGCAAAGATTTGTAAACCTTTAGGAACATAACCAAGCATGTGAACCATGAATTGTTTTGACTCCCTTCTTTTCTTAAGTGCTTTGGATACAAATAAACAGTATCTATCAGTGTTTTTTAGAGTCACTGTTTATTCTGTCAGTCCTGCTTGCATGGTGCTGACTCTAATTTAGGGTGACTAGTGTAATCTCTTGGAGTAGATAGGAACTGATTAAATAGTGGGAAAATGATACTTCTATTTACTTTTTGCCAAGAGAGAGTGCCTTATGTCTGTAACAAGGGATCTGTGGGAAGAGGCCAGAAGTACTAATTTTAGCAGTGGCCCCCACATAGTGACTCAGTGGCTGTGACAGACCTGTAGCCAAATGTTACCTCGGGGGTTTTTGCATATTTTTGTGCTTACCTAAGCACCATGCTCAGTGTTGGCAGATATGCCTGGTTGATATATGTGATTCATCTGTATCTCTTTGTTCTTAAAAATATCTTGAAGACTTTCTTATCTTTAAAGTGTCCTAGCTGTTCTTGGCATATCAACTTTGTCCATTACTAAATGCCAGTGCTACTACAGGCTAAGTCTTCAGATAATCCATTCTGTCTCAGTGGACCATGGTATACCTGAAAGTATGGATAAATGCTCACAAAAGAATGTGATGTACAGTTTTCTTACAGATGTTTGTCTGAACTCAGCTTCAAGTATGTAGCTTATTTTGGGGGTGTTTTACTCAGTCTGGCTAGATTAAAATCACATATTTGTTAGGCTACTTCTGTAATACTGCTACATCAGTCATTCTGATTAACCATTTCTGGTTATACAAATAATGTATTGGTGCTTCAAATTCTGTCAGAATCTGAATCAAGCCATGTGTGTTGTTGGGCAATCCTCTTGCAGAAGAAAAGTTCCAAAATGGAACTTTTTTTTAGATTTGCCAGCTTGAACTGGTGATGGCAAATCAGAGTACCTCAGGGCAAGGGTGCTGCTGGTGATAGTTTAGCAAAAGGAGTTACTCTTGAAGTCCTTCATTGTCTGTGGTAGTGTTTTGCTGGAAGACAATGTTGCCCCAGGAGGCTCATCTGCCTGGAGAAGAGAATGCTTAGGGGGGAATCTTATCACAGAATTCTAGTACTTGCAGAGTGGCTAAAAGGAGGATGGATCCTCTCTCTTCACAAGGAGCCACATGGAAAAAAGCAAGGGGCAATGGGTAGAAGTTGCACTATGAGAGGTTTCATCTTAATACAAGAAAATTTTTTACAGTGAGAATCATTCACAGTCATTTTCCAAGAAATGAGGTGGAGTCCTCCTCACTGGAGGTTTTAAAGATAACAAAGTGCTAAATAATCTTACCTAGGTTTCCTTTCTGGTGTGGGATTGGACCAGATGATCTCTTGAGATTCCTTCTAACCTGGGCTGTTAAATGATTCTGAGATTGGTTCTATTCAATTGCTCTGGGACCTTGCATTCTAATGAGAGTTGATCTCTCTTCCCCTCTTCTCTGTCCTGCATCTTTCTAGGTAGGGACTGCCTCAACACAGATCAGCATTACTGCAGTTCCTACCCATGAAGCCAGTGTGCAACTCATGGCCAACCCAGGAGGACTGTAGTCAGTCTATTGCTTTTTCTTGGTCAAAGTGGTCATCCCTGCAAACTCTTGAATCAGTACCATAGCCTGACTGGTACCGAAGGTGGGTCTGAGCCATTCCTGTCATTTCACTTCATTTCCTAGCCATAACTTTCTGTGAAATGACAAGTTTTCATAAATGAAGCTGTAAAGAACAAAGTGAAGAAAAGCAGAAATCAAGTTCAGAACAAAAACAGGGAGCACAATCCAGACTCCAACATCTGCCAATTGATTGGTTTCTTTCCCACTAGATCTGGGGATCAGTTTCAATTCTTTGTTTTAATTACCAGTTTTTGTACATCTGTTTGGAATACTGGCACTATGTTGCTAACTAGTGGCAATGCTAGAAAACTTTTCAAAAAGTTGAAAGGGCTTCTCATTCCACTAGAAGCTGTGTGGTCTGGCTCTGCTCCCATACAAGTCTTGTTACTTGTCCTGGGACACACAGTTAGAAACACACGTTTGTCTTCATCACTTGAAATATAGTTCACTAATTAGCTGACGTCAGTTTTAGTTTGGCAATTTGGCAGTGAGAAATGGCTTTTCAAAGTATGAGAGGAAGCCTAGCTGTTCCTTTCAGGTACCAAACCAAAATTATCTAGGCTTTGCTGATTAAAGGAAACCATCCATATGCTGAATCTTTTTATATGCAGTTAATTACAGCCATATGGAAAGAAATCTTACATCATCCCTCATAGATACACTATCCAGTACTGCAGGCTGAGCAGACCCAGGAATGTATTTTAATTGTTAATTGAAGGCTTAGTACTTCTTACAAGCTGGAAATGCCAGGAAATAATTGGTATCTCAGCTCATGGGAGTGTTTATTGTGTAGATGGTCCTCACACAAACCCTAAGCACTCTTAACACTAATGCAGGAAAGACCAATTTGCATGAGTACTTAATGTTAGTCTATACTTAGCTCTTCCTTGTCTTTCCCATGAGTGCAATTCACAGTGAGAGCAGCACGAACGAGTACTGCTGATGGCAAGACACTGGAAGTATTACTTTTAAATTTGAAATCAGAATACACTGTTACCTGTAGAAAATCTTAAATGACAGAAACATCTAGAGCACTTCAGCTCCACTTGGGCTCTTTGCTTTGAGTGTATATTATGAGCTGCATGTTGTAGGTTTGCAGCAGAAAGGCTGGAAAGGCTGCAATCCCTGCTGTAAGCAGGTGTGCTCCTCTTGGTGCAGAAGTCCACATGGCAACTGACACCAAGGAGGGATGTCTGAACTTGCCTTCCAGTGGAGGGAATGAGAGCTGGGAAGCAGGGCTTAGAGGGCATGAGGACAAAAAATCATGGGAGTGTTCTGGAAGAACTTCCTTGGTAATTCATTGCAAGTTGCCCCAGGATACAACTGTAGAGAGAATGACACATTGCAGAGTTGGAAAGTAAGTTGAGGTTGTTGTCCACACTTGATTATGAATAACAGTCTTTTCACTACTAGGATTGTTTTCAGTTCCAAACATATGCTACTACAGCAAGACTTGTCACCTGTTTTCTCAGAGCTACAGGATGGTTGAGATCAGAGGGGACCTCTGGAGGTTCAGGAGGGGAAAAGGACTAGGGTGAAATGATATTTGTGTATTTGTTTCCTTTTTGAAGAAGAATGTGATTAAAAGTTAGTATCTTTGGGTTCTCCACTCTTCAGCCTGGCTAGGCTTACAGAAATCAAGCTTTTTCTTATTTTATGAAACAGTGGCTCTACATATAACAAGACCAAACTAGCTTTCTTACCAAATCAGTTGGCACAAAATTATTTTTATAAGTATGGATTGCTTGCTCACATTGTCCTTTAATGAAAGAGTCATGTGCATGATCTCACAGTTTTGTGCTTAGCACAGTTACAGTGGTTGAGCACCAATGTCTTCAAGAGCAACTGTAAACCAGGAGATAGAGAGATCACTCTTTGAATCTGTCAGCTCTCAGCACTGTCTCCTTGCTTCTTGATCCTAAGCCTAAGATTCTGATTCTGTTAACGGAAAATTTAGTTTGGCAACCACTGCCTTCAGTTTTGCCTCTCTTACAACTGTTTCAGTGCATCTTGCAGCGTCGCTTCAATCCTCTTCAGTTTTTCTCACATTCCTGAAGTCATGACCCTTGTGGTATAGCTGCTGTGAGTCAGTCACATAGCTAGAAAAGAAAACAAAAATGCTGTGGCATGTGCATGACTACAGGGGTCATGCCTTCAGGAATGGGAAGCTAATGTGCTCCAGAGTTTGTTTACTTCAGATTTGACGATCCAGAAATATTCAGGAAACAAGGCTTTTTATAGTACTGCAAGTAGCAGTTCCTGCGTTCCTCTTTCCTGGCAGTACCAGTGATGGTTGGGCTCCTCCCAGACAGGCCGTGGGTCCCAACAAGCCCTGTGTGGAGCTGGGGACAGCTCCAGGTCTGGGCATCAGCAGTCTATGTCCTGACACTGCTATTATCAAGGAACTGGTCGAGTTTCATTGCTGCCATCCACTGAAACTTGAGTTTTCCACCTCACTGAGCAGACTAGTGGGTAGCACAGATTTGCAGATGAGGTCTGAAATGCCACAATATCACTAAAAATAATAACAAAAAATGCCCTCTCCCCCCTCCACTTAGGTATGGACTTCCAAAATGTATGTATGTTTATTTTGTTACTTAAAGTTCAGCTTCTTTTGCAGGTTTAGCGGTCCTAACTAATACTCTTTCTGTAGCTATTAATTCTTTCCCTGCTGATATATTTTAAATATGTCTCTGATACAGCTCTTTCTGGTACCTCGTGTTTTCTGAGCAGTAATGCATGAATGTGTTAAGCTTTTTTGTGTTGTCTTTAGTACAAAACTAGATGTTTTTTCTTTGTGATAATGAAAACTTCTGTCTATATTTTAGAAAAGCCTTATGATTTAAAATGGGGATGGGTGGGTGGAAGAGTAGTGTTATTTGCTAAATTTAATTTGAAAAGTGTTTATTACAAAAATAAAAAGAGCCTTCATTTCTAGTCTTGGTTAAATGCCTTAGAAATTGCAGGGTTTGTTACATACTTGGGCAGAAGGCAAAGCATATTTATTCTTATAACTAATATTGCAAATATTCATAGAATAAAAGAACCCCACAGTCTACTTTGATATGTTATATATAGGACTAAGTGGGCACCAATGAAATATGAGAATTTGTACAATGGTCTTAATGACCAACTCTTTTTATTCTTCTAAGGCTTGTATGCTTTTACACTTGTTTTAAAAAATGTCTTTTCCCCTTCCCCTCTTAAAGGTAGAGACCTGTGGGTTCTTGTTCTGGGAAGGTTTCCAACCCATCATAAGATTGGCATTCCAGAGTTCAAGTATGTTGCTAATATGCATGGGGATGAGGTACGTTTCAATTTTTGCAATGTCATTTATACCAAATACACTTACCAGAGGTTTAGAGTGAGCTTCTCTCAGGCATGTGCTTCTTATTACTGAGGTATGTCATAACCCAAGGAAGACAAAATATGTGTGTATTTACTGAGGAATTTTCAGAATAAAGTTCCCTTGTTTTGGTGGAAGGACCTTAGGAGACCTTACATCATGGTGAGGAGTCCCACAATCCTACACTCAAGACCTCTCTTAAGTAGAGAGCTCTGTCTTCTCCAAGTGAGTAAAGCCAGAGGCTTTAGGTTTCCTGGCAATGAGTCAGATGCAGTAGTTTGCTTGTACATTGTTATTGCCTAGGCGTGAAATACGACTGATGGAACTTTTCAAATACATCCTAAGATTAAAAAATAATTGCTGTGAAGCATCAAATTATTTATTGTAGGAAGAAAATTTATTTTGGGAACCTTAAGCTAGGAACAGCTAGATTCACCTGAGATAACAGAGAGTACAGAAGAAAAAACAATGCCAGAACAATAAGCTTGCTCTGGGAAGAATGCCCACTTATTAATGATCAAGGAGAAATTATGATTATGAGCTTACCTGGTGCAGTACTTGAATCTGAATCAGAAAGAATCAAAGCTTCACTGTCCTCTATAGTACTTTTTTGCTTTACATTTCTTTTATTCTTTAGCTTTATCTGATTATATTAGTCATCCTCAGGATGAGTTTAAACTGCGCAATATGTTTTTATGCAGTCTTTCATGTGAAAGTTAAATAATTTAACAGGAGTAGCAAGATATATGTGTATATATATGTGTTAGACTGTGGATTCCTGAAACTAAGGAAGATAGATATAGTAGAAAGTGTATCCTGTGCAAAGGGTAACATGCCATGAGTTATTGGTGTTAACAATATTGTGTGTGAGCCCTTGCACGCCTACAGGCACTTGTGACATTATGCCAGGAATTTTCCCCAAGTTAGACTAGTTTCACCTTGTTGGACTCTGGCCTTGCTCAAGGTGTTGCTGAGAGTTTGACTGCCTGGGAATTTAACTCTGTGTGGGAAGAAGCTGATTCATGGTGTCGAATGGGTACATTTGTCACTGGGTGCCGGACACAGGGCTTGCAGCTCATGGAACCTGGTGTGTGTCATCAAGGCATCGAGGAACTGAGCCTCCACCCTGCAGTCCCTGCAGACTGCTGAAGGGGATTGCAAACCTGTGACTGTAAATCACCCAGCTTTGATGGGGAGGAGGTGGAGGGCAGGATATGATCTCATCCAGAGTGGGCTGGCTTGCAAATCCAATATTTCTGGAGTGCAAAGTGCCACACATACTGGAGTGTCCACAAGGAAGCACCCCTGTCATTATCACTGCCCAGCTGGACACACATAAGAAGCTTTGACCATAGAAACACACACTGTTTGCGCATCCACAGGGCTGGGAGTTACTGGGGATTGGCAACTCGGGTCACTGCCTACGATCAAAGTTTTTTTAGTGACTTCATGAGGAAATGAGGCAAGATTTTGTTTTGAAGTCAGACACAGAGCCAGACGGTCTGAGCAGGGTTGATGCTGGAGCTGCCTGGCTAAGGCGTCCTGCATTCCAGTTGTTTGCCAGACCAGGCTCACACCTAGGGAACATTCCAGAAATGGAGCTATTCCTCCTTGGCAGGCTCTCATGATGATTTTTGCCGTATGGGTTTTTTGGTACAGGTAACACACCATTGATGTTTTTAATCTGATCATAAATGTATTTCAGATGACAGGAAATTAATTCTTCATATAGAAAGGGTTGGAGAACTTGAATTTTTTTTCCTATAATCCAAGATTCTGCTGAACTAGTCACTGGGGATAGATTCAGCTACCCTTACAGTATATTAAACAGATACGTTTTGCACTAATTATACAAGAAGCTTCAACTTGTGTGCCAGAGTTTTTGATAAATTGAAATTGCAGGACTATGGCTTCATTTATCCAGTCAAGTCTTTTGTGCTTCAGTGATGTTTTCCACAAAAGGCACAAAATGAGCTGTTCTCAAGTGTTGTTTGATGATGCTGCCCTTCTAACCTGTTGTGATCACACACATGACACTTAACTTTGACTCAGCTGGCCTACTGCTCCAAAAACATAAAAGTTGGGGTGGAACCTGAATTACACGTGTGTGGGCTGTTCATACATGCTGCTGGAAGAAAATCTAGGTTATCTGGAGACCTGCCCAATAGGGAAGCTTTAATAAAGTAATGTCAGTACACAATACCCGGAAAGGATTTTTTTTCCCCAGAACTAAAAAGATTTATTTTTTAAAATCAGTTCATTTTTCTTGATACTCTAAGACATAACCAGCCAAGATTTCAAAGATTTTCATTTATGTTCACTGTTGCCAGATAGAATGAACTTTTGCCCCAGGTCCACTGAGAGGCAACAAAAGACTTCTCCCGTTCTTTGTGTTGCCTGTATGAAGCTGGACACCATTTTTAACAGTACTTTTTGTTTAACCTGAGCCAAATTAAAATTGATTTAAGCTGATTTTAATCAAGATGGCAGTAGTTGACTGCACAAAATGCATAGGCCTGTGAAATGTTAATAAAGTCTGCAGGGGGAAGGTGAGGGAGAGGTTGCCTGATCTTCTGGGGCAGCTCCCATTCTGAATTAAACAGCAGCCTCTCTTGTCCCAGCCTTGTACTCTTACTTGAAAGATTTTCTCTTTCTAAGTCAAACATTCCTCTCTGGGGAAGAACTCCTCCTGCTTAACATCAACCACAACCCAACCCCTAAATACTCCTAAGTCATAAATGGAGCAGAACTATCACCTTTGGACCCTCTGTGCCAGTGACTTAAGTCCATTCTGTACAGCTGAACAAATAGGATCTAATTGGAAGGAAGGCTGTTCCTAAACCATGTATATCACTACAGGGAACCCATTTAAGGAAAAGCACATCTGAACAAACTGTGAACTTCCTGTGTGTTTCTGCTTTACCCCTATAATGGCTTTAACTTTCTGCAGCTGCAGTGTAACTGGACCATCACAAGATAAACTCTTTCTCAGTGCTGATTTTCTCCTAAAGTGTCGACTTCTGATTGCTTTATTTTCTCCATATATAAAATAATAATGCAAATAATATTAAATAATACAATATATTATTCATGATAAACAATAACTTATTTATGATAATATAAATAAAACACAAATATACATAACGTAATAATACAGTAGTATAAAATATTTTAAATAGTAGTATTTTTCCTCTTTCATTATGTGAAACTGAGCCTGTACTGATAGATCTGGACTAGCCTTCATGAAAGGATGTGTTTATCTGCTGCCTTATCTTGTGAAATAAGTTAAAGCAACTCTACCCTGTTTTCCATATCATCATAGATAAAGTCATATCCACAGTAGGGTTTCCTGAAATATTAAGGCTTAGGTGAATAAGGCCTGGAGTAGATTTATTTGTGATCAATATAATAGGGTCTTTAAAAAACCACCAAACAATTAACTAATGAGTCTTTTGTAGAATTTCTTACTCTTATTTCTAAAAAATTAATGGAAGCTGCATTTACACTATTAAAATACCACTGTGAGGAAAAAATGGGTTTTTTATCATCCAGTTGCACAAAAAGAATACTGCATATCCTGCACAACTTGCTATAAGAAATTGTAAGCCCATATTCCTATGTCCTCAGTCCTGTGTGATATATTATTGAAGTGATATGCAGGCAAACAGTATTTGCTCTAGGAAAAAAAAATCCCATTCATAGAAAATATTTATTGCATAGTGAACTATTTTCCACCTAGCTTCAGTATTAGCTGATGTAATGTGAAAAAGGTCAGAAGCACCCAAGATTTCAAAATTCAAAACAATCAAATCTCAATGCTAAGACACTTTGAAAAAAGCTGGATGTTGCTGAGATCTGTTTCAGCACATTTTAGCAGTGCCTTGCTGCAGTTACTTTTTTCCTTATCTTTCTTCACACTCTTCTGAGTGGGAAAAGAAAAAGCTATCCATGTCTCAGCCAGGTAAATCCTGAAGTTGGTGTAGTTCGTCCAGGTGGTAACAACTTACACCAGTTACTAGTCCAAAAGCAGGCTTTATATTGGCATTTCCTTCAGTGATAAACCAGAGAACTGCACTTCCCTGTCATACATGTGGTGTTTCTCAGGTGTCCGTGGTGATTGCTGCTCTAGAAATAAAGGGATGTGTGCCAAACTATTCACATAAACAGTCACTTCAATACAGGTGTGTTTCAGTAAAGGACAACCCCACTGAGGTGTCCTAGGGGTGTGTGATAATTAGGGCTGTACAAGTGTTAAAAATAAACACTTTGCGAGTGTGGCATTTCAGTGGGAAGCCAGGATGGCCTACTGGTTCCTCTGCTCATACTCTGCTTCCTTAGGTGGGGTTATGCTGAACCTGGCCTGTGGAGCAGCCAGGGCTGGAGCAAGGAGATGGGCAAGACTGTGGTGCTCTGAAACAGGTCCTACCTGACCTGTTTGGATCTTCCTTTCAACATCGTTCAACTTAAAAACCAGGCCATGTTTAAGGAAAGAATTTTAATAGCAAAAATGGGCAGAGTCCATCCACCCATAGTCCCCTGGTATTAGGTCTCTATCCTGTGGTAACAACAGTGTTCTAAACCCAGGGCTGATGCAGTGAAGTGTTACAGTACAGGTGCAGTTCGAGCTAACCCTAATCTCCTAACTGGTTGCTTGAGTAATCCCTGTGGTAGCTGAGCAGGGTGCTGACACAGCCCTGCCAGCAGGCAGAGTCAGGAAGTTTAAAGGATTTGTGTACAGAAGCAGGAGTCACACCCTTTTCCACAGCGTTGATCCATGTCCTGACACATGCACGCTTCTTCCTTCAAGGCTTCCCCTGAGGATCACTGAAAGGCTTCCCTGCTGACTTTCTCCCTTTGGGGCAGGGGAGGAAGCTGACATCTGAAAGTGCACAGAGGAACTTAATGTCTAATTGTATCCCTAGAGGTGAGAGAAAGGGATTTTCTTTGCTTTTCTGTCACCCTCTGTGTGAAATACAGTTGCACAATCCACTTTAGCATCTTCCTTGGGATACTGCAATCAAAACCAAATGTTCACGTCCTCTCAAAATCCCAGAACACATACATGCTATCCCTTGCTCTTCTCTCAATCTTCATATTAAACCTGAGGCAGGTAAAGGTGTCTGTCCTCAACTTTACTGTCAGCAACCTACCTTCAGTGTGTCTAGATCCTTTATTTGAGGCTCTAAAATAAAACAGAGTGACTCATAACTTTTATCCACAGACACACCTGACCTCTGTAGTAACAGGGTAAAGCTGGACTGAACAGCAGATGATTTCCAAGGGCTTGATCAAAACTTGACCTTGAACTTGAACATTCCCAGAAACAAAAACTTCCCCTCAGCTACTTCCAGATGTGCTTTCTCAAGCAATGCAGGGTGGTCTGGACCAAAACAAAACCACCCCTCTGTCACCACACCAAAATGGTGATAATAAGTGTATTCTTCCCTCACTGTGCAATCACCCAAGTGCCAACACTCTTATGATAATCTGAATCGCCTAATGTCCTGAGTACACCAACAGCTATACCAGGAATCCTATAAAATAGTTTGTAAAATACTGTACATGTAAGCCTAGGATTAACTTTCAAGTGCAAAGTATGTAATCTGTGAAAATCTGGTCATCTTTCATTCTTTATAAACATTGTTCTTTTCTACCACATTCGTTCGTTACTTTTCTTTTTTCCCCTTTCTGCTCCTGGTTCTCCATCCTTTCTTTTTGGGATTTCTTTTGGCCCAATACTGAAGAGAAGTACAGTAGAAGAAGAGAACTTTCCCAGTTTCTCCAGACAGCAGTCCAGCCTTCTCTGTAGTTTAGCTGTATCTGTGGTAGAACTATTCTTGCTGATTCTGAGTCTGGTAACTTCATTTCTCATGCCCAGGCCCATGATTTGGCTGACCCCTCTCCCTCTCCCACTCCTCCCCACCCTTATATGCTTCCCAAGATGTCTATCACCCTTTTCAAGAGCTGCCTGTACAAGACAGGTTCTGTTGCATCCCTTCTTAAATTTCAGAGTATATTTATCAAACCTGCACAGCAGTCTGTTTTCACATACTTAGGTGCTGGTTTAGATCCTGTTATGATACACCAGGCTTTGTTCTTGGAGATAGAGATAAGTTATCTCTAGAACTCACCTACTTGCAAGACTTGGTTTGTTCCCTTTCCAGACAGGGTTTAGGAACCCTAAAGCACCCTTGAGGCATGGGTCTCAGTGCTGTATGGTCCCTGGAAAGTATGGTCCAGTGGACACTAGCAGTGGTTTCTGGGATAGAATGGGATTGTCCTTAAGTCTGGATCTGGTATTTGACACTATTTTGCCTAAAATCTGATAGACTAAAGGAAGATGTCAGCTTTCATGAATTTCACAAACTTATATGAAAAAAATACGTGTTTAGCTTTTTCTCTGCCACTGCTTCTCCTCGATCTAAAGTCTGCTTCCAAATGTCTATCCATGTCTTTCTAAGGAATTATTTGGTTTCCCCAAAGCACATGTTTGTGACATTAAAATAAAGCAATGTAACAGAAGTATCTATGTGGCCTCTTTGATCTTGCATTTATATTGACTTCCCATAAAAGAGGATCAACAAGAAAAAAACCTGCTCTGTGGCATCCTGGAAAACGTGGCAGACTTGTCCTCCCTTTCTCCTGAAGCCCAGCTGCCATGTGGTGCCACACAGTGCTGGCACCTGTGTGCAGGGTCACTCAGGCACCAGCACACAGCTGGGACCCTGCTGTGGGACTGAGAAAACTCACTGGGGTGTTCCCAAGCCCACATGATGTTTATCAGACAGCTTTAGTTTTTGTTGTAGCTGTTCCTTCATACATGCAAGATTTAAGCAGCACATCTGACACAGTCAGTTTCCCATTATACAAAAAGGTCTGGTTGATCTGTGTTTAAAACCCTTGTGAAAACCCTCCAGTGATGCCTTTAATCTATTCAGTTGCTTTAAATATATTTAGGGGAGAGCATAGACCAAAGTAGTGTTGATCAGTGTGCTCTCATATGCCTTGTATGTCTGTGTAGTTCATAAGAAAAACTTGGAAGTTCAAGGTGGTGGATCTTTATTTATTTTTTTTCTTCTTCTTCTTCATCCATATCAGAGTTAAAGTAAAATCTGTGCTTGTTTACACAGACTGTTGGGAGAGAAATCCTTCTCCATTTGATAGATTTCCTGGTGACCAGCTATGGACGTGACCCAGTTATTACCCGGTTACTCAATAATACCCGGGTTCATATCATGCCAACCATGAATCCTGATGGATTTGAAGCTACAAAAGTGCCTGATTGTTACTACTCACGAGGAAGGTAAGGGTGGCTTAGGAGGGTGGTAGAGGTAAAAGAAATGGGTGGGGAGTAATAATCGCAGATAGCCGGAAGACTGAATCATACTTGGTGGAGAGCAGAGCCTGCTGGATGTGCTAGGGCTAATTTTTGCCTGTGCTCTTGTGAAGACACAATATTATGGCATAGAGTTTCTGGAAGACTGAGTCAGACTGCTGTTTATATGTGGTGTGGCCAGAAAAAATTGGTCAGAATGGTATAATGACCTCACCTTTTAGGCAGGAGACCCAGATTGTGAATGCAAGCGCAATCCCGTTTTGTAGCACCTTTCAGCGCTACAAGAAAAGACGGAAAATTCCACCCACAGGGATCTATTTCAATTGGAGAATTCTGTAACCCTTCTTAATGAGAACGGGTGTGTCTAAGCTCATTGAATGGACTTTAGCAATGTGCTTAAAAATCATGTTGAATGTGGATTTAGCAGGAAGGAGGAGTTATGCAAGCAGAACTGGCTATAATAGATGCTGTGCTAATAGCGATGGTAGGAAAAAAAAGACCTACCCAGAAGAAAATATAACTTGGCATTGCATCCTGTGCTACTTTTGCATTCTTTAATGTGACTGTTGCAGAGACCAAAAAGGGGATGAAAAGCTTAGCAAGCTAGAAGATAGAAAGACACAGTGAGAGTATGGGAAGAAATGCCCAAAGGACAAATTTGGAATGTGCAGAAAAAGCAAACCCATGAGCTAGAAGTTCTCTTGGATCACTGGCCTTGGCAACATCAGAAACAAGTGAAAAGAAAGTTTAGTTATTTAGGTGACCAGTGTAGGCCATCCTTTTTATTAAGAAAAATATATTCCTCAGCAAATAGACTTGTATGGAGGGGGGTATTTTTTATCCCCTCACTGTCAAATAGACAGAGTTTGCAGACCGAGTTCAAAAATTAACACAGCCAACAGTAGATATTCTCTCTTTAGTCCTGTACTGACCTATCTGAGGGAAAAAGCAAGAGAGTGTTTGAACAGGCTGGGCTTTAAGGTTCAAGGAGAAGAAAATGCATCCTGAGTTCCACTGAATTTTTTCTGTCTGTTGAGAGTGACAACAGCCCAAAGAATACAGCCATTCAGTAGTTACCTTGGTCTTCCATACAAGCAGGAAAAACACATACAGGAGGAGGACAAAGTCCTTCTGATCTGGCTCTGTTTTTTCTAATTCATTTATGAGTAGGTGTGCATTCTATGTTAAATAGAATGTTAAATATTCTCTCTTTCCACTTAGAATTGTTTTATTGTGGCCTATGAAAATTCCACTGCTGCCAGAAAGCAAACTGAAGTCCCTCACTGTAATACTTGAGAAATAAAACATGGTCATCTTGCCTGTTCCCTGAAGATGCTAGCACACCACAGATCTGAAGTACTGGGAGACTGGTGATGTGGAAGTATCCACAGGCAAAACAGTAATGGGAATGTCTTCTCTCTTTTGAAGGTACAACAGGAATGGAGAAGATCTGAACAGAAATTTTCCTGATGCCTTTGAAAATAACAGCGCCAACATTCAGCCAGAGACTCAAGCAGTAATGGACTGGATAAAAAATGAAACATTTGTTCTTTCAGCAAACTTGCATGGGGGTGCCCTGGTTGCCAGTTACACCTTTGATAATGGTAACCCAGGTAAGCGGGTGACAAACTCTGTTCTCCACAACTGACTGGGTTAGGAACGTTGGCTGTACCAAAGCAAAATTTATAAGGATTCCTGCAAAGTTCTTGTAGGTTTTGAGCTGGGATGGGCAGAATTTGATAAACCCAGTCAAAATTCACTGCCTAATATGGCCTTTTGGGAGATGTTTATCCTGCATGTAAGCCAACACTGTGTGTTTTACCAGTAAGGAGAGTTTCACAATGGCTACCTTCACTTTGCAGTTACTGGCTCTTTGAAAGGCTATAGCCAATCCCCAGATGATGATGTCTTTATTCACCTGGCAAAAACCTATTCTTCCAACCATGCCAGCATGTACAAAGGGACAGGGTGTGACAACAGGCAAACCTTCCCAGGAGGCATTACCAATGGGTACTCTTGGTACCAGCTGGAAGGTAAGAGTGTCATTGGTGTCATTCAGCTGCTTCTGGTAAGAGGTTCTCACTTTCTCCTGCTATCTCTGATGATGAAAGGGCAGTGATTTTAGTCAGAGGTAGAGGGCTGATGAGGGGAGCAATTCAACTCATTGACACAGATTCTGTGAGCAGGACCTGGGTGTTTTCAGACTCTTCCAGCCAGCAATTACACAAGTGAATGAGGCAGTCACTGCTGTTTGCCTGCTTCTGTGCCATGTGCCTGCACCAGTTGTATACATTATACATATGTGCACACACTGCTTGGCATCAAGATCTCCTTTCAAAAGTGAAAACCAATCTTCTATTCATATGTCATCCATTTTTTAATGTTTAATTAATGAAATAAATGTTTTTGTTATTGTTTATGTGTAGCCAAATAGAATACGGGGCTTGTGCACTGTGTATGTTGTTTTCATTGTCTGAACTCCAAGACTTAAAAGGGTCTTGGAAAGGCTTTGGCAGTGGCAAATCCTATGCCAGCCTATTTGTCCCTTTTCAGTTGGGAAAGCTTGGATGAATTTAAGTCAAAGACCCACCCTTTCTCAGCCACAATCATCAGCATTTCCAAAATGAAGTATGCTTTAGAAAACAATACTCACTGAGTAACTAGAGTAAATAATTAAGTTGGTTTTTCACGAGAGGCAGTAAATACAAGTGTGGCATTGAGGAATAATTTATCTGATTTACTTTTCTTACAGGTATGGTGCAAGTACCAACATTTTAACTCTCCCATTTGTCTTTTAGTTTGACTTTAGTGTTTCTTTGCAGCTGAAAACCCTTTTATTTCACTTTTAAGGTGGAATGCAAGATTACAACTATGTCTGGGGACAGTGTTTTGAAATTACATTGGAGCTGTCATGCTGTAAATATCCTCCAGAAGACCAGCTGGAAAAGTTCTGGAGAGACAACAAAGTTGCTCTGATCGAATACATCAAACAAGTACACCTAGGTGGGTCTGTGAGTGGGGCAGAGTGAAAACTGAGGCCAGCTTAGAGGGAACTCCTCAGCAGCCTAGGTCAGTGTCATAGCTCACAGGGGAGAGATCTTGTGTTAACTTGGGAGCTTCTGAACAGGCAGTGCTACAAAGCCAGGAATGGGTAAGGCAGGAGAACTTACAAGTGTGTGAACATACAAGATTTGGGGTGATGGGTGCTACTACAGGTGTGCTGGGGCAGGAGCAAGGGACAGGCCCTGGGGGCTGCCTGACCATAGACTCCCAACCTCCCCTCATTTTCCTGAGCAGCCTTGGGACAATCATTTATTTCAGAGGTCTCTGAGTGTATGTGCCTCAGCACAAGTGTCGTGGGTCTTTGCTGCTTGGATTTTGTAAATTTGAAAAGCTTCTCTAGGTGTAATCTGACTTCACATTTGGAAAAGAACTGCTGCTTAGTGAAGCTGAGGTGCTTTACAATGAGTCGAAGGGTTTGCACCAACCTGTTACTTATCTTGTATTTTGTTTCCCTAAATATCTGACTGCTATTTTATCTCTGCTTAATGCCTGTGCTGCCTTGAAGATGGTGTGTGGGAATTAAGGGAAACTGCTTCATAAGCAGACATTGTTGGTATTCTGCCTCTGGAAACTAGACAAGAGGCTGACTTATTTTAAATCACAAAAAAGAAGGGTGTGTGGGGGTGTGTGTGTGCAAAAACTGCCGAACCGGTACTGAAGATTGAAGCCCTTCATTAAAGGACATAGAGTAAGTGCATATGATGCCTTCAGCAAATGAGATTTAGAAGAGATTACAGTACTGCTTTCTAACTTAACATGAGGGTAAACTATTAACTTCAACAGCTGAGGATTTTCTGGTTTAACTCCCTTGAGCAAGGCTGAAGTGATAATATTAGACGTGCTGAAACGTGGTGAAATAGCCTTTGAGTGCATCCAGCAAAAGAACAGTCTGCCTTTCTCAGAGAAGGAGGCTCACCATTCAGTTCATGATCTTTCCCTCCTCTCCCTTTTCCATAGGTGTCAAAGGCCAAGTTACTGGTAAGAATGGGAATCCTATTCCCAATGCCATCGTGGAAGTCAAAGGAAGGCCACATGTCTGCCCCTACAGAACAAATGAACAAGGGGAGTACTTTCTTCTCCTTTTGCCTGGGACGTATGTGATCAATGTGAGTATGCAGCCTTACTGAAGTATTGTTTCTAATTGCATTGAGTTCCAGAGTACAGTGAAACTTGCAGCCTTAGAGATGGGTGAGCTGAACTGCTCAAGTCATAGATAGGAGGTGTAAAGACTCTTTAGCAGACTTTTAAAAAAACTATGTATTTAAATATTAGTCAGCAGAAAGGAAATTTTTTTATACAGTCCTCAATGTCCAGAGGTAAGCACTCCTTGGACCCTGGTGGTGGAACCAGCTGGGATCAGCGTCTGGAGCATGGCAACAGGAGCTTGAGGTGTTTGAAAACAAACCACAGAGCTCTTGCAGGGTGAGGGGCTGGCACCTGGGATCCAGGCAGCACCAGACTGACACCACCATCAGTGACTGTCATTTCCTTAGACAAAATGGTTTCTCTGTGGAAGTCCAAAGAGCATCCATGCCCTGTAGGCTCTGCCTGCTGCCAAAGGCTTATGATTAAGATTCACTGCAGGATTTGACTCTGTACAGCAAGAGCCTTATTGCTATAACATAAAAACTTGACTCTTTTCCCATTCTGTGTTTTCAAATGTCCTTAGAACATTTTTCCCTGTATGCTTAAAATGTAAACAATGATTGTTTCACAGCTGAACTCAACATTTCAAACCAAGTAAGAACACTTTTGTGTTTGCTCCTAGGCTACTGTGCCAGGATTTAAATCGATGCTGAAGACAGTGGAAATCCCTGACAACACTGGAAATTTCAGTGCTTTGAAACAGGACTTCTCTTTCCCAGAGGTCTCAGATAAGATCAGATCAAGAGTTGCTTCATGTCCCAAAATTCCCCTCTACCAAGAGCTCACACGGGCTTCAGCTGCAGTAAAACCAACTGTACACATCTTGGTTTTAATGACCGTTATACTCGTAATTTTCAAATAAAGTCAGGAATGACAAAGGCAAAGGCAAAATCTTCCTGCACAAATGTGGCTTTTCAGAGAAGGAATTGTATATGCAAAAGAATGTATGTTTTTATAAACCAAATTCTCAGATTCACAATCCTGTTTACTGTATTTTGTAAAATACTGGCTTGACAATTGAATGTTATAGTAGACATATTTTTAATTGTAACAGACTCTCATATTTTTCTATGTCTTTTACTCTAAAGAAATTTTGTACAGCCTATGGAGATAACCACAGAATTTTGATGCAGAAAGTACAAATACCTTTTGAAGACTTTTCCCAAATTCAAAACCATTGAGGATTGTACTGCAATGTTTCATGCAAGCTCAGGTTCCTCACTGAGCCAACAGCTCAGGTGCCCACACAAATATAAGTCATCAGCTTAATATTAATTTCTCATAATAAAGCCACTGCTATAAATGAAGAATGACATTTTTATATATGCTCTTTCTTACCTGGACAGATGAGACTGCTCAGGGCTCAAATGAGGTAAAGACCAGTAACACAGACATGTAAGACAAGATGAAAATGAAATGTGAGTATCTGCCAAAGGGCCATGCTGTGGAAGCTGAATGATAATCTGCACCAACAGGGAAAAAGGAGGAATTTGTGGCTCTGAAAAGTGTGTTCTCCTACGGCAGAGCTGCTGAAAACAATGTGGAAACAGTCACTGACAGCTTTATACTTTGTCCATTTTTAACTGAATTTGTTGTGGCACAGAACCAGATACAATTCAGAATTCTTTGAATAGTTTTAGCTATGGCTTTATACTGTTTCAACAGCTTCACAGCCCTGCTACTCCACAGTTGAGACTGTTTAACACCCATGCCAGGAGCTGGCAGGCACACTCAGCAAGGCACAAGCCAGCTCCAGTTACAGAGGGTGATTTCAGTGTTCCCCTGGCTGGGTTGTACTGCAGGCAGGATTAGCAGATTCCTTTTGCCTGGCCAGTTGCGAGTCATTTCCAGGGCCCTTTGAAGCTGCCCAATAAACAGAAAATTTATCAAGAAAAGCCAGTTAGTACCATCTCCTGTGTTTATTTTAAAGCTTTTATCTGCCAGTAATTTTCTTAAGCAATTTCAAAAGTAAACCGGCAAAGATTATCTTTGGAAACATCAATCTTTTCCTGTATACAGTAAATAAAAAATGCAGGAATGCAGTTAATCCTTTAATGCCTTTTAAAATCTTTCCTGAGGCACTGCTCCCTGTCATACCAAGCCCTACCAGCTGGACTGTGGAGCTTGGGCATCAGCCACTTGTCTGCCAGACATTCAGTGTGCGAATCCACTTCAGAACTTGAAACAGCAATGCCGATAGCAATGAGGGCTTTGTGTGCAACAGACCGCTTTTTTAGTATCTTCCTCTTATCCATTTGCATTTTCTACTCTTTCTCACCCTCTGATATGCTGTGGGTTGTTTACCACACAGAGAAGTAATTATCCATTAAATCCCACCAATGATCGTGCCACTTGCAGCAGGAAGAATGAGAGATTCCTTGAGTTAAAATCTCCCAAAATGAAATCTGACAGAAGTCAGCAGTCCAGCAGCTGGGGGGGGAGCAGAAAGAGCCTGTGTGCTGGCTCACAAAAGTAAGAATCTGTGTGAAAACAAAGTACCAGAACTTCTAACAATCAAGTAAGTAACATGGAAAAAAAGAGCACCATGGAGTATATAAACAAATCTTTATTTAAAGCTTTTAAATGGAACACAGTACTCAATTTTCATCAGCAAAGGAAAAACTGAAAACTGAAAGACAAATGCAACACACGTGAAACTTCTTATAAATGAGTCTATAGTGTGTACTATTGGAGTGGATACTTGCATTTTAATTGTTACTGACTGTAGTTATACATGCACTGGGTAGCTGGAGAGTAATGCACCAGGTCAAGCTCTTGAAAGTGTGTTGCATAGTTACTTAAATTCACTATGAACTACTCTATTCAACAGTCATCCCAGCTATGTGTAGTCAGACAACAAAGATTCTGGTTTTAGAAAAGCTATTGGTATTTTAGGTGTAAAGTAATCATCATCCTGTCAGCCACTACTGTGGCTCGAGACCAAGAACTGTCCTTTAAAAGCAGGCTGTTAACTAAAATAGTATCTACTCAAAAGGGGAGTCACCACCTTTTTGAGTATCACTGACAAATTTCACATGTATAACATAGCTATAGATACACTAAAGAAGCATTCACTTGAAGCTTTCAGTGCATCTGTGCTTTAAAAAAAAAAAAAACCCTAACAACCCCCCCCCCACTTCAGCAACAATTTTTCATGTTCAGTAAGTGCAATTGTTAAAACCTAAATCTGGGGTTTGTGCTTTGCTTGTGCAACCTTTAAAGATCAAGATATGCCTCAGACTCCGGTATGGAGGAGCTGGAAAGCAGGGCAGGGAATCCCCTGGAGAGGAGAGGGCTGCTGCTCCAGCAAGGCTCTGCTGCGCTGCAGGACCAATGCTGCCCTACAGCCCCTCCAGGACAGCACTGCCTGTCCACATGTCGCATGAACATGTCCAATGCTCCTTCCTACAGGGAAGCCCCACAACAGCCAGTGTCCCTTTTCAGGCCAAATGTTGCACAACAAAATGCCAGATCTTCCTGGGATAAGGGCTAACTCCTGCCCCACTATGTTGTGTAGCAAGTCGACATGCCGAATAAATTACCTGCTTCAAAATTATAAACTCTACCTAAAGTTATGCCCTAACACAACAGCAGCCTTAGATTAAGATGAGGAAGAAAAAAATCTTCACCTCTCCTTTCATCCTATTTATTCGGTTTATTCAGTTTCATTAGGCTCCTAATAATTTTCTAATCTTTTGTAAGATACAATTATTTTGAAACAATTATTTTTGTTGACACTTTAGGAACAAGGAATTTTCTCTTCCTCGTATTAGTCATAAAAGAGAAAAAAAATCTGCCTGAAGTCCTGCAAGCCTCTTCATACCCACTGACACTTTGAGAGACAGCAACATTTGAACGTATGTTCAGCAAACAGAACTTGGTGATAAAAATCGTACCACACTCTTAGAAGAAATGTAAGCTTTTCACCAGTGAGCATTCTGAAGCTTTTTCTAAATCATCTGCTAAGGGGAGAGGCACAGGACAGCACAGCCCAGCATCCTGCCAGTGTGGGGTGAATGTCAATACTAATATAAAGTCAACACTAACAAATGGGTAAATAGCTAAAGACTTGTATTTAAACAACAAAGAGGTTTACTGTAATTTCTAAAAAAGAATAAATGCAAGTTCTTGCACCATTTGTACATAACTATTGTCTACCTGATGTGCAAGAAGGAAGAGACTCAGAAAATTACTGAAAATTGCTCACAGCTGCATCCTGTGGGCATCTGGCCTCCCTTGCAACCTTCTTGGTCATGAGTCCGAAGGCAAAAACGGTTATCACCTTTGCAAATTTACCTTAAAGCCTCTTCTCACCTCTGTCCTGCATCTCCTGGACCATCACCCCCCATGTCACCAGCACCCAGAAGCAGTCAGTCAGCTCCTTGCCTGTACTGAGGAATGCAAAAGCATTCCAGAGGAAAGCAAAACACCACCAAAATATTTTCACTATGCTAATGATGCACCAGCATGTTCTGTTTAATAAATCTTGTTCAAGTTCAATGCAGAAGTTGTTTTAAGGGAAGGAAAAAAGGAAACATAGCCATAAATCTTCCTGTGCCCTTTTAAATCTGAATATAATATGCATATTTCTCTGTATTTTAATGCTACATTTCTTAAAATATTTTTCTTGTGCTTGTGATTTACTAAATAAGCATATTTATATAACTACACACGTACCAGTAGACTAATTCAATAAATTAGAGCTCAAAACATGAACTGTGAGCACAAGGATATTTACAAACAGCAATAAATTAAAGATTAAAATGTATGCAATATTAAATAAGGATCTCAAAACACCTCACCAAGGAGGAACAACTTTTGTACCAAAACTTTACTGACTCTTGTGCCACTACCCAAGGCCAGAAATGTGTTTAAGTGCCAGAACAAGCAGAGTGCTCACTGCTCATGCCCACACACGGAGCACAGCCAGGCTGGGAGACAGGGTGGAGGCAGAGCCAAGGGCTCCAGGCCACAGCCAGGAGTCACCACGGGAGTCACTGTGACACAGCTCCTGGGCACCAGGGCTGCCAGTGTCCCCAACAGGAACAGGCATCAACACCCACCACTTCCATTCAGAAGGCATTGCACCCACACCAAATAAACTAATGTTGTATTAGAAGTCATTAAGAATAATACTAAGCCACAAAATAACTCAGAACAAAATACTTGACACAGTGATTTGCAGATGCAGAAATCGAAATTTTCCTGTTCCTCACCATTGTTAACAAGTGAAAGGTATTTCCAGGGCTATTCTCTGCAACAGAAGGCATGTGACTGGAAAAGAATGCCAACAGTGGGATGGTACAATTTGTTCCAACAGGAACTAGGTAAGGACAGCTGCTCCCCCAGCACAGCAGTTACACAGCCAGGGCAGTCAGTGACTGCAGAGAACACACCCCACAGAGAGGGGAAGACATGGGAGACAATGCACTGGACAAAGCTCCATAAGAAGATGAAACTTTTTAGGTACAGTCCCCATGTTATTGATGCTTCTGCATATACACATCTACAGTTCTCTCTCACCTGCAGTTGCAGTGAAGAGCCTCTGCAAACCTCACTGCACCTAAGTTTATGAGATCAAAAATTAAAAAAAAAATTAATAGGAGTGCAAAGTAAGGCAGATAGCCCTCTATTAGTATCCCTACTTGAAAAAATTAACTCTCTGCCCAAAGGCCTTCTCTATCTCAGGCTGAAGGATTATCAAATCCTATAAAACCCATGAAAGGTTCCAAGAACTTCCAGCTACCTGCTGTTCCTTCACAAATTGCAGGAGGCAAGAAACTTGCAAGTAAGAATTTGAACATATACAACTGGGGTTTATTTTCTGCTTAGTTAAAACGAACCATGTTATAACTTCAAGCACACCACTATCTTTTAGTGGTATTTTTAAAGAAATAGCTCAAATGTATGAACAAAATGTGAATGATCCCAGTAATTCAGTCCTTACCTATGAAGTTATTACTTTTTAACCCAGCCACAACCAAGGATTTACTGAGTCTCTCCTGTAAATCTTTATGCCCTTTTCCTGGGTACTTCCAGGCATTTGCAGCCCTGGAGTGAAGGAGAGCAGCAGAAGTCTCTGTGCCAGCACACAGGCATCAGCAATTTTATACTGCTGGTGTTAGGGAGGCTGTTGAGCCTTGGCCTGTAAGATGCTAACACAGCACCATTCCTGCACTTGGACTGCATCTCCACTCTTGGCACTGCCCAGACTGTTTATCTGCCATTCCCTATTGGCCAGACAATTAGCAACTACCTGTGAAAACAAAAGTGCTAAAAATACACAACTCCTCTTGTAACACAGTTTTCCAAAGGAATAAATATCACTCACTGGGTACAGAACCTCCATGTGAAAAGCAGCTGAGTGATCCTTACCATATCCTGGTTCCCACACTCAAACTACCTTGCCTGAAGGCACCCAGAACTGAGGCAGGCTCCTGGGCACAGAACTGGTAAGTTCCACAAAGTTTTTGACATAAGTACAGTGAGGAGCTAAAAGCAGTAAAGGACAGGTCCAAAAAACCAACTTTGGCCAAACACCTTGCAAAAGATTTTCAGAATTCTTGTGATACAGATAAGAACAGTGAGTGGAAAGACTATGGCACTTAAAGAATGTGAACTGGAACTGCACAACTTAGTTGTTTCTGCAGATGAAGGCAAATTTTTTTTCTATTTTTATTACAGTGAATGTAGCAATGCAGCTGAATGTATTCTGCTAAGTCAGAAACAAGTGCAGAAAACAACTGTCCCCTAATACTGCCTGACATGGCAGTTCATAGCCTATCCTTCATTTATCTTATCTGCCCCAGATTTGTTTCATGCTGCTAAATTAGTAATCATCATCATCATCATCATGAGTACAGTCCTCCAAACCCACAAATGTGAGTTTCTCAGGATGTTTGAGAGAGAACTGTATGACTGAGCTTGGATCAATGACTTCTCAGAGGACACACAGCCCTTAAGTTTACAATGCACACTATAAAAATAAAAGACACACAATACCCTTCTCTGTTTCCAAAGTATAATTTTATACCACATCTTTCCTTACTTCCTGGTAAGATTTCCCACAGAATTTGGTTACTTGGAGGAATTTAAGAAAATATTCTATTTATTAATTTTATTGACTTATTCAGAGGGGTCTTCACTAGGCAACAAAAACTGGAACCTGGATAACCACCTATTTTCTTAAATGAGGAACTTGCAGAAATAAACACTTCAACATGTCTCTCCTCCAACAATAATTGAATTTTGGGTTTTAATGCATGTATTTAATTCAATAAAACAAATGTCACTAACTGGCATGGAACATTAAACATTTGGAGAGGCAGGTGGCTTAGATGACTTGGTTACTTCTTCTGAGAGGGATTCAAAATCTTTAAGTTGACTTATGAGTACTAGGCAAACCTCTTAATAACTCCAGTGCATTTATGTCAGCAATTATTTTTCACACAGAACACCAAGAGACACGAAATACTGATTTTCCAATAAGCATACAAAAATAATTTCTTACTCTCTTAACCAGTTTATGAAGTTTCTTTTGCAGCTTTCCAGTCAATATGTGTCTAACCAAAATAAGTTAGTACAATCATTTGTATGGGCTGCCTGCACACTGGGCAGGGTTTGTTCCTCTTCTTGAGCTTTTTTGCACATGTAAAACATGACATGAGGTGTCCCGTTTTGCCATGCACTATGCAGCCATTTTTAGGTCTGCTCTGACATATGACACACGGCTCTATGCTGGTAACAGGCAGACTGGATTCCATGCTTTCCTCTTTGTCTTGTGTTTCTCTCTTCTCAGGCTCCTTGAAGTCTTCCTGACTGCTACAGAACATGCTGCTTGATGTTGATGGCTGGGAATAACCTTCACTTTCCTGGGACTCAGAAAGCTGTACTGCTTTATCCTCATTCTCATCCACAGCTGGTTCTTTATCTTCAGTCATTTTTGTTTTCTTGCAGTCAGGAACATCAAAACCTTCCCCAGACTCTGCAGGAAAGGAGGCTTCTAATTTGCTCTTTTCCAATTTCCCACTCTTTTCATCTGGAAGCCAATCCTCACGAAGGGCCCAGCATCTGTGGCAATGTCGTGGAAGCGGAGGATTCATTTCATTACATTCGGGACACTTCCAATAATCCTTTAGTGAATCAAAGGTTGGAAAAGCTTAAGCTACTTGGAACACTTACAACTGAAGTATTCAGAAATTATAAACAATTCATTACTGCCAAAATAATTATTATGTTGAGCTATCAACTTGTTTACAATTTTCAAATTCCATTCAGTGGTTTTGGCCCCATTTTACAGTTCTAGATTAAAATGGTTCTTATTTTAAAAGGACTCTGGCTTTCCTTTGTTTTGCAGTAGGTTTGTGAATAGAACAAATTATTATTTCTTATGCAAAACTGCAGAAACCAGACCACAAAATTCTTCAGAGGCCCTCATGAAAAACTTGTTAAAAAGGTCACAATTTCCCTTCTTTTCGGCTATGGACCTCTGCAACGGGAGCTATGCAACTGAGGAACCCTCGCCCTGCGGTTTGCTGAGCTGTTGGTGCACAACACGGCCGGGTGAGGGCGCTCCGACACCGCCGCAGGAGACAAAGGCAATGCAATGGGCCAATGCAAAATCAGACGGGAAGGAAGACAGAAAAGGAAAAAACAAAATATAAGGGCAAAAAAAAAAAGTGGTGCATCAGCCTCTCAGAGGTTACTCCATATACTACAACGAAAATAAACCACTATTTCGTTAAAAATACATGTTGTTTTTAAGGACAGAAACCCTTCTTAGAAATAATACAAGCTGTAGGGGAAATCAAAACAAAGAGAAAAAAACCAACCCAAAACTTCCATGAGTCCTGAATAACATCAGTAACATCAAAAGCTTATCAGACCAATTTTAAATTCTAAAAATAACATACAGGTCTCTTTTCCCACACATATGCAGTGCTATGTTTCCAGAAGGTGGCCAGCCCTGTCTTTAACACACAAAGTCCTTCAGTCCTACAGACTAGTAAGGGACTTCACGGTTCCACTTCACAGTTCCACAAAACAGCTTCAAGTGTCAATTGTGACAAGCAAATATAAATAAGGAGACAGCACACACTAGAATTTAAATGAAAACTTTTTTCACAAACATCTCCATACTTTGCCTCAAGACTGTAAATTTACCACTCTTCAAGAACAGTCTGACAATGTAGTAAAGGCCTTTTTTACAGCACTGCTCTCAAAATAGGCTTGCCTTCACATCTGTGTGTTACAGACACCTTCTTTCAAGCTGGACGATAAAACTAGGTATTCTGACTTACAGGAGAAGTTTTTTTAATGTACATGACTAAGATTTTCACTTTTTTCCAATCTGTGCAGAAAGTCACACTTAGGCTCCAAATAATTTCCTTCCATTAAGTCAATAAAATGGTAAATTAGCAGGGGATTGGGGTTTTTCTAATGGATTAGGAAGCATATTGATTATTTATAAAACATCCCCAAGATTCCTTAATAATCACATGTTCAGTAATTAAAATACTGTATTGGAACCTTCACTCATAGAAGAAAAAGCCAATTTAATTCTTAAAAAAATCACTGGTAGCAACAGAATTCATCTATACTTCTTCATCTATTCTATGTCAGTTTACTAAAGATGCTTCTCCAGAAAAGTTTTTACTCACAGCTAGAGATATCTCTGGATCTTCATCAAACGAATCCGCATCACTTTCTTCATCCTGGTAAATAGTCAGCTGATAAACCTGGTTTAAATTTTAAAAATACATAATTAGGTTTTGGCATTTAATTAAAAACCCCAAATATTTTTAACCTGGTAAGATTTTCAGATAGCAAGCTAGTGGAGAGTCTCCAGGGATGGGCTACTAAGACTATTAATGGATTAGAGGAATTCTCATGTGAGGAAAGGCTGAAAGAGCTGGGACTGTTCAGCCTGGGGAAGGCTCTGGGCAGAGGATGCCTCATCAATGTGAGTGAATACTTGAAAGGATGGCACCAAGAACACAGAGCCACGCTCTTTTCAGTGGTGTCCAGTGGCAGCACAAGAGGCAACTAGCACAAATTAAACACAGAAGTTCCTTCTGAATATCAGGAAACACCTTTTACTGTGAGGATGAAGGAGAAATGGCATGTGTTGCCCTGAGCGTCTATGAAGCCTCCATCCCTGGAGATATTCAAAAGACATTTGGACATGGACCTGGGCAATCAGCTCGCCCTGAGCCAGGGCAGGTGGGTAAGACAACCTCCAGAGGCCCCTTCAAACATCAGTCATTCTGCAATTCCCAAAAAGACTGTCTGGAGCAGGGGCACACTTCAATCTTTTCTTCCTCTGAATTACCATCCTCTCTCAGGGCGCAGCTCTGCACTGCACTACAGCTTGGTGTACATCAGTTCAGCCTCTCAGGTACCACAATCATGTATGTCCCTGGTGAATTCTGCCTCTGGTACTTACCCAATCTTGCCATGAGCTGATTAACCTCTCAAAAGTAACAGAAAACTAACTCGGAAAGAAAACCCCGCAAACATTCTCACTTCATTCCCGACATTCCAGAAAGCTCTTGAAAATAGTGGTAATCCAAATTTTTCTGTCTTCTTCCCTACTAACAAAGATTTCTAAAACTTTGGTTCAGCATCTCTATGAAACATTAACATTCATAGAGGCAAAAAACTTGGACATATCCCTTTGGAAAGAGTTACTCAGAAAGGTTTCCTTTGGTATTAAGTGTTGCCAAAGCTCAACACTTCTTCTAGAATTGAAAATGAAGGAAGACTGAAGTACACATGCTGCCACAGACTCCAACAGCTGGTGACAGAAGTTAAGCACCCAGACTTTCCTATATAGCCCACTTCAGAGCCTGCAGAAAGCCTCAGCACTGTTTCAGTCACTGGCTGGTGGGTTGTATAAGAGTGACTCAACTGCACTGATGCATAATTTGATTTAATGAACAACTGGGTGCAGATTGTGACACCAGCACATGCAGTTCAAAAATATACCTGAAGAGTTCTCCTTGGAAACTTACAGAGATTTTTCGTGTTGAAATTCTTTTTCCTTCTCATCCCCTCCCCCCAGGGTCAAACAAGGAAGGCAGATACTACCTCATCATCTTCATCTGTGAGCTCCTGCCCTTCTTCATTATGGCTATAATCTTCCGAATAAATAGACTCAACTTCAAACTCGACACTGAACTGGTCTGATACAGAACTGTGGTCAAACCAATCGGAGTTGTCACTTAGTGAACTAGCATCAAGATCCTGATAAAAACAACAAAAAAGAAAGCACACATTCAACTTCACCAGCCCATACACATAACATTACCATTAAAACAACTCTCAGGATAAAACTGAACTACTCAGTATAATTACTATGGAAAAAAAAGGAACAGCTGCTGTGAGACACAGTACTTCTTATGATAAACAAATTACAGGTGATTAAAAATAAAGTTAGGTCTGGAAGCTTGTTGTTGGCTCTGTAATAAGAAACTGCACTCAGCCTACAAGCAGCTGAAATGCTGCAGTTATTATTTCAGAAAGTCCCTTCTAAAAAGTGAAAGAATAGACGCAAGAAGATGGTTTCTTTTGGCTGCGTGTTATTAAATTCTCTGTTCTCATAAATTTTGTTTAATCTGAGACCATGTCTTAACAATTACAAAATAGAAAGACCGAGGATAGAGTGTTAGTTCTGTCAATTTAGAACATAGTATATGTGACTAGGAATACTGTTAGTTCAACTCTTCATGACCTGATCTAACCACAAATAATTTCCCTTGGTGTTTGGTAAAAACAATACAAAACTTCTAAGCACTGGCATGGCAAATGAATACAATGCACCATCAGCATCCATTCCACTGGGTACACTTACCAAAGCTGTACCAGAACTACCACCTAACTCTGAATTATGGAATGTCTACAACTCTTTTTGTCTCTTAGCATCCTAAGAAATACTTATTTTAAAACACAAAATACATTTGACATTTTCCCATACTGTGCCAAGCAGTGAGGATTTTGATTTTTAAAGAATATTCAACATTAATATTTTTAAAAATTTCACTTCAGCTTTGCCAGTAGATCTATGAAAAACCCACTCCACCCATACGTCTACTTTTCTTTCAACCTTTTTTTTTTCCTCAGACACCACTGAAGGCACTGCTGCTTTTAATTAAGAACATTTTGTTTTCAGATGCATGTTTGCACTTGTGGTATCTGCAAAATCTGTACCACAAAAATATTTTACATTTCTATTTTGACTTACAGGAATGGAAAGCGAATCTGTTGAATCACTGCTATTGCTTCTTTCACGGCACAGACCACTGACTACACACCATGAGAGACTTTCATCAAACGTCAACGAAATGCTGTCTGACTTGTGTCGCTTTCTTCTGTCACTGTGCAGATCATCTGAAGAATTTTCTTCTGGGCATAGTCAAGAATTTTTTTATTACTCAAAAGTATATACGCAATGTGCAGTTTTCAATATTCTTAACAGAAGCTTAAAATATAATTTATTATAATGAAATCCAATAAAATGAAATATTTCAGTATTTTTTAATGGGACAAGAAGGCACTAAGACTTATTTAAAAAGACACAATAACACTTATACCCATGTAGTGTGAAACATTTCTAAAACCAGTATTTCAGGGGCTAGCTTTCCCCACTTGTCCCATCAGTATAGCTTATGAATGGCAGTCTCCACATGGAAAACAATTGCAAATTTGAAAGAATTTTTACTCCACACTTGACATGTTAAACCCTTCCTAATTTCAAGAAATACAGTTAGAACCTTACTTATCCTCACTCCCTCTACAGGCAATAGACAGAAATGCACTTTCAGAGGGCTGCTGAGTCCATCCCAGAATTTGTAGGGAGATAGAGCAATTAGCTCCCAGGTCACATGCATACAGAACACCTTGTGCTAAGCAAGGTAAGTTCAGGTTCAACTTTCGAACATCTCAACATATTTATCAGTGAAAAGCTGCACTATATGCAATTGTATTTACTCAAAAAAATTTTTGTAACAAACTGTTAGAACTCTCATCACACACTAGCAAGAAAATCTTCGTGATATACTATGCAAAAAGCTGAACTGGGAAAGCATTGCCTTAAGCCCTGCTTACTAAGCATGCTTGGTTTGAAGGCAAAAAGACAATGTTTTATCAATACATTGTGTTTTGGAACAATCACCTACAGCAGCGCAGGGACTAAGGGTACAGCATTTTAGGGGTAAGTAAGTCAAAATTCAGCTCCCCTGACTTGTAGAGCATTTGGTAAAAAACCATTTTATATAAAAACGTGTTGTAAATTCAGAATGTCAGTGCAGTGGAGTGAAAACCTCCCAAGATGCCAACAACTTTTAGTTCAACAGGCCTTGGTAGGAGCCTGCTGCCCCCCACAGGTGCCTTTTGCACCCACCCTCTGCTGCCCAGCTTCTCCCTCGCCTTGCAAATCACACTGGGACAATCCACAAGTCTTCAAGTCTTGAATCTTTCATTGTACAAAAAAAAAAAAAAAAAAAAAAAAGGAAAAAACACTTGTACATACTTTGAGACTTCTCTTACTTTCCCTTGGTGCTTCTTGGCTCAGCCCCTCTCTTTTCTTTTTTCCGCCCTGAGAGCCCCACCAAACTTGGTGCCCCCAGGCCCAAAGGTTGCTCCTGTCCATCGTTGTCCTCATTTAGTTGTCATGGCTCCATGCCGTACTGATACTGTATCACCACAAGGTCTCTATACACTATTTAAGTGGCTCCAAAGGAGCCGCTACCATCCCAATTTAACAAGAATAGTGGTTTAAAGGGAAGATTTCCTATAAATTAGAAAAAAAGTGTATATAAAAACACTATATTAAAAGAACTTTTAAGGTTGTAACAAACTAATAAATGGATGCAAAGACAAGAGTTAATAATCAAACCTACAATAAGTAAGCACAACACAGGACCTTATGTGCTCTGTGCCATGCCTAAATATTACAGGTTGTGATGTTTAACTGAGACTTTCCATCCTTTCATCAGTTTTAGTTACAACATTAAAATGTTCTTTTAATTTAGTGCAAACCGCTCAGCAGTGCAGCACTGGTTTGGGACTAACTTAATGTAACAGTGGCCTATGAGGGACACAAAAACCACCACTTGAAAGCTGAGGAACTGAAAAATGCTCCTGAGCAAGTGAAGAAAATGAAGTTCTATGCAGTGACAGAATTGCCCAGGTAATCACAACCATCAAGTCACGAGGCAAGACAGTAAGTGATGGAACAAACTAATGAAAGAAATTCCACAGAATAATATTTAAGTAGAACTGTAGAGAACACTTCCATTGAGAAACCTACACAAGTTTATGCTGATCAGATTGTAATTGCTACTTATTAGAAGAAACATTTTGTGTTTTGAAAATGTACTTGCCAGTCTTTATTGAATAACCACAGTAAAGATGAAGGAGAGGCAAATATGATGTGCTTATTTCACCAGATGTTTTAATGTTAAGCATTAAGTGCTTAATGAATGGTGAGGCACCTGAATAGATCCAAAATCTTCTTGTGTTACTATCACACCTTGGATGCCTCCCACCAGCTCAAATTCAAACTAGCTCTAGTGAAAAAACAAACTCAAATTTTGTGACTGTCTACAGCGGACCTGAAATGAATTTGATGGTATCAGTTGACCACAAACAAAAGTGTTCTCATCATTAAGATAACACAAGTGATAAAGTCCTGCTGATGTGAAAAAGTTTAAGAGCTGTGGAGCAAGTTATTCCATCATGTTACTAACAATTCTAGAGATCCTATCTGTAACATGACACTGGAGCAAAGCAAGAATTGTGTTTTTCTTTCAGACTGAACATTTTGTCTTAGATAAGCAGAGAAACATGTACAGTATTTGTCAGCATCTCTCAAGTCAGCAAGGCAAGAGAATGTAGCTTTTCCCCCTAAGTGGCCATGCTGCTGAAAGCCTTGCATCATAAATCTGTAGATACCAGATTCACTGTGTGTCCTCCTCCTAGATGTAGTTGGTCGGGGAGCCACGTTTGAGGAAGTCTGCTTCTCTTCCAACTCTTGGATGGACTCCTGATAACAGAAACACTGAGTAAGCCTGCGCGTGAGTAAGTAATCAGCTTACTACATTAAACCATTGATACGATCATGCAAAATTTAATACAATGTAGAACTCGGAAAATTTATTCAAATAAAATAAAAATAGCACCTTAATAACATTTTCCTCTTCAAGTTGAGATGTGGCAACATCCTCCGGTGTGTCACCAACGGTAGAGTCTGAAACCAAACCAAAATAAAACCCATAATACAATATAGCAGAAAAAGTCAATTTCAGACTCAAAAAGTAAATTCTAAGTAAAACTTAAAATCCACACATTGTGCAACCATGGAAAGAAACATACTGCTCCTTTGTTTTTCAGGTGCATGCAGCACCTTCTCTGTAACATTACTGAAGTGGAAATGCAGGGAGAAAGAAGAAATGTCAACTGAAAGCAGCTCAGAATTCTATTATAAATGGCTTCAAATGAAGTCTGTGCATAAATTGTGATTCTGCAGATATGAAAGAATATTGGCATGAAATGTATTACATATTCCTCTCCAAAGTGATTTTTACTACTTATTATCTTATGAGAACCCTGAATTAAAAAGACATAAAATAGAAGAAAAATTAGCTGTTGTTAAAGATACATGCTTACTAACAGACAGATCCTGGATTAATACAGAGTCTTTAATGAAAAAAGAATTGAAAGGTAAATTTACGTTTGCAAGCTTAACAATGGGGATGACAAAGAGAGCAGGTTTCCCATCTTCAGCAGCTGAACACTTGCCTTTAGAAAAAATTAGAAACAAAGGGTGTCTTTATACACATTTAGAGGCCAATTTACGAAATGGCTTCCACTGTTTAACTTACCCTGTATTAGGCAAAAATTACAGCTATACTGATTATTTTTATACTGCAGGATTGTGTATAACAATTCTCCATTCAAGGACTGGCTATACACAACACCACCACAAAGCAATTTTTTAAAAATATACAGCCCATTTAAACCAGGGCTGAGTATTAGCTATGAATGACCAGTTCTAAATGCACTTCACATTCAGTTGTGAAAGTTAAAACAGAACTTTAACATTTAAAAAAAAAAAAGAGAGCCTTTGCCTCTGATTTCATTGCTGGCATAAGTCCAAGAAGCTAATTTTTCATATTAAAGCTTTATATGTTGTTGAGGGTTTTATCAGTAACAAATACAAGCAAGTGACCTAAGTTTGTGGTTTAGTAGCCTTTTTGTTCAACTCTCTGTTTTTTCTGGTTCTAGTCCAATAAAATTGCCCAAATACTATGTTCAGAATTTTTTTCTCCTCCTGAAGAAACAAGTATTCACTATCTGTGATTGCTCTGGACTATAGTGAGCAAAGCCAAATAGCTAATAATGGAGAGCTCACTGTTATCTGATCACTACCTGCAAGATACATTATGTAAATTAGATTTGCCCTACTGCTTTTACCCAAACAAATCACCGTCCTGAACTAGCTTACCTTGTTGATTGATTGCTATCAGATTTCTGGAAATCATTGAATATAGTCTCCTTAAATAGGGATAAAGAAAGAGATGATACAAGTTAGCTACCTGTAACCATAAAAAAGAGCTTACCATCACTGAAGACGTGAAGAGTTAAAAAAGGGACATATGCATTATGTTCTTCATTATTTCCCAACCAGACTCTCAGAAAAGAATCCCATTTTACCTGTGTTCTTTTACTGAAAAGCTTGTTACTCCAAATAAATCCCCCAGGAGATCATTTGCACAGTGTACAATATGCTGCTGTTTTTCATCATATAATTGCTTAGACATAATATATTGTCCAATATAGAATATTACCTGTGAAATAAATGAAATACAGATGTTAAATACCCAGGTTGTTGCTTCAACTTTAAGTGTAAAAGACAAAGCATATTAAATACATTGAAATTTGCTCTTCAACCTCTGCCTAAAACTCTCTTTGCGCCGACAGATTTTCATCTATCATTCCAGAAGAACTCTGCTATTATACTGACCAGAAACTTTTGTTTAGGTTTTTGAGAAACTTGCTAAATACCCAGTTACAAGTCAGCAGGAGAATAAACAGTGTCTAATCTCAATTTCTAGACAAGCTATGAACAATACTGCCCCCCCATTTACCCAACCCAAAACAATCTATCTGTAACCACTGTAGTCTACCTTCAATGATTAAAAGTTCTCACCTCCTTCATAGTAAAAGTGTCCTTTTCAGCACCAGCTAACTTTAACAATTTCAACAACAGTGGCTTTGGTCTAACCTGTGTGTAGAAGGAGAAAAACAGTATGCACATTATTCGGGAAAATAATTATTTAATTATTCAGGAAAAAGTGATTATTTATTCAGGTTGTCTTCTTCCTTTGGTATTAATCTGATATGCAAACGTAAAACTGCATTAAAATCTATCTCCATAAAACCAAATAATAGGAACCAAATCATACTAAACTTCATATCCCCTGTACATCTTAGCTCAAACCCCAGTCCTTCATTATCCCGTGGTTTCAGCTGGGATAGTTAATTTTCTTCCCAGTAGCTGCTACAGTGCTGTGTTTTTGATTTGGCAGGAGAATACTGTTGACAATACACTGATGTTTTTGTTGTTGCTAAGTAGCTACACTAAATCAAGGACTTTTCACTGTCCCACGCTCTGTCAGGTGAGGAGGTGCACAACAAGCCATGAGGGAACATGGCCAGCACAGCTGACATGAACTGGTCAAAGGGATATTCCATACTGCAGAATGTCAGGCCTAGTGTTATGAACAGGGGAGACGGCCAGGACATGCTGACTGATGCCTGGGGACGGGCTGGGCAACCATCAGCAGGTGGTGAGCAATTGCATTGTGCAACACTTGTCTTCCTTGGGTTTAACTACTCTCCCTTTTCTTTACTATTACTCTTATACTTTATTTCAGTTATTAAACCCACAGGTTTTGCCTTTTTTTCTGATTCCCCCAGACCACCACTGGGGGAGTTGGGGGGCAGGGAACAAGGTGCTCTGTGCTACTTAGTTGGCAGCTGAGGTTAAACCTCAACACATTGGTAAATACAAATTCCTTAACTGGAGCTACAGGATTTGTTTATTAGATCCTAGTCCAGGTCTGGGTCCTGAGGAATTCAGCTTCACTCCTTTAACCATTACCACGACTCCCAAAGGGGAGGGAGGATGGAAAGAGACCTCTGTGGCTGTCAGGTCCAGAGTGCAAGCCATAAAGCAAAACACTGCTCCACCTCTTTCTTAGTCTCCTTCTGTGAGAGTTTCTGGGGTTTTGGTTTTGCATTTGCCAGCTGGGCTGCTTTACCTCTGAAGACCCTTCTTAGCTGGGACAAGCACACCCTGTCCCTTCTGTCATGCTTCACTGACTCCTACCTCTGCAATGGCCTCCCACCCACACACCATGCCAGCAGTTTAACCTGCAGTCAGTCTATGACAATCTCCGAGGCAGAGGAAGGAAGATTTAAACAAAAAAATCACTTCCCCCATACACACAGACTACACCGTCCCACACAGCTGTGCCAGCACCAGTGCAGCAGATGAGAACAAGCTGCAGGGGCTGCCACAAGAGCAAAGCTTGTAGTGCCACTGAGGCTCCCAGCACAGCATATTCTAGTGTCACCTCTTTAACAACAGCGTAACCATTCCAAAACCAGGCTAACATTTAGCTATCCTGATATATTGCATAAAATAAAATGTAAAAAATAAACACAGAAAGTAAAAAAACACACCAAAACAAAACAGGGAAGTGTGAACAAAATAACAAGAGACAAGGAATAAATGTTTGAGGGAAGGGTGGAGGAGGGGAACTACCCTATATTCCATTCCAAAGATCTGCTAAAACTAACGTTAAGTTTTAGTGAGTTAACAAAGATATTAGTTGCAAGAATTACACATAATGAAAAGAGTAACTAAGCTCGTGGACAACATTAGATGTCCATTAACCCCCTCCTAAGAACGGAATTATTTAGAACATACAGCACATATATTAGAGTTTAATAAAGGAAGCAAATAATAATTTATTAAGTACTTCTGACAGCTAAGCACAGCAAGGCAGTTTCAGAACCCTGAATCCACATCTAAGCCGACTTTTACTCCCCATCCCCTCCTCCTGACTGCTCCAAGTATGAAGCTCTGCAACCCTGCAGATCTGACAGCGACAGTAATATCACAATATGATGTGATTAAAAAAAAAAGACAGACACAAATGAAAAAAAAAGTCTATTTTAACAGTCTACTGTTCTGAAATTTCACTTTTTTAAAGTTATACTGTCAAGTGCACACGTTTAAGCTTTACCATTTTACACGAGATAATCCAGTTAAACCATCACTGTACATATGCAGTTTTTTAACTCGCATTTCAGGTGTAAAAGGCTTCTACCCTCAGGAAAACTAAGGACAAAACAGCAGAACTGTCACTGAATCACGGAAAGCCTGGAAATGCAAAGCCATAAACACAAATGAAGACTCTTCTTACAACCTTCTTACAAATTCCAACACAGGAGAAAGTAAAAAAATCTTCAGATTATTTCACCAACAGTATGTTTTTTATTATAAAAGATTTTTCCACAGCTTTTCAGTTATCTGTTAACAATTTCCACCCAAAATACTTACCAGGATCAAGTCGGATCAAAGAATCCTTTTTATTAAAACCAAAACCCATCAGACATCTCCAGGATACAGTCTAGACCTACACCATTACTCTGTACTCTCAATTATGATCAAAATTCGCTTACTACAGAACCAAAGAGAGAGGAGCTTCAGCGGTTGGATCTCCTGGCTTTTCTCCAACCATCGCTTGCTTCTGAATTAGCGGCTACAAACTCTCAAAAAAAGCACGCAAAAAACCCACGCGCGCAACAGAGCTACTGACCAGCGCCTCTTGCTCCGAAGAGGTGACAGAGGAAGCATCCGTAAGGGAGGACATCTTGGTATTGCACATTTGCCTGCAGTTAAAGGGAGAACAACCTCAGAACGCGGCACCCGGCGACGCCACCCGGGCGGGCGGCAGCCGCCACGCCGGCGGGGCCCACTCACCTCGGTGCCTCGTCCAGCCCACACGCTGGACTCCGGCGGCGGGGTCTGGGCTGAGTCGGGCCGGGCCGGGCCTTATATAGCGCTGCCAAGAGGAGGCAAGTCAGGGCTTAGCACCCGCGCCGGCCCGGCCCGACATGCCTGAGCATGATCCGCAGCGCCGCCGCCGAGTCACCGCGGGGGGCGGGCGGGCGCGACGGGCCCGCC
>VWYP01026343.1:279763-323391 GCA_013400435.1 Pycnonotus jocosus
CATGTTGGTGCCCGCAGCGCCCCCTGGCGCGCCGAGCGCGGGCAGAGCCGCCGTGGGCAGGGGCCCGGAGGGAAGGGAGGGGAAGGTTCCCTGAGCGAAAGGCTCCCCCAGGGAAAGGCTCCCCCAGGGAAAGGTCCCCACAGCAGCCGCACCGCGGCGGCCACACAGCAATGCCAGCGCTGCTGCGCCGCCCGCCCCGTCCCCAACGACGCCTCCGGATGCCACTTCCGTTTCCAGAGCTCGCTCATGCCTTCTCGGTTGGGTTTTTCAGAGCTACTTAAGAGATGGAAGTAGGAGAAAACTCTGCATCCAAAGATAATTGGATGTTGTTCGTCCTATGTTCTTGTCATCTCCCATTCTATAATTTTCTGTATCTTTTAAATGTAGGGCGCTTGGAAGTATCTTACTTTCACAGGTACTTATTAGTTGCTACGCTTCAAATCGAACTGGTTAGTTTTTAGTCTGACTGCCTTTTCTAATTCTCATTTTTTTTCTTTGCCCGTGGTGACATTTAAAAATTATTTTTGAATAATGAAAAGCTTTGTCAGAGAACACGAGTGCAGACAGTGTTTAAGGATAGGCTAGAGCAGAGGGAGCGTAATGCTAATTTTCCATGACAACTAACTTGTCCAAACAAGCAGTGGATAACTGCCTGGACTTGTCTGTTGGCCAAATACAGCTTCTCAGCAACCATGGCACCTTGTAAAAATTCCAGCAACAGTTTAAATCTAGATATTTGTGTGATGACGGATTTTCAAGATGACCTTGTTATCCCTCTAGAGCATAAAGCTCAAGGTCTAGTGAGGGACAACCCAGAAGCTGCCAGAATTTTGCAAAGCCTGCTCACCTCCTTTTAGTGCTGGGATTTCAAGGCAAACAGAAATCTGTTTCAAGTGGAGTCAAGAATGTCCTGCAGCAGGCAAAGTCAGATATCTGGTCTTTTCCACCCAGCACCCCAATTCCTGAAACCCTTAGCTAGCTAATTTCATTGTTAGGAGAAAATTCCACCTACACAAAAATGCAAGAGGATGGAAGGGAATGGCTACTAAACATCTCTACTACTAATGCTCAATCTTGTCTTCATGCAGACAACAGAAACTATTTAATTCCAATACAAAATGTATTTTACTGAACTGAAACAAAACCAAACAAAACTGTTTATGTAGTTCTCCCCAAGCTATCACATTATTGATCTTCATCTTAAACACAGTATCATTTTGCTATGGCTGTGTGAAAATTCAAGAGCTTTTTAAAATTAGCAATAAATTTTCTGCAGTCCAAGACTTGCTGAACTCATAACTATGACTTTCTTTTCCCTCTTCTCTACCAATAAGCATCTTGTGACCAATAACTTTGAGACTGAGATTATTTAACTAATAATTTCCCTTATTGATTCGTTAACTTCTAAGGATAAAAAAACCCCAACAGTTTCTGTCTAGAATTTTTATCAGTCTTCAAGGACAATCTTATCTCTTTTCTCCAACAGACTAATCTTGAGTTAAGGGAGATTGCAAGTAGGTAAAATATGCTGTCTGTGCTAGCTTAGGGAAACAAGGGGATATTTTCTGATATGCAGTGCTGCAACACTTGTTTGTCACTGATACAGTTAGTGTTGCTATGTCATCCACATACATAATTATTTTCTTGTGCTTGATAATTCAGGACAAGTATAATTTAAAAGTTTTACTTGAGGGATGAGTAATAAGTTTGTATAGTTATGAGAGCTAACTTCTCCACTCTTTGAGGGTTGTAAAAAGAAAAGGAGATATCACTACACCTGTGTATTTTACTTATAATGCTAGAGAAAATATCTGGAGCAGTTAAGGCCCAGCTGCTTTAACTTTACAATGTGGTTAACTAACATTGTATGAGACCCTTTTTAATATAAATTCAGATTCTAACTGTAGACGTTGCACTGTTTAATGCTTATAAGCTAAATTATTTCCTGAGATGGATCTGATCTACCTTCAGACGCTTGTGCCAGTGGGAAGGCAGGCTCCTGTGCTGAAGGAGTGCCCAACTCAAGTGAATGGATGGACCATTAAAACACTTTCTGATTTTTGTTCCTCACTGTAATTTCTTTTCCCCCAACATGCCCTATGTACCCTTTCCTGGGAGCTGCCTATTCAGCATCCAGCACATACACAATATGGTTCTTGTCAGATGCTGATCAGAGGCATAGATGGCCAGGGTTTGTCAGATCTCATCTCCAAGCCATTTGCTCCTAATCAGATAGAATAATCTTGTACTGTCTATGAAGTGTTCCCAGACAAAAAAGAAATCAGTTCAAAGCAACCCTCCTGGGCTTTGCTGATGTATGCTCTCTGAAGCCTTAGACTGCACCTCTATTACTGTGATGTAAAGCTGGGATCTGTTGTGTGCTGCAGATTGTCAGGCACGTCAAGGTAAAAGGACAAAGGAAGACAGATGCTGAAATGCAGCTGGGGCATGTGTTTCTTAACGTGGCTTTCTGCAGGGCTGCCTGCTGCAGCTGTGACCCCACGTGCCAGACGGTGGGTCAGTACAATTCTGTGCAAATACAGGAGAAAGAATTTGGTTGTTTTCTTGACACTCCTGTTGTGTAAGAAAAAGCACGGTGATAAGAAAACCTCATGCCAGTGATAGCGTATTTGATTCAGGGAAATTATATTTCGTAATCTGACACCTATCCCAATGGAGAGGCCTGTCAGCACCTCCACCAGAAATTCTTACTAGAAATGACACTCAGGTTCTGCTAAGTGAAAAGCAGATGCAGCCTTCCTGGGAGCAAGTTTGAACAGACAGGCAAAATCAAGAGCACAGCTCATAGCAGCAGTAGGAACCCAAAAACCACATGCAATGCTATTGTAGCGGTTTCCTTGCTGTCCAGTTTGTGTTTTCCTGGGTGCAGGAGGCCTATTTGAGCTTCCCAGGGCTGCACTGTCCTTCCCAACAACCCCAGCTATTCTGCAGGCTGGGTGGCACAGCAAGTGTTCTACAGCTTCACCTGGGTGCACACCCTGGGCTGTGGTGTCTTATCACAGAATCACAGAATATTCTGATTTGGAAGAGAACCCAAAAGGATCATCAAAGTCTAACTCCTGGCTCTGCACAGGACACCTCCGAGAATCACACCATGTGCCCGCCATGTGGGTGCTTTGGATATGAGATTGTCAGTTTCCTACATTTCCATAACTTCAGATGTTTATTTTGAAAAATGTAAAATTACTTCAGGTGTACTGGAAAAGAGGGTCTTAAAAAAAAGTTTTTCTAGCAGCTGTTCATGAGCTCTTACTTCCCTCCCACAGGCACTCAGTTCAGGTGTGTCTGCTGTCAAGCACGTTAACTACAGCTGCTTCAAAACCACCTGGAGGTGGAATAACCCCACATCAGAGAACCGCAGCTCTCTGCTTTAGTTTAATTGGTGTATTTATTCCTTCATCCATCTGGGAGACATTGGTTATCTGTCTGTCCAAATCTGATTCCTGTTTAGTAGCAGTGCAGTCAGCCACAAGCACAATTAAACAAAACAATAGTGTATGCCTTCTGAAGGCAAGTCTACTGGCAAAAATATAAACCAATTATTTTGGACTTCTGCTCAATATCTAACACAGAATGAAAGGGTTGGGTGTTTTTTCTCCCTCTAGTTTTCTGTTTAGTTCTCACTTTTGAAAGAAGCTCATAGAACAATTCTAAAAATCTAAAAGGGAGAAATCTCAGGAAGACTCCTCTTACTTTCAAATAGTTTTTGTTAAGCACATCACTGAGTGAAGAAACATGCTTTTCTTCTTAAGCAAGGGTGAAGTATGTGACTAGTTTGTGACCATATCATGCTTTACTAAACTGTGAAAATTAAACAATTCAGTGATCTCTCCTTTCCTAGAAATACTTGATTTTATGCAATTAGATCAGAAAGGTCCCAGTATGATCATGCTCATCTGCCTTATTTAATCAAACCAGGATGATGCCAATTCAGTTTAGAATTGTTCTTTTAATTCAGTGCTCATTTGTCATTCAAATGTGCTGTTCAGTCCAGCACAAAAAACCACTTCTGTTTAAGGGAGTGGCCCAGAAGGGTGTGTGGGGTATGCAAAGGCGAATAGGATTCATGTGAAACACTGAGATATCTTTCAGTCTGAAACTGAAACTGAAATTATTCAGGGACAATCTAGAGCCAGGAGAAGCTGAGAGCAAACACAGCATGCAATCCAAATCCAGTCTGTTTGGAGTACTATGCATGGAGAGAAGTATAGCTGATGATGAGGTCAGGCCTGAACTACTATTCAAGTCAGGCTGCAGTCTAGGTTAGAGGAAGAAAAGACAAAAAATTATTTTAAGTGTCCATTTGTTACTTGAACTGTTTGTTTCTAACAACAAAACCCAGAAGGGATTTTATCACACAAGCAGCTTCTTAACTCAGACCCATTCTATGTACCTGATAATTTATCTCCCAGAATTGTCCCAGTCTTGGTGACCCAGTTGCCCACATCTCCTCTGCATGCTCCATACTTGCTTTCTAGCTGCTATTCTCTGTTACACAGAGAATATATGCTTTGCTTTGGATCACAGGATCTGTAACATCCTTCCTTGCAGACCTTCTTGTAGTCCAATCCACAGTTTAATGTTTGGTTGATGCAGTCTCTTACTGACTGGTGTAGGATTTTACTTGACACAGGATGAACCATCCATTCCCAAAAAAAGCCTCAGCCCTCTTCCTTTCCTGATACAATTGCTTTATTGATGAATTACAAAGTCATCTTTCTGGTGGCTCTCTGTGTTTGAGAGCACAGCTTCTTCAGTACAACTTTTAGCATACAGTTGTAGCACATGCAGTTAAACAACAGTGCAAGTAGCTAGACAAGTAGATTGGAGAATTTATTAGAGGCATTAGTGTCTGATGTAGCCTTGACCTGAAACTCTCAAGGCTTATTTGAGTAGTTTCCCTCCAAGTGTTCAATGCCATCACAAACAGGGCTAAGTTATCAACCTTGGATGTATATTCTGAAGCCCACTTTGGAAGTAGATTTGCTGCAAAGAGTTTCCTTGAGATTAAATGTCCCCCCAAATGAGGCACAGATCCATATACCTCCTGAAATAAACTGATTTATCTTGCTAAGTCATCCTTCTGAAAAACCACACTGCTTTCCTAGCCTATCTTTTCTCTTTTGCCCATATGCCCTCTCTTGATTCACGTGGATCCTGATTGCAGGTCACCTCAGCACCGAGGAGCTGGAATGCAATAACTTGCTGCCAAATGAGAGAAGTTTTTTACGATGCCGAGTTGCCTGCCTGTGAGTTAGCACCTGTTTAAACACAAACATGAAACAAGGGCGTGTAAGTAAGGAGCACATTGATGACACTGAAACAGAAACAGTTGTCTCTGTGGAGCAAGGGAATAGTAACCTCAGCACAGCACTCAGCAGGGAACTGGTGTAGAACTGGGTGTTCCTGGGAGGAGTTTTGTGACCCACAGCGATGCAGTACAGTTCCACTGGAACAGCAATGATGGTTTACCTGCTTGTTCCAAGCTGGGTTCCAAGGCCCTGGAACATGACAGTCACAGAAATCAAGGGAAAATGTCATGTTTTCTCCTTGGGTCAAAGGAAAAGCTCTCACACATGTTTTACATTCTCACATCTGCAGTAAGAAACACTAAGGAAGTGGAATTTTGGCGTTGTGCAGTTCAGGTGCCAGACACAGGTTGGGATGACCAGCAATGTCTTGAGCTTCTTTTTCACAATCACCTCTCATTTTCTCCACTTTGCTTCCAACAGTGTTTTCTTCCCAGTACTTGCATATTCCTGTATCCTGTCCTTCATGCCATTTCTGCTTTTCAGATTTTGTTAATATTTCCACAGTGTATTTTGTGTATATGTATATATATATATATACACACACTCTAGAGATAGAGTGTAGAGATATAAAAAGTAGTTTCATACAAAGAGCTCACAATCTATTTGGCAATTACTCTTACATGTCCTGATTTTTGGTAGTTATATATGAAAATGTTTGTAGAATTGGATCAATAAAAAAGCATATAGCAAAAGGGCTTGCTCCTTTTAAAAAGTGTTTTAATATCCATATATTTCACATTCTGCTTTTCTTCTTTTATTGTGGAGTTTTAATTCTTCATAACTTCCACCTGAAAGCCAGCTGGCAGCCAGCTGTGGCATGCATTAGCTTGAGGAGGACTGTGATGGGCCCATCTGCACTAAAGACATTTGAACAAGTAACAGGCAGTTCTTGTCTAACTCCATGACTTGGTTTTGTTACCAGAATATTTTTCTGTTTGTTTTCATTTATTTGTTTGTTTTTAAATAAATATGAAACAGGAAGTTTAGGGAAATCCCCCACCCCAGCTGCTTTACAAATTGAAACCTCTTTCTAAGTACCAGTGGGCAGTACAGATGAGGATAACATCCAGAGTCTTTATCAGAACGGCAGTATTTGAAGAGGAGAAGTATTAAGCCAAATGGTACATGAATCTTTGAAGGCTGTATGTGCCACTAAACTTATTTGTCTGCCACCTGCCCTGATTCCATTAGCCGGTCTGACAGTCACCACTGAAGTTTCGAAGGCTTGGGACTCAGAGCCCCCGACCCGCTGGGCTCGGCTGGAGGTTTGTTAGGGGAGGTTTGCTGGTGGTTGCGCCATCTGGCGCAGAAAAGGGTTTTTTCCAGCTACAGCACCCAAAAAAGGCTCTTGAGTTTGTTTATGTACTTGGAGAGATATGCAGGCACTGGGCTTTGACTTCTGACTTACCTTATTTATCTTAACAACACGTTGTTCAGCTATGAGCCAAGGCCAGAGGGTAAGACACCTTGAGAGAAATATACCATGTAGTGCTACTCACAAGGGAAAAATCCCAAATCCTCTGTTGTGGGACTGTAAGATATTACTGCATCATGCCTTTGCTGTCAGAGGACAGCCTCCAGTTTGCTCATGTGAGCAAAACAAGCCTCTCACAAACATACCCTGAAATGCGCTGCAGTGAGACATCTGAGAGCACAGATCTGGTTTTCATGACAAAATAGAGTTTCAAAAGGATTCTGAAAAACACTTCCCTCATATCTATTGAAGAGAGTCTGTTAGAATAGAAACTATCCTTTTTGGCAGATAATTTCCAATCCTGATCTTTAACTTGTTCAATGCAGAGGATATCACAATATCTAATTTCCTCCTTTTTCTTGGATGGGGTATAGGTAGAGTTGCAGGAAGTCATTGATTTGGGCCTGACTTACCCTCTCTGTGATCCTTAATCAGCCACATTATCTGCTCTGCTCAAAAAATATAGCAGTTGTGGGACTTAATTAGCTGTATAGCCACACTGAAATGGTTGTGTTTAATGGCAAGATGATGAAGACTCAGCATGCATCCCTTTGTAAAGGGGTTGGTGTCATGTTACTTTGGAGAGATCTGTTCCCAGCCATTTCTTCTTGCTGCCCGTTCTGTTATTTGTACACCTATGGTATAAAGTGGATAAAGTGACCTGGCACATCTGAGAAAGAATGCACTTTTTTTTTTTTTTTTTTTCTTTTTTTTTTTTTCTGTAGATCAGTTCCCTGAGGTAGTCCTGAGCAGCCACACAGCAGGACATCACTGGAAAGGCAGCAGACAGGTAGGCAGGGAAAAGGTGGGATCTGCTTCAGCTATCTTAGCAGCATTACTGAGGAGGAAGATTACATTAAGCTTGGCTGATTTCAGGGCACACAACTGTAAGAGGTGTTCCATTCTCCCCCTTGTCGCCTCACTCATGGCTGCAAGCTGATGGTGAGAACGTTTTTGGAAGAAGTGTGGTGTTGGATTGCCTCAGCCTCCTTGGATTGTTTGGTCATGCAGCTGAGCCCATCAAATACCATCAAAGAATGTCCCGAGCTCACCTAATGCCCTGTTGAAACAATGGCCTTGCCAGGAGCTGTGCATTCCTAGCCAAGTATTTCTTTGAACTGGCTTTGGTCCTTTGACCAGATTTATCTGATGCATCAGCAGGATATTTACTTGTATTTGCTGCTAATATGTCGGCTTGCTTTATCAAGAAGACAAATGACATCATATAGAAAGCAGCAGGGACACACAGCTGGAAGCAGAGAACTGGAAATGGAAATGGGGCAATAACTCCTCCTGAAGTCAGGGAACCATTATTCAGTGGTCTTTTACTTATCATCTAACCATACCTTGAATGTTATCTCCTGTATCAGTCACCTGCGTTGATAAACCAGTTAGAACTGGGACTCTATTCCTAGAAGTTTCCCTCAGGTGTTACTTAGGGAGAAGCAAAGAGTGCATGTTAGCATTGATAATTACTTTAGCTACCCAAAGCCAGCTTTTCCTGTGTTGCAAAGGAGCCGAAAGGTTTGCAAGATGAGTTATGTTGGTACTACCAAAGAAGGCACTTCTGATGGTAATTTGCAGGTCGTTGTGTTTTATAACTCATTTGCTCTGTACTTCAGACTGAAAGTGTTTTCTTCTGATTTTAAATCTTTCTGATTTGAAAATACAAGACATCACTCCCTTCTGCTGGTGTTGGGACTTTGTGACAAAAGTTACCGCCTTTGCAACACAATTTAAGTTGGAGAGATTGTTGGAAATGATACAACTTCTAACATATTTAATGTAACTTTAGTCAGGGGTTTGTTCACCTTTGCCCAGGGGGAGGGGAATTGAAGTTTCTCTTCAAAAGACGCTGTTCATTCATGGGGTGGGGTCTGATGAGCTTAACATCTACAGACTGGGAGTAGCCACAGGAGGCACCAGAGACAAACGAACAGTAACAAACATTACCCGCCCCGGTGCGGTAGGAGACGCCCGGTCAGGGAAAAGATCGCTAAGAGAACTGAAGAATGAGGACCAAATTAGCATCAAAGGCGAAGGGATCAATAACCAATAAGAAACAGAATATTAAGATTTGTATAATTTAGGATCAATGAACGTGAATTTCTTTGGGATTAGTCTGTATGAATATGTGAAATGTGTGGTGAAAAACCGTTCGTGATGGAATGATTTTCACTGCACAATCTGGGCATGTGTGGATGAAATAATTTCCATTGCACATCCTGGCTGAAATAACATCCTGGCCAGAATAAAGTACTGCCTTGATTCTCTAACAATGCAGAGATGTTAGAGACTTTCTGATTTTCCCGCAGTCTTGCTGACAGGGTCGCTACCCACATCTCAGTTCTCACTCTGGCATGTTAAACTGATAACTCTAAGGATTGTATCCAAGGGAGACCACGGTAGGGCACACAATCCTCTTTGTTGACACAGACAGGAAAAGGACAATTGTCTCAGGAAAAGCAGAAGCCTGAAGTAGCTGGGGAGCACTACTGCTACACACCACTGGCAACCTTTGTACACAGACTGAGTCCCTCTGGTTCATGCACCCATACAATTATTTTATGCAACACTAAAACGATGACTGCACTAAAATGAAGAAAACGATATGGTTTTATTTATGTTTTATATGTGCATATCAGTTCTCCATTTTTACTAGGTTCTGGTTCCAGTTTCCAATGCAAGCAATGCCTCTTTAGAGCCCAGTGTCTCTGGCTTCTACTACAATCCAATCCTGCCAAACCACTTTTGCAGCAAAGTCTTTACATAAACAAAGCCTTTACTCTTTTTCTTCATCTCAGTCATTCTTAGCACCACACATTTAAATCTCATTAGGCAATAAGGACATCACATCATAAAATAATTTCCTCAGACATCTTTGCACATGCTGCACATTACATTAATTTTTAAAAGGAAACTCCAAAGATGAGAGGACTTGCTTATCTTACTTTTGCACTCAATGAAAACACTGAGAATACTTAACTTGAAGGTATTTAAATCCTGGCTTGTTTAGGGACAAGTAACTGATTAGAAAATTAACCAGCCTTTATAAATAATATCCCAGTGATTTGTGATTTGTATGACACCCAGTGAATTACTATAGAAGCAGAAACAGATGATGTAGCACAGACTGATTCAGCTAAATAAAGCACACTGAAAAATAGGATCAACATACAATTTATATCCAGAGATCTTCTCTTTATACGAGGGACAAGGGGAATAGAGAACTGCCAGTACACAGGAGGCTGCAGAGGCCGGAAAGCAAGCCACTGAGGCTCAGGGCCAGTCTCCCAAAGATTTCAAGACCACTTAAAGGTTCATAAATATACGCTGAATGCTTAAGAAGCTCTTTGAGGGGTTCCGTCTGGGAGGCTGGTAGCTGTACGTGAAAACAGTGTTTTCTCACGATGTCGTTTATGGTTACACTTCCTCCTTCAAAACCTGTCTTCTGAGTCTGTGCGTGTGGACGTTCCATCCGGACTACGGAAAGAGGCGCCTCCCGCCCCGCCCCGCTTCCCTCGATCCTGTTTCCAGCCGTGTGGTGTCACCCTTCCCGCTGGTCCCAGCACGGAAACTTGCCTGCCTGCCTGCACAGCAAGGCTCTACAGCCAGTCGTGGCTATTCCGCCTAGCAGAGGGCCAGATAAACTTCCCAGTTCAGACAGATCAAAGAGCAGAGGAAAAAGCCTAAGCTGGGTCCACGGGGGGACACGGGACTTCTGCTTTAAACAGGAACGTGACATTCCACTGATGCTGCCATCTCATGTAATATGTGCTAGGAGTGTCTTCAACTACATCTGCTAATTTCTCAACGTTTCTGAATTTACATTTCTGTCTTCAGCATGAGGTTTGAATGACATCCAAATACAGCTGCTCTGTAAACTTGCATCTATTTCTATAAAACCAACTTGGTGCAGGTGGTCAGCAATCCCAGCTCAGTGCCAAACTCCCACGTGTCCATTCACACTCCTGTCAGCTGGGACTCTTTGAGACTGTAGGTTTGGGGGTACAGAATGAAGGTTTACATGTCCATCCCAATAGAGACACAGCTATTAATGAACTGGAAAATGCTTTGTGGAAAAGTTTTGCTTAGGCTTGCTTTGAGAAAAAACCCTACCACATCTCTGGGGAATGATACTAGCTGAAAAACATTGGTACGTTGTTAATCGTGATCAGAAGAACCACCTTAACAGTCAGAAAAGCAAGAATGTGTGTTTTCAGAAATGTATCATAATTTCCTGGAGTGTATATGATCACCACAGTCAGTTCCTTCTCTCAACTGGATTAACAAATAGGAAACCAGTTTCTGACTAACCACCACAAGAGATGCACTTAACAAGTAAACCACTTTGGATCCCAGACCTTAATATTGCTTTGGACTCTCTGGAGGGAAGGATCTATTTCACAACAGCTGATGCTGTATAATAGGAGCTGGAGAGGCTTTTTCCATTCAGCTCAAAAACAGAAGCTTGATTAAGATCTTAATCCAAGTTTTTAATACACGACTTTGGTGTATTGTAAAACAAAACCCGTTCAGTCACTCTAGTTAGAAAATAAAGTACACAAATGTTTTCCTCAGAAAGTGAGGAGGATTAAAAACATTGTGGGTAAAGTAAGGAAACAGAACAAGGACACAGTTCCTTGGTTGAGTAAATACCTAATTTAGTTGGAGACAAAAAAAATTTAGAGTGTGTCAATTATGCAGCTTCCTTTCTGGATGTGCTGAGCCAATGCCATTCTCTATCAAGTTCTCTTCAAAGGAAAGAAGTTCACACTGACAAATCCTGTTACTGAGCTGCCTAATTGTGGAGTTAAGCATCTAAACTTAGACCTTGTATTTAAAAACCTGCCTAGATGTGTATGTGCTGTTTACTCTTCTCTGTTGTTTCTTAATCCATTGTCTCACCTTTTTTTTTTTTTTCTCTTTAATGACAACCACCTCTATTCTATGGTCTCAGTATCCATGATTATTCCATGTGCTTCAGAACACAGCTCCTTTACATACTGAGTTTGCTTCTCAGTCACTGCTCAATAAGAAAGTAAAACACAACAGTTTTTGTGCCAAGGTCATTAAAAACTACATTCTTATGCTCTGCTTCAACCAGAGATCTCCTCCCTGTACTTCCTGGATGAGACACAGCCATCTATGGCTCTAAAAATAATCCTTCTCTTTTCTGACATACTGCTCAGCCTGCATGTACATCTTGCATGTGCGTGTTACGCACACAGCCATGCTGGACTTCTTGGAGCTCCTTGAATATAACCACATGCCTTCAAATGAATGGCTTGTATTCATGTTCTAGTGCAGCCACAAACAGATCAGAAAATATCTTTGCAATGCCAATCCTCCAAGCAGCCTTTGGATTATTCCCCCTACTTGCTTCTAAATATGTAATTTACTTTAATTACATTATGTTTAGTCTGCCCATGTCTGTTCCTGCCTATCCATTATAAAGGCAGCACATTGTGCCTGTTTGATACTGAACAAGTGCAGCTGGGAAGGCACGTGCAACTCCTGAGCTGACTAATTACCTCTTAATTCAGGTTACACTGACTCCTGTATTTTAAGCAAATATTTTTTTCTGGATTGGAAGGCAGATAAGGGCCCTATTTAAAAATCCACCAACAATGGGTGAGGTCAATGTATTTATGTGAGCAGTGATACAATTTTTGTCTCAATTCCAGAATTCCATAAACTGTATCATAACTATACTGAAAGGACAGACTGGAAGAGAAAAGGGAGCTTACTTAGGCAGGTACTAAAGGGAACTGACAAAGACTAAAACCGGAAAGTATTAGAAACTGTGTGGCAAGTAAAACAAGGAGAAGGGATCCCATTTCCCTCTCCTTTAGTCCTTGCACTGCAGATTGTAACTATGACTCCTTGGGCTGGGCTGGATTCCCTACTGCTGACTGGACACTGCAGCTACACAGGGCAATGGAGCATGTTCCACTCCCCAGGGTCACAGAACCGTAGAACAGAATCCTTAGGTCCATTAGACCTTTCAGGCTATTTTACACCCATAAGGAAGACAGGAGAACGATCCACGTCAGTCGGATGAAAGCAGAAACAGCAACTTCAGTGAGACAAACCCTATAGGGAGAGGTGATATGTTTACATTGGACCAATTGATGCAGCTGAAAAAAAGCAGAGGAGCTTTCAGGAACACAAACCCTCCTTCACCGGCAACATTGGAGCAGGGGAGAAACAATAGCTCCCTTCTCTCAAGGAAGGTCAATCACTGCTGTGGAACAAGCTTGGCAAAGATCTTATACTGTTTGAATCCAGCTCTCTTTTTTTATGACATTTATATTTTCAATTTTCTATTATTAAAAGCTATTTTATATTAAATTTGTCAAGTACTACAGCACAGTAAAAATGCAAACAACTTAGCTCTCACATTCTTTGCAATACCTACTTGGAGATGGACCCACAGCTCTCCCTGCTGCTTAGCATAGGCCTGTTTAGTAAGATGTCTCTATGTTTCACAGTAGGATTTCTCATCACCCAAGATCATATCAGCTCCTGCTCATGGTTTTTTCCTTTTTGTTCTTAACGCTCAACAGCTGACAACCCAATCATCTTTGCAAGTACTGAGCTGTCAAATGAAAGGCTGAGACTGTGATCAGAGGGAGAGCACCTGCAGGAAGAATGACTATGAAGCAGAAAAGCTGGTGCTTCTTTACATCTGCCGGACTGTAACAGTAGAAAAACAAAGAGCTGAATCTTCAGAATTAGAAGAGTGAAATTCTTTTGCAATTGCAAAACAAAATATATTTGTTTTACTTAAAATAAAATTTTAAGAGGGAAAAAACCCATAATACAAACACACACCTGCAAGTCTTTAATCCAAACTCTGTTTCTTTCATGATCTAGGTAAAACATAACTAGAAGCAAAACTGACATCTTGGAACAAAAATCTTAATATGAAAGGTGACATGAGGGACTAAGTCCTGCTCTCCAAATTCCCTTAACTTGCAAGCCTATTGCTAAAAGCAGGAACATAAAAAGCAGGAAGTTAAAAAGCTCTCATCAGTCAGTGAGCCTTTTTCCTTTCTCAAGTATATTGGTGAATTTCAGGCCAGATGTTCCTTAGTCACTGCTAAATACTTGAACAGTGTGCCAGTATCCAGTATTGCTCAAGAGCAGGCCTCTCCTCAGCAGCCCAACTGTACCACTATATACAGCTAGCTATGAAATCCTGCATCTTCTGATAGATTTTGCAGATTTGACAAACTTGATGTGGGTTAGACACCAGCTCAACTCCAAAATGTTAAAAGCCACTCTTCTGAAACTCTTAAGACAGTATAAAATGAGATTTTACCTTAATATTTAACCAGCATTGACTATCACTAATATTTTTAAAAAATAATTTAAAAATAAATTTTAAAGAAAAACTATGGGTAGCATAAAGTTTTAATGTTGCTTTAGCCCCAGGCCATTGCTGGGCATTCATTTCATTAAATGAGACAGAGAGAGGATACAGTCCTGCTGAATTGCAGTTCTGTCCTTAATGTTGTAGATTTCCTGCAAGACAAACCTCCTTTTCATACATGCAACAGCAGCAAACCACACTTCTTCAACCTCAAGCCTGACAGAGCAGCTGTTCACCCATCTACAGGAAAACTCTGGCACTCTGCCCCAGAGCCTGCAAGAACTTAGCAAGTTGTATAAAACCTGAGGCAAAAGCTGTCAAACAAGCACCAAGTTACCAAAGTTAAAGGCAACACAAAGCTTTACTCTGAGTATCTCTTAAATGAAGACATACTTCCTATTGCACTTGGGAAGATGAGAAAACCTTGTTCTAAAGTGTTTTTGGGGACAAGGCTAGATAACTTACCACTAGTCCCTCACATTTTAATCAGAATTATCTACTCTCATTTTTAAATGCCATCTTGGTATCTACAGAATCATTTGAACTACATCAATGGTAGCTTTTTAAAGTAAAGAATGCAAATATAGCAGCAAAGCACTGCATGGCAGAAAAGGACCAAAGCCTATCCTGTTACCTCAGTTTAGTCATATCAAGTATGAATATAAAGTAAAATGAAAAGCAGAAAGCAAACACTAGGGCATGCATGGTACAGCTTCAATTGCAACAGCTCACATAGTGTGATGACTACACATTGCTGAAGATGGCAAGTCTGATTTCTCTTTCAGGAAAGCCAAAACTGATTGAAATACACATACTTAGCAGGAAAACACATTCAAGTGGTGTAGTGAAAACTAGAATAAGCAAGTAAGTATCAGCAATTTTTTTAAGATTCCAGCTTTACCTCAGGATTTAAAGTTTCCCTCATTTGTGCCATGAACCCAGAAAGTTCAAACTCCCTGCCATATTCATAGGGACAGAAATCCATGTGGTACCATTTTGTCTTACACATACCTAAACCTCCAAAGTTATGTAATTCAAACAAAAGATGAAAAAAGACAAGAACAACTACTCTCTTCTGCAATAAGCAGGTATCAGACAAATGATTAAAAATTTATTCCCACCCGACACATGGTATCCAAAGAAACAATACATACAAAGATCAATCCCACAATTACATAAGCATCCTGGATTTAATATTTTGAACCATATGACAAAGTTCAAGATACTTTATTTATTAGATACAACAAAGAAATCTCAAAAGAGAGTTCTTGAATGCATGAAAAAAAAAAATCACATCACTTAAGTGACTCCCACACACATACCTTCCAGCACCAGATTATATTTATAATGTACTTTTTTAATGATGCTGTTAACTTTCTCTTGCAGATCTGCTCCTCTCCTTACAAAGTCTTTTGTATTTCCAGTCATGGTTGTTTAGTTCATTCTACTGCTTTATATATATATATACACATATATTTACATCCATCTCGTCTCAAATATTTTTGTCATACAGGCGTGAAATTCAGTTGTTTTCTACCTGTTTTTTTGCAGTCTATCTACATCTCAAAAGAACTTGTGCACAGCACAAATTAATGCAAATGGCCTTCTTGGTGTACATACTTGAAGGATATGCATCCAGAGCTTGACAATCTGGACACATCTTTCAATAGTCCAGGCTGCATTTTTAAACTAACTACACAGATCTACAAAACTGTATTAAGAAAATTATTCTTGGAGCAGTACAATGTCCAAGAAACAGTTGGTAAAGATGTAAAATTACTCAGGTATTTGTAACTCTGAAATGATATAGTGTTACCATATAAACTTACGTTAGGCAGAGCAGTAACTTCTTCTTAAATCAAGAACTCTGTAGCGGAATAAGTAATTTACAAGCTTGAGAAAAATTGCATTGTTTCCAACATAAAGACTTACCTCTATCGTAAAAAACTTAGTGGAACTAAATATTATTTCTGTCAGTGGCCGCACAACTTAAATACTTGTTTTTTCCACACAATTCCCCTCTTTAAGTCTGAAAGAGGTAGATGAAGACAAAACAAACCCCAGCACGTAAAGATGAAGATACTGCAATTAAATTCTAACCCTGCAAATCTAGTGAACATATGTTCTCACCAGATTTACGGAAAGCAGTTATTTTTTCTTCCCTTTTTTTAACTAGAACAGCACTGAACTTCTTCCATCCACATTGTAAAAATAAGTGCCTGATGCTGTCATAAAATAATTTTCAAAGCATTTTTTAATTAGAGCAGAAGCAGGTCCCACCCTGCACTCTTCAGTCATTCAGATACATTTCCCAGAGCTGTCTGTTGAGGAAATGCTGCCTCAAACCCAGCATCATCCAGACAGCCCCTGGGCCTCTCCCCTAAAACGATGACAATAGACAAACCTGCAGATCCCACCCAAAGTAACTCTTGGGGAAAGACATGGCAGCAAGGGAGGTGGTGCTGAAGGCAAGAGAGAGAACTGGGCAACCTTCACACCCATTAAAGATGGTGACCTTTCTGAAGCCTTCTTGAAAATATTTTTTAGCATGGGTGTCTGTGTGCAAGGTCTGCAAAATATTTGGTTACTACCACAAAACCAGAGATTTTATTAGGCTCATAGATATTTACAAGATCTTGTGTAAAGTCTTGGTTTTGGCACAGAGAAAATTATAAAGCAGTAACAACATTTTTCAAAACAACAATTGCTTCATTAATGTCCTGACAAATTAAAAGAAAAAATTAAGATGAACTGTTTAGATGTGATTTCCTACTTTTCCACAGCTTGGCCTGTGGCTTCTGGTTTTCTGCTTTCCTCTTCACCTGTAATTTTATCTAGTTTCTTCATCTAAAAAACACTCCCTGTGTTGAAGCCATAGATAAAGAAAGCATATACAAGAAATAGGAATGAGTCTGGCAGCCTTTTTTAAAAATGACTGGACAAAATATGTTTCCCTGTTGATTGTTCATCAGACAAAAATGAGGAAGCATCACTACACACCAGAACATCTGCATAAAAGTGCCTCCAAGTTTCTTCACAATGGCAATGCAGGCTTGAAAACAGACAGGATTCTTTTTCTTTCTCTGTATTATAACAGTAGCCGTCATGATCTCATTTGGTATGCAAAAAATATAATTACTTCAGTACAATTTCCACAGCAATTTGAAGTGTGCCTTTTTCTCTTTTAAGTTACTGTTTTAATTTAATGAAAATGATAGGACAGACTGAGATGGCAAAACCCCAGCACTTCACATCCTTTAGTTGGTTTGGTTTAGTTACAGAATAACAATCCTGGCAGTTCAACTAAAACCATAGATCTAAGTGGATGAGGCAATTCTGTGCATTCCAAAATCAATGCATATTTAAATACTTGTTTTCCTTCACAACAGTCCTCAGAAACTCTTGCTCTACGGACGCTGGACCAATTTACTCTTATTGCTCTCCTGCTCACTAAGCTTGAAGTGGGTGTAGGCTAAAATGCCGAACAGTGTGCACAGAATCCCAAGGCCTTGGTTAACAGACAATGGATCCTTAAATAAGAGGCACCCTCCCAGGAGGGTGATGCAGAACTTGAAATGCCCAAACATGTTATACCTAGACATCTGTTAAGGATAGTAGCCAATATCAGCATTATTTTTTGTAAAAAGAAACATTTGGAATTTTCATTAGTTCCACCCACAGCATGCAATGGTACACTGTGTTGACTCAACTCATACAGTTTTCCTGATCTCTGTGGCTGTATTAACCTCCACCTAAAGCCTTTCACCCCTTTTCCGTGCAGTCTGATGGACATGCCAACACTTCCTCAAGGCAGCCAAAGTGTGAGTTAATATTCCTTGCAGGTATGGAGGTCAGCGAGTGAACAGCCATTACCTACACAAATCCCAAACCAAGAAACAAAATACACTAAAACACGAACATGCTTTTCAAGCTTCATCATTTAAAATAAACCAGGAAGGTTATCAAACTGTTTTCCCACATTAATCAGCCCAAATGAATTCCAACATAATTAATCTGGAGACAGGAGAAACGACCAATGTTACAAAGGATACGTGACAGGTGACGTATTTCCAATGATCCAGTAAATGGACAAGTTTACCATAAAGGCTATTATTCCAGACAGCAGTACCATTATCTGTGGATTAAAGGACACAGTCAGTCATCTGACTTGCTTCTGGCAATTTGTAGATACATTCCACGTTATTTATTTAGTTTCATTTATTTTCAAATGTAAAATATCAGGCAAGAAAAACACATATGGAGAGCAAAAATAGGAACAGCTTCAAATCAGTACAGACACTGGTGATGTGTATAAGCAGCTCAGGGTATGACATCCATAAATATATACTGATAAAGACACAGACCTTTTCTCCTTTACTCTTGGTGAACATTTAAGAGTGATTTGGAAAATCTGGATACTCATTCCATAGAGGTTGTATTCTTTTACTTTGAGATATTCTTATTTATGGTCACAACAAAAACTATTTTAGCAGCATATCTGATTGTATTGCTGTGAATACTTGCTATCCCATTCATAAAATGCAATGCTACAAGAAATGACCCACCACTGGGGGCACAATCACCAGTATGCCACTGGCTCTTTTATGGACAGAAGGATATGGTGAGAAACTATAATATTCTTGGTGAAAATAAAAACTGCTAATTTTACAGAACAACCAATGTTGGCATCCTTCCACAGAAGAGAAGTTGAGAGTGTCTTTGAGTGGACAGTCAGAGCTAGAACTAGAGCACTTAAAACACTAGGGGAAGCTTCTGGATTTTGATAGATTTTCCTGTTGTTCAAATGCCTTCTAAATAAAAACAAGAATAAAGAGAGAAATCAATTGACAGACTCGCTCCTCTTACAGGAAGTGGAGCAGACTCAACAAAAGGCTTTGTGTCCTGCACATGCCCCTCTCATCTCACCATAGCCAACAGTTGTGCAAAAATCTGTTTCACAAAGAAACAGATCTTACTATCAAATTTAACTACATCAGCGGTAATTATTTAAATAAAATCAATAAATCCTTACCACAGCAGAAAGCGTCCAGGGCCCAAATATTCCCCCCTCTCCAAAGACTGGCTCGAAGAAGGGTATGATGAACAACAACATAGCTGAGGACATTGGTGCCTGATAGTACAGCAACTGCATAGAGTTTACCTGCAGCTCGTGCTGCTTAGCACCTACCCACTAAAACCAAAGGAGAAAGCTGTTAAACATGAGAAAAAAAAAACACAAACCCATAAAGTGAAAAACCTGAGCAAAAGCAAACTGGCTACTAACACAGAGGAGTTCTCACGTGGACAATACCACTTAAACAGGCTGTTGAGCCTCACCTTTGCCTCACTGGAGGCCCTATGTGTTTGTCTCTTTCGAGTGATAAAGCAGGGGCAGCGGAAAAGAGTGCCTAAACTTTCCCTTTCACATAGCCTAGGAGTAAAGTATCATACTTGAGGAAGAATAAATAGGTTGTGGAGCTGGGAAGAAAATAGCAGCTCCCCTTTATTTTCGACACAAATTCCAGATCCTGCCTGTGTTGGAGCTGACTATCCTTGCCAAAGCAGGGATTGGATTCTGTTCCTTTCTTCTCATTTTCCTGTACATACAAACTAACACATTTGTCTTTTATCAGTTTATTCCAGATTTAATTTCAATATTGATTATAATTGACTCTAACTTTAATTTTTAAGCTTGCATACTTCCACAAATGTTACTTATCTATGGCTATGAAGACAGATGTTACAGCCAAAAGGACTGTCTTTGTCATGTCTTTGTGTTGTGCTGAAAACTGGCATTTAATACTTACTTAAATCCCATGACCTGCTAACGTGAATTCTGGCATATAAACTTGCTCAGGTATTTTTATCTATATCATTTTACCCAAGTACCATTATTTCTCCAGTACACACATCATCACTCTTTCCTCCTCCTGCCTTGAAACAGGTCAAGAGACCATTATTTATCATCTTACACACCACGGGTCAAAGAGCCTCACTTTTTTTTTGAGGCACAGTTCACCTCGTACAAAGAAATTCACGTTTAAATCTATCACACCAACACGACAGGAGCTTATAATTAGGAGGCTCTTACAGTCATGGTCAATAACAAATCAGGTGAGCTATTAGTACAATGTTACAGCAGAAAGGGGCTGAGGCAGTCTTTAGACATACCAATTTTTAAAATCATGATTATCCAGAAAGGTTGTAATGTGTGTTTATGTATTAATCCACCCTCTACAAAACCACCTTAGAATGTGTATAGTTGAAACTGAAGGATACTGATAAAATGTAAATAGCTCAAGGATAAACCATGGGATTGAAGGACTGGAAAACATCCTTTCTAGGGAAAAAGCTCAAACGCAAGGCACTTGCTTCAGCAAGGAGAACATCTGTTCCCTCTATAAAAAAAGGAGTTTTACCGCTAAAGCAATCTTTGTCCCTTGAAAATAACGCTCACGTTAGAGATGACACCCCAATTTTTAGCAGCAAGGACGATCAATTCCTTAATTCATCAGAGGTTATGGTGGATTATCATAACTTGGTGGGGTTTTAAAAAAAAGAAATAACGGAGCACGGAAGGTTTCCTGGGAGGCTGGGTGCTGCTTAAAGGCGATCAAAGCAAGGGGCAGCGAACGTGGGAGCCCAACCACCCAGCGCTCCCGCGGCCGCGCCGTTACCCACCACTTGGTACAGGGAGGTCACCAGGACGCCCAGGGTGGCGAACGCCATCCCCAGAACGCTGAACTTCACGTCGTAGTAGGAGTTGAGGAAAACACCCAGCGTGATGGGGACCTGTGGAGGGGGACACGGCGGTTTTAGGCAGGGTGGTTGCCCTCAGCGTTGCCCCTCCCCGCTCCCCTCGGCCCCGCCGCCTCCTCACCAGGGTCAGCTTGATCCGCAGAGGGAAAGTCTTGCCGTAAGCCACGCTCTGGATGACCACGATGACCGGCGTGGTCATGGCCTTGGCCAGCTGGTAGGTACCGATGGTGTTGCTCTGCAGCGAGAGGTTGGTGAAGACGACGAAGCCGCAGAAGCTGAGGGCCAGCGGCAGCACCTGCGCGGGCTGGAGGCTCTTGGGGGAGAAGGCGCCGAGCGCCTGGCACAGGTAGAGGCCGAGCCAGGTGATGGCGAAATGCACCAGGGTGAGGCTGAGGTTGGGGAAGCCCAGCCGCACGTACAGCCACTTGTTCAGGAAGACGATGCAGATGGAGGCGGCCAGATTGACCAGCAGCCCCGCCGCCAGCCGGCCCTGCGCCGGCAGCCAGCCCNTGTGTGTCTGTGTGTGTGTTTGTGTGCCCCCTCCTGCCCATCAGCCCCGAGGTGCAGAGGCGCCGGTAGCTCTCCGCAACTGGACTGAGTATTTCTGCAAACACAAACCACGAAATTGTACTTACAGATGTACAGCACAAAGTACGCTCTTTGTCAGGTGTCAAGAAACACCGACTTGGGTGAAGGAGCCAAAATTCTTGCCTAACTGCACTACATGTCCTCTGCACTCGGTCTTGTTAGGGGAAAGGCAGCTAAACGTATGCTTACACATGTAAACGGGGGCAGAACAAGCTTTCAAAATAAACTACAAAATTCAAACGGGTGGGTTTCAATGTACGATCATCTTTCCTCTGGTTCAAGATTTCATCAGCGTTTTAGCAACTCCTTCATATACCAGAGAACAGTACAAGCCATGAAGCAAGGCTGCGCTCTCTTCTCAAGGGTTGGAAGTAATGCCTCACCTCTGCTTTTTGGTTTTCCTTTCCTCCAATGTGTCTTTTTTCTTCTCCCCTACTTTCTCCACACACCTCCTGGCAGTCTCACTTTTCTTCCCCCTGTATCCATGCACATTTTAATGCTAAGTACTGTTTCCAGTCCACGGGCAGCTCTTTTTGGCAGGCAGCAAACAAATTAAGGAGGTTCATACAATCACCAAATCTACACAATGACATTTTAGATTAGAATGAACAAGCATTTTCTCATTTTCAAGCACTTTTATTAGGAAAAAAATATGAAAAAGGTTGTATAACAAATAACATCTCTGAAGTTGGTCATATTTTTTTCAAGTCTCAATTGAAATCTGAAGGTTGGAGTTTTTTACCCCACAAAAAGAGAACACTTTGTCCAAGTAATGATTGTGTTGGGGTCTCTTGTTTGTTTTGTTAATAACCAGAATGTCCATGCTCAGAAGTTTTTGCAAGTATCTACATGAAAACTTATGACTGAATTTCATATCCCAAAGGATCAAGGTCCTGGTCCAGAAGTATCAGAGAAGATTCCCTCAGCTTTTGTAGAAGCTTTCGGAGTTCTTCTTTTGAAAATACCTAAAAATAAATAATAAGAAACCAAACATCATAAAGTCACATTTATTTGCAACAAATAGCACTGATACAAAAAAATTAAGTGTGGTTAACTAAGTTACTATTTTTCTATTTGATATTTGTTTCTATTTAAGATGGCGTGACAATCAGGCATTTCAGAAGGACATTTAGTAAGACACAGGAGGTTAGTAGGAGGATCCAAAACCTGAAGATAGCTCAAGATAGCTCTGTCTCATTTTGGGGTTGTTTTTCAGGCTTTTGGAGGCAAAGATGGTCATGGGTAAACCAAACGCTCTAAACCAAAACCTGTTTATATAGTGTTGGAAATGTAATGGAAATAAAGAAATCAATTACAATTCTACAGCTAAACTTAGAATCATAGAATCATTTAGGCTGGTAAAGGTCTTTAAGATCATGAAGCTAAAATTCAATAGCCCACATCCAAAAACTAGTAATTGTGGTACTCAGAACCAGCTGTCAGAACACTGGTCATTATCCTCAATGTTTTAAAGTTAACTCTTTAATTCCTTAAGTCATAACCCAAGGAAACCTTTTACTACTGCAGTGAATGGGAAGCGATAAAGAAACTTATGATGTTAAGGAACATATGGTGTCTTCCTCTCTATATAGCAGCTTTTTCCACAGCCAACCCACAGAGCTTTTAACGTAAGCCAGGCTGCTTGCAGCCCTGCCCAGCTCACCGTGTACAGCTTGTGGCGCTCCGAGGCCACCATGTCAGCGAGGCGCAGGCACTCCTGGTGCTGCCCTGTGCTGTGCAGCACCGTGTGCAGCAAAAAGCACATCATGGGCAGGCACAGCTTCCGCAGCAGGATCATCTGGTGTGCTCGCTCTGGGTCCTCCTCGGCATCCTTACCACAGCAAATAACATATTAGTGCTACGAAAATCTACCTTTAACAGGCAACTCAGCACAACCACGCAATTAGTACTGTCAGAGACAGAAAACTGGCCTAAGCAGCCTGGAGTGGACTGTTAGATATGATCTGTATGGTAACTACGGGGGAGCAAGGTCTAAATGCTCACAGCAAAGCCAGAGCCAACTAAACACGAACACATGAAACTAAATGTTACAAAGGTACAACTACCGTGCTTTGTGGTCTGCGTCATGACAAAAAATTCATTTTACCTCTCTGACATCAACCATCCATCCACCATCAACGAAGAGCAACACATTGTACATTTTCTCCTTAACATCAGCTGTAAGAGCATCCAAGAGGCCTTTCCAAATGCCATAATCCATCTGGCAAAGAAACAAAAAATAAACTACTGCAGAACAGGATAATTTCCAAGGCTATTTTAAAACAGACTGAAACAGGCAGTGCAGCTCCAATTCAAATTAGAATCTTCAGCCAGTGGATAAAACTTAAAAAGCCTGCTGCTACCAGCTATTTCCATCTTTGCTTAAGGCCCTGTCCAGAGAGTCAAGACAGGCTGTTCAGAAGCAAAGCCACTAGAGGAAGATAATTTTAAACAACCTATTCTGCCATGCTTATAGAACAAATGTTTATATTAACTAAATACAGTACATTTTCACTGGCCAGACCTGCAAAAAGAACTTCAGTCAAAACAAAACTGCAACATCTTTTAGAAAACAAACAGTGATAATACTTTAATAGAGTTAACAGCAAAATCAAGTGCTGCACTTTATTACTAACACTGACAATCAACACACAATATTTACTATTACATTACAATATTTTATGTAAAGCTGAGCCATTAAAAAACCAGAATTTATCATGCAGTAGACTTATTATTCTATTGTCTCACTCAATGTAAAAATAATTTATAATAGAATCTTTAAATAATATGAAATAGCAGTCTTCTACTCTGTTTCATTAAATTAGACTGCCTCTAAAGCAAGAACATAAAAGTTTACAGTAAATAAGGTGGACTTCCACCTACCTCATACTTCTTTTCTTTATGTTCATGGGCCACTTTTTCAGTGAAACTTGCTTGTGGTAACAAGGAAGGCTTCTGTGGAGCTGAGTTCATGTGTTTAAACCATTCGTTAAAGGTTTCATGGGCTTCCTGGATTGCATTGGAAACAGTGTTTGGGTATTTTTGACTCATCTAATAACCAGAATGTCATTACATGCACATGTTTAATGCATCAAAGAATCAGAAATTAAATCAAATGGACAAAGCCAAAGTTGCACCACCAAGGCAAAGCCACCAGTATTTCTAAATAATAACTTGGATTATTGCATACTTGAAACTCACCAAATATGCACGAATACATAAATGTTCCCGGATAGCATTGTCATCTTCAGCTGGAAGTGGAGTATCCATTCCCTGCTCTTCCCACTGGTTATATATTTCTGCTATAGAGTCTTGGGGAATCTTCACAAACACATCTTTTGCAGCTTCATGTTTCTTGGATGCTATGAGAATGTGAACTGGGTATCAGAGCTTTGCAATTTCCATACCTTATCTTCTTAAGCTGACAAACCCATGCTTTTAATAGACTAGATCCAAAGTTGTATCAAATATAGTGCCAAGAGCCAATGAGAACAAACCCGACATTTAAAAATAAGTCTACAATATTTGTGAAGCTTAGTACCCAAGAACTTCCTCATGATTGCATTGCTTTGCTTAAGTGCTTCTGCCCTCTGCGCAGGATCAAATACGAGCCAGTCAATTACATCTATTTTCAGCTGATCTGCCTGTAAAAACCAACAAAGAGATTCATCACCATTTCAAGCACACAGCTGATGTAACACACATTAGATCTGGTCAGGGAAATACACAAGTTTGGAAAGCATTACAACATAGCAACAACAAGCAAAAGCTTAGAAAATCTCTGCCATCTGGAATAATAAAAAATTAATTTGTGTTTCCAAGATATTCAGAGCACCATCTCTCAACATTTTGTATGGATTATAATGCGTTTTCCTCAAATTTTAATATGAAAATACACTGTACCAACATGTTTTATGGAGCTCTTGCTATAATCTTCAGAGGCGCCATCAGCCTGCAACCACAATTTTCCAACTCTCATGTTAGATAAACTACCTTTTTGTCTTATGGAGCTTAAACTTTGTACTGAACAGCAAAAACATTACCACAAACTTGCAAATGACCAGTTGCTTTCTAAACAGTACTTTGAATAGAGCCTAACAACATTACCTTGCTGTACCCTAAAACACTGTGTTGGATCCAACCAATGCTCAATAGCAGTGACAAGGAAGCTGTCAGCAAAAGCAATGTCTGCTGTAGCTAGAAATGCCTCTTCAGCATGTTAAAAGGTACATCTGAGATCCAAAGTATTAATCCCCATAAATCGTAGAGGCTACAACAACATCCTACTCCCAGCTACAACATAGGGTGTTGCAGTCATTTCAAGGGTCTTATCTTCACTTAATGTTTGTATTCAGGTAGGGCTGCTGATAAGCACACCCAAAGAGCAAAGAGTAGTAGAAACAGAGTTACAGATTTGTGCAACATCCTCACTTGGTCACATGAAAAGTGCATTTCCCTCATAGGCTTTTTCAAGGCAATTTTCACCATTGTTGAAAGAAAAATACGGCTCGTACGTGGTCAAAGACTGGTGTTTGATTGTAAACCAGACTATCCGCTCTGCAAGACACTCACCTCTGTTGTGCCTGCATCCAGCACGTGGTCATGGTGGCTGAACTCCCCAGCGTCCTTCTTGCGGATGTTTTCAACAACAGTTTTTGTTATGGTTGCAACATCCAGACCTGGGTTAAAAGAGAACCGTGTAAGAGCTATCGTGAATTCAAACTTGACACAAATTGAATTTCAGACTCCAGTTGTTGATCTTATTCCTTACTGCTGGTAATTCTTATCAATCTGTTCACACACACATTGTCAGAATAAATTATAAGCTTTTGCACTATGTAATTTATTGCAGGTATTTTACAAGAACAAAATTTGATATAACAGAGAATATCAAATATGAGAATAAGACAACTATTAAGCTTTTCAGCCTGTGCTTAAGACAGCATATAGACATATCTGTTAAGATTACTGATTCCTACAATTCTGACAGCAAGACTGTGATTTGACAGGAATGTACCAGGAAAAGCTCAGAATAGCTCTTTTACAGATGCTTAAGCAGGATGTTTTATTTTTGAAACCTCTGCTGAGTTTAAAAGAAAATGATTGAAAAATAACTGAAGTTAAGGCACTGAAATCTGCAGGAAATCCGCTTTGTGTATTCTGAGTGGCACAGAGGCATTGTCAAGCAATGGCCAGTGTGCTGCTTCATTGTGATCCCTTCTAGTTTCATGTACAGGCCTGGAAGGAAGTTTACAATTAATGCAAGCAACCCACCAGGGCTAAGAAAAAGCACTATAAATAGGATAAAAAAATTAAGATACTCATAACCTTCCAATATCTACAATGAGGTATGTATTTTTATAATTCGTTCTCTGAAATAATATGACCATGTCAAGCTTCAGAACATATATTTGAGACAGGCAGCTGACATTTACTTCCTGGTGTGTTTGGACATAACCCAGAAGCAGTAATATTTAGTTTAAACAATTCCAGGTTAATGAAAACACACCTATACACCTACTTGAAGAAGTGATCAGCAAAATAATTTTATTTAACTGAAAAACAGAGAGACACGGGAAGGAGAGTATCATATTCACAGCTAGGTTTTGGAGCAAAACCTACTGAAACTCAAAATAACCCAGGATATAAAATGATAATGGGACTATCAGGGTCTCTCACCTGCTTCTTTTGCTAATTCAAGGCAGTGGTGGCGTTGATCGCTCTCAGTAACATCTTCAAGAAATAAAGCGTACTGAGCCACAGCAAGCTCTGGGGGCAGGTGGCTGACATAAAATGCTATTAAATCTGTGTGCTTCTCAGACACCAACCGCTGCACAGTACAAAGCAAACATACAGAATGAGAACCAAATATAAAAGAAGCAAATATATAGACGGTATCCACTAATATATAAATATATATAACAGATATGCATACTATGTTCCTTAGTAAAAACGTGTTACTGGGTAAACCCAAAAATGTGTAACAAATTTATGATTAAGTTATTCTGATACAGGAAGATTTCACCCAGCTGCTAACCAAGGATCAATAAAGTTGTCTCTTATTTAAGAACTGCTGACAGAGACTTGGTGTATTAGGCAAGCTTCCACGTACCTCTTTAGAAAAGAGCAATAGCTGCATCATAGCTCTTACATCCTGTAACCTTAAGTTTGCTTTTCTTCCTCCTTTACATTTAAATTACATTAAAGAAAACAAACAGTATTTCTGAAAGCTTACCTGAATGTACGTCTTCAAGACTTCAACAGAAACTTCCTCCTTATTGCAAACAAATATAAATTCAATTTTAAATCAGATAATGTGGAAAATAAAATAAAGGCTATCACTATTAAAACAGACACAAGGTTATTTGCCCATTCCTGCTTCAATAATCTATGCAAACAGGCTCAACTGGAAGAACTGTTTCTCTTGGAGCATGACTAAAAAAGCGTGTCTTCTGATTTAAAGATTTAGTGTTCCAAGGATTTTCTTTTTCAGCAACTGGATAATATAGTCTTTGGTCTAACTGGAAAGTTACTTTTTACATGGTTTTTAAATCTTTCCATTTTACCATATTTTTCAATTAATAAACAAAATGTCAGGTACAGAGATTACCACTGCAGTGTACTACATGCCCTGTTTTATTCCAGAAAATGATAATGTAACAGGGTATAAATATCACCTGACTCATCTGGACTCACAACCACTATAGTCTGAGCGTCTGGAACTGCTTTAGCCAAGACTCAAGTGTTTGCTGCTCTCAGGAATTATCATTTTAATTTTGTATGTGTAAATTGAAGACCTTAATCTAAGCATATATATCTATATATATATAAAAACTGTATACAATCAATATACAAAAAACATCATAAAAGCTTGCACTTCTGCCTCTTCCTCATGAAGCCTACTGAGGGTTGATCAAGTAATCATACAATAAATTCATCTACTCCAAAACTGTAAAGGCAAAATCAACTGTTACAAATTCCTACAATGGAATTCATGCAGGAAATTGCACCTGTTTTGCCCCTTCTGTCAAACATATGCTAATTGCTAGTTCTACTGCACTTTAGCTTAAAGACCTACTCCATAAAATTTTGAGTCTGGCTAAAAAATTAGTATGTATACATACATGCACACACACACTCCTCTTACTTAGCTAAATGTTAACTGACTTCAAAACAAATTTCCCCAAGGAACTCAAGCAATGATTGGAAGTATGAATAAACAATAACTCAGAGATGTATTTAAATCATCTAATGAAAACACATATTTGTGTTTTCCCAAATGAGGTTACATTCAGAAACTTGACACATAACAGCTTCTAAATTTTAAAACAGTAGAAAAGGAGAGCCCCAAATTACTTGTAATACTGTCAGAAATTAGTAATTACATCTGTGTATTTAGCATAAATAGGCCAGCTAGGTAGTAGGCTATACTTACTTTATACTTGGAGATAACAAGAAAGTTTCAGCTGGTACTAATGACCTCAAGCAAAAGCATTTATGAGCTTACAGCAGCAATAGGTACTGTTCCAGTAACTCTCTATAAGAACAGGTTATATTCAAGACATCTTGGCTGCTATGTATAAACCTAACACTGAAGTTTGACTCAGGACCTTCTCAACAAAGGGCTTCTGAGTAAAATCCACCATCCTCAAATCCCAATTTCTAAGCTCAGCTGGAAGGGAAGAAGATGCTCTTTTCTCTTTTAGGCTCCAAGATCAACAAATACATTATTTAAGCATGTAGCTCCTCCTCAGCCTGGTGGTAATTTACCATCACTCTATGTTTTCTATGTATTTGCACACAAGTATTTCTACTTCAAAGACTGGCTACTGCTACAACAGCAAATCAAGTACAAGTGAACTGACCTTAGTCTGCATACCCAAAGTGCGGAAAAACAGAATCAGATGTGTCATGAAACGAAGGAGATGTCCTGGGAGCACACTTCTGTCTTTGGAAAGCCACCTGCTGACTTCTTCCATCAAACCTATTATAACCACCAAGGAAATGTCTGCATTAGTCATACCATGGAGAAAAAGTAAAAAAACCACCTAAGAAATATTTCAAGCATAATAAATAAATAAATATGGATTTATTAAATTAATGTATTTTAGTCTCAGAAGTCTGACAGAACAGCAACAATTTCAGGAAGATGTAGCTGTTTGGCTTAAAAATGTACCGTATGTACTCCATCATTTCTCACAAGAAGTTATAGCTATAATCTGGCATGTATCCTAACACATTTACATGATTTCATTACTTCTTTGAAAACTACCTTGTAGGTCAAACTGTACCTACAATTCTTGACTAGAGCATAGTTTTAATGCAGAGCTTGCCTACTGTGTGCTTCTAAAAATCTATTCATACAGAAGTTTCTGGAAAGGTCTCTCAAAATAATGTAGTCAGTTGACAACAAAAAAAATCACTTAGAGAAATGCTTACCATCCACATCTCCAAGTATAATGAATTTCTGAATCACATGATAGTGTTCTTGATTCTCCTCTATAACCCTCTGGAGACAAAAAAAAAAAAAATCAAACTTTGAATAAATCTTCTAGCATAATGTATGAAGAAAACAAACTTATAAATAAAGCAAAGGTTCCTCAGGGGAAAACAGCTACCCTACTTCAAAAGGGTATTCTTCATAAAGAGCAAGAGAAAAGGCACCCGCTGTCTCCACATCTAATTACAAGAACATTGACAAACTGAAAGAAAGAACTGGAATATAGATCTGTGCACCTAATACTTTCATGGAAGACGTCCAACACTAAAGGCTTTTTGCTCTGAAGAGGAGAATGAACAATGATGTTACAGATAAGATTTACAAAAATTACAGAAGCAACAATGTGTATAAATCCTTAAAGAAAAGGCCTGTGAAAGTTACTTCAGGAAGAAAATTTTCTCTCTCCCCAGAGGAATTAATGCATTAATGCATGAAATGCAATCCAAACACATCTGTAAATCTGCTTTATGGTGAGGATTGCACTGTGTTGCAATGGCAAATAAAACTGGCTGTATCTGTAGCTGACTGCATGTCTTTGTCTTATATATTTGTCTTAATGCTGTGTCCATTCCATCAAATAAAAGTAAGTGTAGTTTCAATTTAATTACTGCAAAATTAACCTCTAAATTATGTATCCCCATCTTACATGAATTCAGTGTTTTGAGTGCAAAAATTAACAAAGTATCTCAGTCTAAGCAAATACGCTTTTAAATTCTGAAAGGCCTGTTCTGAAATATGCAAACCTCCTATGAAGAAAAATGAAGGTAATCGATTTTGAACATTTTCTTGAAGCACTGAATAGTTGATTTACTCTGTCTGCTTTGTATATCTGACAACATTTGACAGTCATCTGTTTCTTTAGCACACCTAGCTAGTTTGGCAGACACAGGGCAACCTGTATCACTTTTACTGTTAAGAGGTAGTAGCATGAAGAAAAATCTATTTGAATTGGGAAACCACACATTTTTGAGGTTAGAAAATATGAAACAAATTAGTCATTGTGCATATTTGAGCATTTTAATAAAAGAGTGCAGTAAAAAGTAGAACCCAGTGAATAATTAAAGATTGTAAGCAGTGAGGAGAAACACTACAATTATTACGTACCCTTTTGTCTGTTGCCTGAAGTTCTTCAAAAACTTTTTCTGAAGTCCAGCTTCAAAGCAAGAGAGAAAAGACAAAAAATGTTACCTTGAATATTCCACACAGATTCCATACAGGATGCTTTGCTGAGTGTAGTAGCAGCACAATTTTACTTGAAACTTACTTTGTTTCTAAATAATCTCTGGGGAGCTCTTCCATCTCCTCTGCAGTTACTACTGAGGTTCGTATTTCCTGTTCAACTAGTGTGTCCACCATGACCCTGAAATATGCCCAAACAGTGTCTTCCCAGGTATCACAAACTGGAAGAAGCTACATATTAAAAAGAAACAGAGTAAAAATTATCAAGAGATGGAGAAACATCAGAACCCAAACAGAGCAACTATAATTTAGGATCAGATTTTCAGGCACCAAAGCAGTGCAGTAACCACCTTAAACAGCAGCCTTTCCTTGACTTGAAAGTCTATCATATATTTAATTAAGACATGTCAGTATTATAAACAGCACGTCTACTAAAGCAGCAATGTTTGCTATTGTTCTGTTTACTAGATTTTAAAAGTACAGAAACCAGTAACTGCAATAATTCTGATTATAGCACTGTCATATATGAGACATGAAATGCACAACTACCAAACACTGCTTAACTAGGGGGCTTGACATACCTGTTTGAGGTTTCCACTCAGGGCTGCATAGATTGCTCTTTCATATCTATTAAACTGCTCCTAAAATAAACAGTAAAAACACCCAAACTTTAAATTACAAAGCATTTAAGTTTTCTAGTCACTTTACATTTTATTAGAGATTAATGCATTGCAAAATGTTCCATCTAACAGATTCCAAGTAAAGTTGGAAAATCACAGGATACACAAGGAGCCAAAATAAGAATAGCAAGTGACTTTCTCTTCACTAGCATCCCCTTGTAACTTAACTGAAAAATTTACATTGACCTGGAAAGAAAGCAATGTTTTCTCTTTCCCATTCAATTAAGTCAAGATGAAAGTCAGTGTCAGTGGTTTTACTTTCAACCAGAAAAAAAAGCAGACGTTTCCTGAAAAAGTGGTGCTGATTATGTAGATTTCTCACAATACATAAATATGATATTTCATAAGTCCTCTTAGAAGCATTAATTGTGAATCCTCTAAGCAGCAAACACTGAGTGGGTATGTTTACTTAAAATCTCATTTCAGAGTTCAGAAAAGTTCCAATTTATGTATTAATAGACAGAAAAGCAGCATTGCCTTACCTCTTCAGCCATGCGCCAACAACTTATTTTCCAAATGCACCTGTATGGATTGCCTTCAACAGGCTCCAGCTCTTTTCCTACATGCAAAGGGTAATTTAAAGAAAAAACACAAGAGGGGAAAAGGAAAAAGAAAGTGTTACTAAAAAAGAGAATCCAGTAATGTCTAAAAAACGGTGAAATCTATTTTCTTTTCATAGCCTGATTTCAATCCCTTTAGAACTCTTCCTGAAGTATTTTGATGCTTTTGACTGGACTGCAAGGTGGCTCTTCTGGCTAGTTTGGTGAATTTACATCTATAAATTACAGTAATTAAAAACTTGGCTGCTATCTAGCTTTTAAAAAAAGAATGCTTTTGACTGTACCATCTACAGTGTCTATATTTGAAAAAAGACAAAGTTAAGGGGAAAAAAGGAATTTTTTATATCTTAAAGCTTCTTAAAAATGTCACTGCTTCAGTGCTGCTATTTTGCACGCATCTCCATCTATACCTGCATTTATACCTGCATAACAGGTATAAGTATTTATATATTTATATATAAATATAAATTTATACCTGCATAACAACAGGCTAGGTAGGCAGACTCAAAAAAAAGCTAGGACAGTTGTGTGGCATGCAAATGAAAGCAACAGGCTATCAGGATTTGAAAAGATGGAAAGCATTAAGCCTTTCACATCCAGTTATGAACAACACTTAAGACTCATTCTTAAATTCCTTGCTAAATCCTGCAATGCAATGAACACAGAGAGAAGCAAGGTACTGTGTTATAGAAGGGGAACCATGTGCAAGGAACCAAGGAGAAAGGTACTTTACAATTCTCGAATATTTTAAAAGCATCTCTTTCTCCTGCATTTACATTTGCTGAACTCTAGTCCTACTACACCTTTCTGAAGCTGGGTATATAGTCCAATTTGAGTCTGTAAGCAACAAAATGTATACCACGTAGCATAAGCCAGATGTTAAGAAAAACAGACCCAAGTATTGTATGGAGGTGGAGAAGATCTGTACAGAACTCTGAGACATCTATTTCTTAGTGATTATGTCTGACTTTAAGAAAAGAAGTGGCTTTAGCATGTGTAGATGGATTCAATGAACCCATCTTCAACTAAAATAATTTCATGTTAGTTTTTACATGTTCAACAGACATGGTAAAATATTCCAGATACCAAAAAGAGGCTCATCAGGTGAAAAGAAAGAACTCTTTGCCACAAACAGATACTATGACATCTTAGTATTTTTTGCACTTTGGAGCAGATACCTCCGTTTATGTTAGGATCATGATACAATTTCCAGCCTTCCAAAGTTGCAGCTCTCCAGGATTGACCACATCGTTTGCATAAGCGCTGTGCCTGAAAAATAATGCATTTGTCAGCAACACACTTCAAGGTAAGACAATCTCCAGCTTCTTCTTTAAAAATGTGAATATTATTAAAATAGTTAATTTGTGTAGAGATCCTACTATGTGAAAAATAAGTACAGAGGATCTTGAACTCAAAACAACTGAAAGATTTCAAAGTAAACGCCATCTTTTTTCACTGGCATTTTTAGTTTTTCAGTCATTATTTACAGCAATGTAAGAAATGTGCTACAGCCTCATCTTTGTTAGCTAGACAGCTGTTGTGCATCATTGTGATCAGTTTAGTATAAAGCGTGGCCCTTTTGTTTAATCGTTGTCTTCATGCAGCATCGACTTTCCCAGTTCACAAAACCTTCCCAACCCCAACTGAAGCTGCAAATTTCTACTCACATTGCCCTGCAGCAATATGCTCATGTTCCCACACCATCAGAAAATGAACAGATGTGCACCATATTGGAACAGCAAGTAAACACAGTCCTCAGTTAAGGTCTCTAGCACAAGAATCTCAAATTCCCTTTCCTTCCCATTACTCAAATATCATTATGTATACACATCTGATAATCCATTGATGATCAGAGACACAATTAGGAAGCTTTTTAAGGCATTCTGTGTGTTTGTATTGGCAGTATTTAGTATCAAAACACAACAGTGAGAAAAATCATCAAATAACCCAAATACCCAAAACTATATTCTTTCCATAGTATCTATTCACAAAGATTCCACACATCACCAAAAGCAAGTTTGATTAAAACACTAATTTGGCAGTCAGTACTGACAAGAAACTGAAAACTGCATCACTACAAGCCAAATTTAAACAGATATTTTAGTACACATGTTATTGGCTTTAACAGTAAAATATTTATGTTTACATAAATAAAACTCACACTACCTCATCTGTCATTCCTGCTCTGATGAGAGTGAAGAGATACTTCAACAACCTTGCATCGTCTTCTTGGTCCAAATCATCAAGTGGCAGTTTCTGCCGAATAGGAGCATCTGGATCCTGCAAGGTTAAGAAGTCATCACTCATCTACACAATACCGCTAGGTCCCTTCCATTAACATCTGCCTTGTTTTATAATTTGGAGTCACTTTTTCATGTTGGCACAACAATCTGTACAACTCATGTCATATTGAGCATAATACTTCTGGTTTTCCTCTGATTTCTTCCATTCCTCTTCTGTCACTGTTCTTATCAGAAGGAGTCAATGCAATTAATTTACTCAACTGCCTTGTTATTTTGCCCCAAATTTCTTATCTTCCATCTCTTCTCACCTTCAAACATCCTTTGCCTTCCATCTGTCTACCAGACTTTCTCCTCCTCCACCTTCTATCTGAGAAGTTTTTCACAACAGCTGCACTTGCTTCTATTTAATCCAAAGAGATTTTCTAAAGCCAATCAATACCTCAGATCACTCCCCAATTGAATTAATCTTCTATGGCTGCTTTGCTGTCACCGAGGCAGTTCATCACCTCATTCTAATGGACAGTCCTTTCTTTCCTTGACTTCTCTCCTATTATCTTTTATTATAGAGCTCAAAGTATTGCATTAGGACTTGGCTTCATTTTACTAGTTACTACATAAAGACAGTATTCCCCTACCTGCAAGGGCTCCCAAGGAGTTTTATAAACTTTTCTGGTTAGGAGCATGAGTTTGTTTCAGACATAAAAAGTCATAATAAAGCCATTACTTCACCAAATAGATCACATCTACTTGTGAAGGGAGGTGGGAGTATGGAAGTGATTGCTGAAAGAAAACACAAGACCACAGTGATCCTAAAAAGAATTTTTGAGGTGCTCTGCCTCACAATTTCTGTAGTAATTTTTAGACACTACAACTACTTTTAGACAGCACAAGTATCTAATAACTGGTGGAAATCTGTGAAGATAGCATATATACTCTCTCTAGCCCATTCTGAAGCCAAGCCTTGTTTTTATAGAATACTTACCAATTCTGTTACCAGAGGACGAGAACTTCCCAAGTATGTACTTGACTGTCGCTGCTTCAGGGTGTGTAGCGTGTTATCCCTGAAAGCAGTGAAATGTTTTACAGAAAAAAGTTGGTTTTAGCAAGCATCTTTTAATAAGACAAATATTGAAAGATATATTTTGTTTCATGAGTATGTTTACAGAACGGACATTTGGTTTGGTTGTTATATATCAGTGGACTCTGCTAGTGTTGTGAACATGTAACATTTCACAACAAGTACAATATTAGAATTAATGCACATATATTTGGTTTCTTTCAAAACATCTGTTATTTCAATCATTCATGTATTCAACTTTGAAATGATTTCTGTATAAGTGAATTTTCCCATTAGCAGTCACTATAAAGTCAATCTAAGACAGAAATTTAAGTGAGGGTAAACACATAATTCCAAAAGCCTGTATTCACCAGCCATTAAAAGCAGGTTTATTCTAGGCATCCAGCATTAAAAGGCAGCCTTTGGTCCATTCTGCCATAAAATCCATCAGTGATAATAAAGGTGACAATAGTGGCTTCTGGTGAAGGGTCAGTGACATAAAATGATAAGAACTTAGGCAAAAACTAAAGCCAAAGATCAAATTAAAATGGTTTCATGGTTTTTCCTTTCAACTTTGCCTCCCAAAAGGCATTAATTGACTTCTGAGATTTACTTCAGTGGATGGGTAAGAAGTCTTAACATGTATAAATGTAAAAAAAATAAGTGAATGAAGAGAACAATCTAAAAACCCCATTTCTTTTCAAGAGTGAATCTGTGATTCTGAATCTTACACTTGATGGGAAAACATATATAATCGAAGGAAATCTGAACTCACCAATATACTGTTTTTGCATAAAATTCAATATTGTCGGAAAAGTCCCCAATTTCATCCTTAGCAATGCTCTCTAGCCAGTCCACCACCAGCTGGAATAAATTTAAATTGCATTTTTAAAACAAACTTGTAGCAAATAATACTTTTACTGCCTTCCTCTCATCTCTGGATCCACTCCTTATCTAAGCGGCAACCAAAAGGCTGAGAGATCCAGAAGACTATTCCACTTGCATTTTAAGTATCCAATATGAAGGTCTGTTGGGACTTGAGCTCTCTTTCTCACTGGGTATTGCAGTTTAATGCAGTGCTACTAAACAGCTTATCAATCACCAGCAACAGAAACAGATGCTGCAAATAGGAACAGCTCTGAGCGTTTCATCCTCTGCAAAATAGCCTGAAAAACCTTTCTGATCTTTAGCAACTAAGAAGCATCATTTTTATGCATACAATTAATACACAATTGGGTGAGTATTAAAAAAATGTATTAGAAACAACCCCCAAAAGTGCATAGAGCAACCAGTTATGAACATTTAATCTATTTTCATTCTCATATTAAAAACTCTCCATCATACCTGACTTTGTCGAACATGTGAATCTTTCTGAAATAAGTTGTCTACAGTTGTTTTTTCACTAGCAGTTAAAGCCTGTTTAAGAAAAAGCTGATTATTACTTCATGAAAAAGAAAATTTCCACAAAACCAGAAACATCAAATCGAACACATACTAATTTAGAAATTTGCTACAAGTTCAGTATGCTATCTTTCCCCTCTCTCTTTTTAAAAAATAAATACCTTATACATTGTTTTATTTGATCTTTTACATCCAGTTATACTAAAACCTGTAAAAATGAGACTTAGGACATAATTCACGAACATATGACACAAAGATTCCACACAATAGATTCATTGATTCCTTGACTGCCTGCATATTATCTTAAATCCCATTTGTTACTTTAAATTAAAAAATTACATTTTCAAGGTCATACACACATTTAACTTAAAAAAGTGTGGAAAACAAACAAACAAAATACCAACCCCAGAGCCCTGATCCTTCTATCTGACCTGCTGCATTAATTTAACTTTCGTTACACTTGCAATAAAAGGAGAACAGATGATGTGTTTTCCTAAAAAACACAGGTAGGAGGAAACTGGGTATTTTTGGCACAAGAGCGTTTAACACTGACAACCTAGCAGTGGGAATCGTAGAGGAAGCTATTTTATGACTGAGAAGAAAGATCTGCAATCATAAATTTTACAAAGGCAGTCACTTTACTTATTGTTTTGTTTTCCTAAGCATATTTTGGCAGCAAAGGCTGGAATCACTGTATTGACATAGACAAGATGACTACAGCTGTAACAGGAATGCTAAAAAAATTGGATTTCTCTTGAGATAAACTGGAATCAGGACTGCAAAGGCCAGACAGCTTGAGACCAGATGTTCTTTTAAGCAAAGCAAAATTATCTCTGACCTATGGGAATGTCACGGCTACTGATGCAGCTTTTAAAAATAAATAAATAGTTATTTCTAGTGAATTTAGGGTTGTCTTGTGCAGAGCCAGGAGTAGGACTCAATGATCCTTGCACATCCCTTCCAACTCAGGATATTTAAGGAAACAAAACAAATAGTTCACAGTAATTTTTACACTAGCATTCACTCTTTAGAACCGAATATTTAGATTTACTCTTCACAATAGATGAAATAATTTAATAATTGTCTTGATAAAAATTAGTCTCATTTTTCATTTTTTAATTCTGAGCCACTGCCACTTTGAGATTATAAAAGTAGAATACAACCATTTAGTCTGTATTTTGCTTATTTAGCTTCTTATATCACTTTAAAAAATGCCAAGAGTCCATGCTTACAGTGATATCAAATGCAGTTTCATCTTCCAGTGCAGACTGTATTCTGTCTCTAAAAATAAAAGTGCAAAACACTAAGGATTAAAACAAAAGCTAAGAATATTTTGCAAAATGCCTAAGTATAAATGCTTAAAAAAACTTTACAAAAATGTTCTTAAAAATACCAGATGTTGCAAAGGTAATAGGAACACTCCTATTTACAACTTTCATTTTTGAAAATAGATAATGAACAGACAGAATTTCTATCAGAACCTATTTCGATAAACAACTTTTTAATAGGTACTTAATTGCTTGACTCCCTATTTATAAACTCATAAAAATTTATCCAAGAAAGTCATCTCAGTACGAAAATGTAGTAGTATGCTTTTCAAAAGAATTACCTATAAATCGAGGACAGCAGTCTCCAAGTTACCATTTCCTGCTTGAGAAGCCACAAGACACTAGCAGTTTTGGAAAACTTCTGCTGTCCAGGAGTTGCCCGATAAACTATTTTCCCTAAAATATTCACCTGAGGGAAATAAATTCATACAGAGTTAATACTGGCCATTAGTGCCATCATTTTTTTCCTAAGCCAGCAATCTTTTTATTATCCTCAATGCTTCAACAAACAGGTTTGATAACCTTCTCTTAAAAAAATTATTTTATTTATAAAATAATAGGATGATTTATTTATATATGAGAGAAATAAGTACACTTTAATCCATCTTATTAATAAAAACATTTACACATCTGCTAATGTTTATTGACACTTGACACTTTCAGTGGAACAGCAGCCAGATGACAATTTTAGTGTTCAGCAAGCTACACCCCGAGTAATCCTGTGCCAAAGCAGTGTTTGAGGAAAGGGAGATCCTACTCAATGCTAGTGTTCAGTGACTCATAAGCTGGAAGATTTAAAGTTTGTATGTTAAGCATTGTGACTTCACAACAACACTGCTTTGGGAAGGGAATGTAAAATAAAGTAAATAAAAAAAACAAGTAACTACTTACCTGACTGTTACAAATATTTTCATACTCATCCACAAGATCAAAAATGGTAGTTGATGTATGCTTCAGAAAGGAATGCAAGAAGTCTGAGTACATGCTCATAGTAGCTAGGACAGAAGTAAGAAGAAACAGCCATATTAGTGAGGCACGACTCAGTAAAAATGCCCCCACTGGAGCATGAAAACATCCTTCTGATGACAAGACTTAGCATTTTTGCAAATTTAAATGAGTACAATGATTATATGAACTATCTCACAAAATCAGAAGTATTTATCAGCTCAGATAGTAAGACATACAGAAGCTATGAGCTCTGTCAGTTACAAAACTTTTGTTGCAAATACACCACCTGCAAGAACTTCAACAGCAAACTCATTTGTGTATCTCCACAAAACTAATCCAGTTTGCTTTTGCTTCCCACATCACTGGAGCATCACATTTGTTCCATCAGAACAGGTTCCATAGAAAGTACAAACTCACAAAACTCCAGTAAACTGGTACAGTGTAATTTTCTGAACTTTTAAAACTAGACTGCTTTTGACTAAGAAATGCCAGCAAAATAATATAGAAAGTTTTTAAAAAAGGACACAGATATTTATACCCCACAAATCAGAACTGGAATCAATTATTAGTAAAACTTGAGATTGTCTCACCAGCTTCCCCAGGATCATCCTCACGCAGCAACACAGCACTCATAGTGACATCTTCTGTCATATTGGACATGTCTGCATTTACAAACATTCCTGTCTGCTGAGGTGAGAGTGCCATTGTCCAGCTACTTTCATCCAACTAAAATCACAACAAGAACATAAAGAAAATAAATTGCAATCTCAGATATTACGAACCTAGATACACTTTTTTCCCTTCTATATGAATGATATATAAACACAGAACTAAACAACTAATAGTGAAATAACTGCCTTTAGATAAGGTGCAACTATGTCTTAAAAAGTTACCAGTGCTAAGAGCTCTGTACACACTTTGATCAACTAGGCCCCAGAAGCTGATAACTTATGAAGAAACAAATGGCCTGTATCAAACTAGAGAAACAACTAAAAAGGAGAATGAATCAAAATGTAGATAGAGAAAAACACATTAATTTCTTTTGAGCTAATTTAAAAATAAATGGAGATAAGATACTTCAGAGGTATGCTGGAGAATGCTAAAATGAGAAAAATCCCAAAGTTTTAACGTTCTAACGTAAAACAATTATCTTTGAAGAATTTGTAAACAAGTGTAGTCAGGATTTTTGTAGTCACAGACCAACATTATGAGGACCAGCTAACATGGTGTATTTGGAAAGTCCTTGTAAACCTCTATTATTCCTTCCTGCATCATCTCATAGACAACACAGTAATAAATAACACCAGCAGTAAACAGCAATAGCAGTACTAACAAGCTTGTACCACTCACAGCTTGTCTTTGGAGCAAACAACATAGAAACACTAAACTTGTAACTTCTTATGTTTCACAGGGACAAAAGAGAAGAAGATGCTCTAACCATCTTACCATTGACAGATTGCCAAAAAGTCCAGAATTTGGTAGAATGAGAGGAGATTTCCCTCCTGTTCCCAGGATGGTAGACATATCTGATGGCTTCATGGAGCTGCGATGAAATGGAGTACCTGAAAGACAAAGAGGCTTTTCTGAAAAGAGAAAGTATTTAAAGCTTCTCTGCTCTATCCAGAAATTCCGAAAGAAATTTTTGACAGAGACTGAAGTACTTATGAAGTGCAGATAGAAGCCTGAAAGGAAGTTGTACATATGCACCAAATAGGCAGTACACCTTCAGTTACTAGAGTTCATTGTAAACACATGTGAGCATAAAGAGCAGTACATCTCCACTCATTCTTTCTTGGAAATTGGTCTCCAAACCCTTAAAGCAAAAGGAAGCCCAAAGGTGTGTCAACTAGAAAAGATTGCTCAGGACCTTGTCCAGCTTTATTTATCTCCAAGGACAGAGACTCAATAGACTATCTGAGCAACCAGTTCAGTTTACATTAAGAGTAGAAAAAGGGGGTGTTTTTTTATGTCCAAACAGAATTCCTTGTATATGCTGTTGTGCCCATTGCCTCTTGGCTTTTCAGGGCACCAAGAAAAACTTGTCTCCTTTTTTACACCCTCCCATCAAATATTTATATTTACAAGATCCCCTCCAACCTCTTTCCCAGGATAAACAATCCCAGCTCTTCTCAGTCTCTCCTCATATGTCAGATACTTAACCCACTAATCAACTTTGAGGGCCTTCATTGGATTACAGCACATCCATGTTCTTCTTATGGATTGTTATTAATTATTAAGTACAAGCACATAAATCCTTTAATTAAGTAGTAAGCAAACAAGCAAGCAGTCTTACCTGGCTGACGAAGTAATGAATTAGGAGTTCGGGAAAGGAACTGGCTTTTGGGTGTCATGTTTCCAATAGTGTCATCCAGGGATGTAAGAACTGATTAAGAAACAAGTTAAGAAACACTCCCCTTAAACACAGTTTTGGATCTATTCCAAATGACTGTGACTACTTGGAAAGGAAAAATATTTTGTCATAACACAAATGTTATGAAAATTACATATCTTATCTTTCAGAGTAAAACAGAAAGTTTCATAAAATGTTTCATCAGAACCTTAAAAGCTGGAGGGTTAAAAGGGACACCACAAAGTGAAGTTCAGAAATACGAACACAACAGGCCTGGGACTCCTCACAGCAGCTCAGATCAAAAAGAATCCTTCTGCCCCATGAGGAGCTGCTTCATGCTACATCAACCATAACAAGAAAATTTGAGTCTGAATGCATTTTTTAAAATGCTGCCTCTCTCAGTTCCAAGTGCTCTGTTGCTCTACTTTTCTTCTTCCTGTCAGCAACCATATTTAGTGCTCTAGGTATGATTTACTAAGAAATAGTTGTATAAAAGTTTCAGTAGCTTGTATTACTAGAATTCAGAAACATCCTGATTTTAAGGCACAATATAATCAGGAAAATATCTCACCACCTTTATTTCAGATGCAAAATCCAGAAGAATAAGCAAATACACTGGATTCCTTTGCTATCATAACCATGAAAATACCATTATCTTTGCTGTCAAACTACATGGTGGGAGTGGGGGTTCTTCATTGTAAAAAAGCAGGGGGGAAAATATCTATGGAAATTTAAATCTATGTCTGTGCACTACTCTTGCTATTACAGTGGATGGAAAGTTAAGATACACTAGATCATCATAACACTCTGATACTACAATACCTGCAAATAAGCATAAAACTATAAAACTAAGATATAATGAAGAAAACTTATTTTTCTTTTCCAAAAGCTCAGCAATTGAGTTAGCTATGGCTCACATAGTTCTCTGCGTGGACAATCACCTGAGCTCATACATCCAGGAAAATCAAAGCAGTATTAAAAATATACACAGCTGGTGAACACAGCAGTTAAAGACAAAAATTCTTTACATTAAAAGGATACTAGAAACTCTTTTCTGAGAGCTTTGCTTCCGTCCAGGTCTGACCATCTCTGGATCATGGGGGGATGGCATGTCTTCAAAACCATTTCTACAAAACAGCAACACAGACAAGCATGAACAAGCAAGTGAACTCAAGCAGACATCCAAGATCTTATTGTCATGCCAAAGTAACTCCACAGCCAAGAAACTTAAAGTGTTAGGTTATCTCCGATATTACTATTTATGTCCAGTGTTCTCTGCAGAAATCTAGCACTGATTATTAGCTCAGGGAAACGAGCTTTCCTGAAACACAGACTTTGTTCCTCCTACACCATAACTAGCATTTTACTATTAAAAAGAAAAAAAAAAAAAAGAAAAAGAAAAAGCACAGTAGGAAATTCAATTTTGAACTGAAAAATTAAATTGAAAGAACGGCGTGATTTCACTACATGATTTCTTCCTTTGGATAAAGCAATCATCACAGACTGGTAAAGCTCATGTGTCCTGCTGAAGGGAAAATACCCATTCCCAGTCATTCGGAGCAGAGGATCCGCTCCCGCTGGGCTGAGGAGGCAGCGAGGCCACTCCTCAGCAGGCCTGGCAAAGGCCCGGCCCCGCGACCCCTGAGCAACCCATAGCTCCCGGTTAATCCAAAGATATGCTCAAGAAGCAACAGCCAGGCTTAAAGCTGCCGGTGACAAAAAGCCTCCGGTGCGCTCAGAGGCCGCTGCAGGCCCGCTGCGTTTCGCAGCCCGCACTGCGCGCACCCGCTCCCCGCTGCCGGGGCGCCTCTCACAGCAGGCGCGGCCCCGGGCCGGGGGCTCCGGCCGCC
>VWYP01026343.1:323448-360130 GCA_013400435.1 Pycnonotus jocosus
CTGCTCTCGTCTGACAGTGCGCGGGACCCCGCGTTGAGGGTCAGAGCTTAAAAACAAACAACCCGTAGTGTAAAAGTGTCAGGTGCTGTTGGGGTTATCTCGCACAGGAAAGGGCTAATCACACGCGCCAAGTGTTCCATACACATTCGGCCGGAGCAGCCGCCGTCCCGGCCTTTGCAATAACGAGTTTGTTTTCACCAAGTTGCAAGCGCGCATCTATTTCATTCCCATTTCTCCCAGCGTAACTCAGTCTACTGGCACCAACATTAAAGTACCCACCATGCAGGATCACTCAACCCTTCAAAGCTGGACAAACTTAACAAAATTATGAAATTACCTCTCCCTTTCCGTCCCCGAATGATTTCAGCCTACTTTTTAACTACAGAAAAACTCTTTACTACGTTATAAGTACAAACGACTGTGCAACTGACCGTGGTTCTTTTAGGTACGCTCTAAGACATGGAAAACTCTCCAATCTTTTCATGTAGACAGGCAAGCTCTGAAATACACTTGCAAGTACTTGGGGTATTTTTAGGACTACAGCTACAATGGGGTACTTCAGGCCAATTAGACAAAAGGATACACCTGACAACAGCAAAAGGCAGCAGAAGTCTAAGACACGGTCTCAAGTCCTCCAGCGTGCTTGAAATACTGATAAAAGCCCAAGCATAGGGTCTCACTGAAGCTGCCAGAGAGCCTAACTTCAGAAAGCTTCACAAGAAGAAAGCTGAAGACTGGGTATGCAGAAATACAAGCAAGCAGAAGACCTATAGAGAGTAGATTAGTCACTCAGGAAATGTAATTTTGGATTCAGAAAAACCCCAACCAACCAGCCACCAAAAGCAAAAAACAAACAAATGAAAAATGGTTCTCCTGTCTTGAAGACTATCAAGAAAGCACAAGCAAAGGCAACAACCTTCATCATGACAGAAAACTAAGAGTGTTAAAAGAATTATTAGCTGTAGTTCAGTACTATATATTTAATAGAATTTACCTCTCAACATATCCTACTGAAACTGTAGCATTATGATCTCCAGTGCAGTGGGAAACTCGGAGTAATGCACAAATCAGTATCTGGTTCGATCATTTGCTAACAGCTCACACCCTCAGGCCAGCCCTGCCTCAGGGCAGGGACTAAACAAGTGAGAAATGTAACGATGACAGAGAAGATGCTTCCTTTTTGTGCCGGCTCAAGTTTATTCAAATCTATGACAGATGAGAACAAAGCAAAGGAAATAAGTCTGAAGAGAAATTAAGAGGGCAGGATGCATACTTGAAACAAACCAAACCAAAACACCAAAAAAACCCAAAAACAACAACAAAACCCCCCCCCCCCAAAAAAAAAACCAAAAAACCAAACCCCAACCAACCCAACCTGTAAAAGATTGAAAGATTGGGGCCTTTGAGAGAACCTGTCTTAGAATGTACAGCCTCTCTATGCAGACTGGGGAAGCACCTTAGAGGCTCCAGTAAAGGGGGTAAGGCAGGGGGAACTGGGTAAAAACCTGGAGGTGTATTTCAGTACTTTTTTGGACTTCTTTTTCAGTACATCTTTTTGACTGGCATCCCATTTCATATTCATCTACCAAGATGGAAATAGGGGGGAAAAGAATGAAGAAAAAAAAATTGAAAATCTCATGAAAGTGCCTTATGCTTCCAAGTAGCAGAAGGTAATGCATTTGTTTTGAGTGACAGATAGAAAGAACTCTAAAGTCAAATTTATAATTAAAATTCCTAAATCTGTCTTAAAGTTCCACATATTTGCATCAGGCACACTGATCTTAATTCCAGCTCTTACCATAATATCAGAGGAGGTAACAATGCTCCTTACTTAAGAGGCAGGACACCCAAAGATGACCCTGTAGCAGACACAACTAACCCAGAAACCTGGCATATTTATTGCCAATGCCTAAGGTTTGTCTGCTCCCTACTACCTTTCTGCAAAGTTAACAGAGCCTACAGGATGTAACAGGTTAATTTTAATCTAGTATATCCTGGACTCTAAACCAGTAAATGAATTCAAAACTCCAGTTACCCTTTATGAAATATATTTTAAGACAGTTCCTGAATTAAATAAATTTTCTTAATGCCCTGCTAAGACGTATACACGCCATCTGCATATATAAAATTTTAATTCAGAATTACCAAAATCAAGAGCGCAACAAAGTTCATGTGCAATGTGTGACAGCAGCACAACCGCACTCAGTACAAAACCTGGAAATTACGCTATACATTGCCTTTTTGCAAGAGAAGCAAAAATGTTCATGTTTTAGCCCATCTTTTCTTAGCTGAAGTGGGTAAATTTCAATTTTTTTTTATTTAAATGCATGGAAACTTAAAAAAAAACTAATCTCAAGAATTTATGTAAATTGTTCATGTGATTGCTTAGGATTAAAATACATGTTGACTCTCAAAATGTTTGCTCAGGTTCTTACCAAAACAAATTGATTCTCATGCTCTCTCTAGTGAGGAAGCTCAGCTAAAACCATTTTTATTAAACAGGAAAAAGAAAGAGACAAATTTGTAACTCATTTTATTTGTGTCTGAAAATCATGACAGTACTGCCAGGGGTGTTTGTTGCTATTGAGTGCATTACAAGCAGTAAACCCAGTTGATGAGAGCTGGGATTTCACATGTAGAGATTTTTTTGTACTTAGTATGGGAGTGAAGCTACTGAGTCCTCCCTACTAGATCTGGAAGGTTAAAATGCCACATAGTATGAAAAGGTAAAGTATACTGACAAAAGAAGGAACTGTAATGTCCTTGGATTTCACTCAGTATTCAAGATTGCAGAAATGCCGCGTATCTCCAAGTTCATGGTAAACAAAAGACATTACATGAATTAATTAGAAATGACAATGATTCTCGCATGAAGTTCACCCCAGTCACAACTTCAAAGGAAAAAAATCCTGGTGATAGTAAACTTCTCTTAAAATAATGAAGCCGTAGAGCTTGTTGTTTGGCAGAATTAGGATCTCTTGAGACTGAAGTGAGTACGGTGGAACTGCAAAGACATTCTTTTATCCATTCACAAATCTCTCCCTAAAGAATAACTCTTTGAAAACAGGAAGTCACTCTCTGCTTGATGACTCAAACTTCTGAAAATAAATGGGTTTGGAGGTTATTTAAAACAAACAAACAACACACCCCCCTAAAACCTTAAACACAGAAAACACAGCAAAATACACATTTATATGTTGTTTGAAGCCCAGATACTGAAACACTATGAACAATGTCAAGACTGTGAAACAACTTTGCTTGTCTTTTAGCCAAGACTCAGAATGTAAAGTTTTCCACAAATATAAGTATCATTCTAGAGTTTACTTTATAAAATAGAAAACGTAGACAATGTTTTAGAAGTCTTCAAGTTGTTCATAAACCTTTGAAAGAAAAGCATAACATACTTGAGATTCAGAAACAAAAACCTCATTTAGTAACTCTAGTACTCTAATGCTACCTTAGAGAAAAACTTTCAACTGCATTTTGTTATATATTTAAAATCAATCTTTTGTCCTTATTCTCACCACATAAAGGCAAAATAAGAGCAACAAACTGAAATATAGCCTAATGCTGTTGGGATAGTAGTTTAAAATTGAACAAAAAGCTTTTTGTCTACACTTGGCTGCATCATCAGATTAGAATTTAAAAAGTGCTACATAGCTGTAACATAGACTATTTTTGACCATTCACATCTAGTGTAACTTTTTTATGTTGATATGTATAAAAACTGACGTCTATCTAGAACTAGTACAGTATTGTGGCCAAACTTCTTCCCAACTAAGCTATTTTCAAAAGTGGCAAAGATTAGAAAACTTGGGAAAAAATTCATGTTGTTTGATTCATCCAGTTTGTTGACAGCACTTTAAAAGAAGAAAAATTCTCATCTTTACTACTTACACCTGTAAGAAAACTGCAATTCTACTTACATTTTAATCCAAATTTCAAACTCCTACCACCTTTCATTTCTAGCATCACAGAATCAGTATGTCTTACGAAAGAACTGTAATATGTAACTCCACAATATTTTTCCAGAATTTAAGCCTCTTATGCAGAAGAGCAGTAGTAATTTGAGCTTACACTTAGTTCATTTGGACATCTGAAAACATCTTGCAATGTCTCAAAATAGTCTTCTAAGCTAGGAAAGTAACATTCATTTCACAGAGTAATTTGGGAATGAAAAAGGGCACTAGGATAAGGTAAGATAGAACAAATTTACATTGCAAGGAAGGAGTCTTAATATGAGTGCAATTCCATTAAATAATACTTTTTCCATAGACAGCTCAGACTTTAAATACTGACATATCCGTTTCAGATTAGAGGAAATAAAGCAGTGTACACTGTAAGCATAAGCTAATTTTACAAGCAGTAACACGTGTATTAACCAAATTTGCAAAAATGCCTGCATTACTTCTCAAAATGTGAGTTATGCATGTTTTCATCCAAAGCTTTAGGAGAAGTGTTCTGTTTCTGTACAAGTAGTTCTAGCATGAACTTCTTAATCATTGGTACATAACAGAATTGTCCTGGGGATATGTAAAAGTTTGTTCAAAAATCTCAGCAGACAGGATTCTTTCCTAGAATTGGTAACTGCTTACATAGTTCCAATTCCCTGGGGGAACTGGGTGCTCACTTCCGCAGCAGGAACAGCTTTTTACACCACAATTATTTAGACATGAAGAGAATTCTTATGTGTTTTTCTTTACACTTTATCATTTCATTAGCAACATTTTGTCAAGCATCTTCCCTTTAACAACTGGGACACTGCTCCCTTGAAGCTTGCCTAAATTTTCAAGACTACCAGGGTTTAGGTGTTACCTGGGTTACAATGTGCTGGCTTTACACATCTGACGTAAGTTCTAAACACAGCAAGGAGGGAACATATTTCCCTTCTTTAGCACAATTTTTAGATGTTAAAGCCTAGAAATTCTGAAAATTTTACTTCCTTAAGAGTTTGATCCAACTGAATACCTCTAATGCTGAGGAACAGAGACACCAAGAATGCTTCAGTACAGAGCTTTTTAGGACAAAGCCTGATCTTCCCTGTCAATAGTATTCTTTGGCTGGACACCAAGATCAGACCAAGGCCCCTTCTATGATGTTCTCAAAGAATTTTCTCTCACTCCCACCCAATGCCATCTGTAAAGCTGCCTGGAAAAGAAACACATTAAAAAGACCAATAAAAGGACAGCTGAGACATAAAAGTGTTACAAGACCTGAATAAGGAGAGGTTGGTAATGAAGGGAAGAAAAATTCTGATTAGCTCACCAAAGAAGGTAGGTACCTAGTGAAAAAAGAACTAGTGCATCTAATGCTCTAATCTCCTCTACTCTGGGGACCATCACATCTTACAGTTTCTAATGATAAATGAAAAAGAATTTCAGTCTTAAATTTGGCTGTGCACAGTAGAAGAGTATTACCTCCATTAAACAATGGTGATGACTGATAAAACTACCAGCAGGAGGGATCAGCTGGGCTCCTTAATTCACTTTGGGCAACATAAACTATCTCAAAAACTACCAGTATTAGCTAACCTAATCAGATTAAATTTGCAGGAATTAATCAGAACAAGCTCTCTGATAATTCTGTGCTAGAGAAACAGGAGGTATCAAATATTTGGGTGTGACATTAATTTTCAGCAGCACAGCCAAGATTATTAACAGCTATTTCAAGTCTGAAAAATTCTACACTCAATACTGCAAGAATGTTCTTCTGCAGATTTCCTTAAAACCAAACAAATAAGGTTTGGTTCATGCAGAAATCATGCAGAAAAATCATTCTGTCTCCCAAGATTTTTTTTTTTTTTTTGCTAGACTAAGTACATTTTAAGAATTAATTCTCCCTGGAAAGAAGGAAAATCGCAGGCAACGTATTTTCAAGTTTCCAAAACAGCCACTGATAGTGTAACCTTTGAAGACAGGTATTTTTCTGTTAGACTTTTCCTTTTGTTAGAGCTTGGAATATTCCAAGTCCAGAAATAAATGGAATTTCATTCAGTCAGAAATTCATTCACACTAACACATGGGATACTATTAGAAGAAATATCTATGGCATGTATTTGTCAGAAAACAAAGACATAGGGGTTCCTTTCCATCCTAAGATGTAGGAATCTGCACTGTGCAAGAGATTAAAAAAAAAAAATCAATATTTACTAGCACTACTAAAACACAAAACATTCAAGTAGTATAACTGTAATGCAAGCCCTTGCATGGCAATCCAAATTTATTGAACTACTGATGCTAAGTCATACAAAATTGCACCACTTTAATTAAGGCTTTTAGTTTACATTTGGCCACCTCAAAGCAGTTGTAACATTAGGTTGGTCAATTTAAATACTGTGGCTCCCTGTTGGATATACACACAATCTTTACACCCAAACGTTAATGCATACAAAGCAACAAGGCATTGTTAAATAAATCAGCAAAAGTTAATTACTGCAACTTAGGCCCTGTGACCAATTACACATGATTAAAATTACTTCCCACACTCACATCCACAGTACTCTTCCACCATTTAACATCTCAACCAAAACGTTACACATGTAAAACAATCACTAACAGGCAAAAGTACTAAACCTGTATATTTGGTATTGCAAATACACTTATGCATGAGCAAGCAAGGGAATTCACAGTGAGAATCTACAGCTGCAGAAGCCCAAAAATGATTTACAAAAAATTGTTAAATCATTAAAAAATTGTTTTAAAATATACACTTCTTGTTGTAGACCCCCACTGTACACACAACTATAAACATTGTTCCCTATGTAAACAAGGAAAAGGAAACATACAATAAAAGGTTGAAAAGTCTGGACATTTCCTTCCCAACAGGTATTAAAGGCCATGTCTTTAGTCAGACGTTATACTGAAAGGACTCTTAAAGACTAGGTCACTGTCTCCACAGGTTTTTCCTAAAATTAAAAAACTATATAGCCGTTGTGTTAATCAAAGCGCTTTTGTACAATACGATGATGATGATGATCCGGTATTTCTTTAAAAAAGTTACAATAAGCTACAAATACCGATGAAGCAAAGTTATCTGGAGTAGTCTATATAGGAGCTCTTTGGACTTTCTTTTATTATGCTAAAATAGTGGTGCTTTTAGGATTTACATTATTGTACTCTCCAATAGAAAGTGGGGATTGTTGAAGTATACAGTACACAGTTTTCATACATGTACAACATTGGTGAATGAACAATGTCTCTTATCAGTAATACTGGATGTAGGCTCTGGTTTTACCAGTTGCATACACAGAATATTTAGAAGTAAAAATCTCTCATGACACTGGAAAGTGATAGAATGTGCAAACTGATGTAGCTTTCATCCATTTCTTAAAGGGTACCACCACAGGAAAGTCCATTTAAGATGTTGGTAGGTTTAATAAAGTTGGAATGCTGGCACTGTTGAATTGGGCAACAGTTCTTCAGACCTGTAACAACAAAACAAAGGATTAGTATTAGTAACAGCTATTTGTCCTTGCTCTTTGCTTAAAACAGCTACAGCAGGAACTAGCAGAGTTCTTGACAAACAACCTTAACACTTCTCTAATCATACACTTCCTACCGTACACATAAAAAAACCAGACTATCTCAATTATTATCCTAACTGGATTAGGATATACAGAGGAATCCAGGCTGCACTGTGGAAGTAATACTTGATTGATGGGAATAGTTTTGCTTACAGCATGGCATCTCCTATGGCTTTAAAAACAAGCACAATTGAAGGATGAAAGCTCCTGAATCAAAAGTCTCGTTAAGGAAATGGTGCAACCATTTCTGCCACCCTCAGCTAATGCTTTTGGAGCCCTGTTAGTTCTTCTTTTAACTGATCTAAGTTGTTCAAACTGAGGAGGTTTTAATATACCAAAAAAAAAGTTACATATGGCACTACCTGATTATTGATAAAAGCCTAGGATTTCTGGCAGTGAGATGTCCTACTAGGATCCTTCAGTGCATCCAATAGGTGTACTGGCTGACAAAATAACAGATCCCAGTACTGGAGTAACTGCACCACACACTGTATGTTCAGTAACACTGAAGGAAAGGGAGGCAACTGATGATGTCAGGTCAATCAAGACAGACCACTGCACATACTAAGGCTTGGAGATGGGAAGAGGGAAACAACCTGCCCAGAAACGCCCCCAAAAATTTGCAGAAAAAAATCCATCCCTCCTGCCTAACTTCTGGGAAGGCTTGCTTAAAGAGCAGTCTGGAGCTTGCTTTATCCTTCAGCACCATTTTTTGTGCACATGTTAAGTCATGTAGAAATTTAGCCAACTGCAAACAAGTAAGAAATTGATCTAGTAACCAACAGCTTCTGGTCAAATATTTGGAATGTTACAATGATCACTTCACCTTTCTCATCCAAATATACTAATTACAATTTGGCCTCCAAAATACCCACACAGTCTCAAGAAAGGAAGCTAATATGACAACACACAAGCATATGCAGAAGTTCAAAGCAGAGACACCAGCATGCAAAATACAATATTGTACTGTGTGCATTCCAGATAACTCAACTCTTGCAGTATATTCTATCAGGCTTTAAAAAAGAGAAAACCGCATTTCCAAAAGCTTTGAAGAGGAAACACTGAATTTGAGCTCTACCAACACCTTAAAACTTGGAAAAATACCCTAGACTAGCGTGAACAGTGTATTTTGCACATATTTGTAGTTCTGACTTTGAAATGGCAAAATAAAGACCATAGACACATCTATGATAATGTAAATCAATAATTTTGAATGCTGTTCTGCATCAACAGCTACCACAGCTGTTAAGGTTTTTTTAATTGTTTTGTTTGTTTTGAATAGCCATAATGCACAGAAAAACTTAAAATGTTTACCTGGCTCAGAGCTACAGTACAGCTATGCATTAAAGTAGCTGACATGATGACTTTTTGCGTGCTTTTCCAGGCACCGGGGTTTTTCTGTTAATTTGTCGCACAAGGTCATAAAAGATCTGAAAAGACAGAAATCAGTTGATTATGGATATTAGGAGGCATCTCTTATAAGCTTAAGCCTTGAATCTTCACACATAATGCACTCATATACTCAAACACCCCTGAAAATACTTAGTTACCACAAAGCTATAAAGTTAAATTGTATGCTTAGGTAATAACTGGTTAGGGTTTTTTTCTTGTTTAAGATAATTGTCTGCAAAGGGTTCTACAGTTTCAATGAAGCAAACTGGAAAGACATCTATAACCCACAGCTATTTATCTCTGGGTCAAACTCATCTGAGCTCACATGAAAAATGCTACAGTGATCAACTACTCTATGGTATTACTTTGCAGTTTAGCAGTAAGGTCAAGAAACAGGTCACAGCTTTCTTCTAACTCAAATCACTTTTAGGATATTCTTTTAAAGAAAATTCTAGTAAGTTTTAATGACACATTTTTCATGGTAACTCACATACACTACATATTCAGTAATAGTCTCTTGTATTTGAATGAGATCATGCTTTTCCAGATACTTAAAAAATACTGAGGTCTAAAGAACTAATTCTGCCTCTCTAGACCTACAGCATGACAAACATAAAATTTCCTAGAAAAGTAACTCATTTATGCAACTCTCACACTTTGAGTCTCCTAGAATTCCAACGAGAACATGATTTTTTTAAAAGGCTAATTTAAAACAAATCATCACACAACATTTCAACAGCATCTGTTTCATTCATAATTGACACTGCTCCAATTACTTCTGCATGTCATAAACTAGCAAGGCCCTCATGCTAAAGCCATCCTGGCACTTTCCTAAGCACTGGCTGCAAGGCAGCAAATGTTCCAACAAGGGCTTATAGTATTTGCTGCAAGTTGTAATTTATTGAACGTATGACTTTTATAATTTTATAATTTTAAAAAAAGTCAATGGCTTCCAGAATTTCCCAACTAATTAAACACACATTACTTATTTTAAAAATCAGCTGTGTTAAAACCACCATAATGTTTTGATTACTTGCAAGTCTTGCACAGAGGTCCCTTCAACTTGACTGATGCTGCCAACATTTTCCAGATGACCCAATGAACTGTACAATTTATCATAAAATTCAAGCTGTTCCAGAAATGTAAATACTAACACAGCCTTTTTTTCTAAAATTTTTGTATCCCTTTCTTTATGCTGGCAAATCCCCAAAATGCATGGATTTGATTAATTGTCTAGCTCCTGTTAAATAAACAAGTAGATATATAGTAAAGAGGCTTTTGCATCCCTTTTAATTTACAGAGCAGCTAGTTTTAACAAAACTTTTAATAGTTAAAAGTTCGCCACATCAAACAGTGTTAACAACAAATAAATAGTTTTAGTGACTTAACTCTCTTAGACGTCTTTTAAAAAAGAAGTACAGCAGTACAATCTCAATTGATAGACATTGTATCAACTAAAGAACAGAACATGAGTGAAATATTTATCGCAAATTCATACAAAGATAATTTGAAAATTACACTAATTACACTAAAATCAATATAATTTGAAAAGATCCCATGTCAAAACTAAATACATCCCTTAACATAAACATCTCACAACAGTAGGGTACAGTTTTGTCCATGACAGTGAATATTATCCAAGATTTTGTTAGCTTTTCCTTGACAAACAGTAAATGGTTATCAGGACAGTGTGCCATTCTTCTACCCTGACACCTCTCCCCACCACAGATAAAATACCTTACCTCGTTAACATTTATCTTTGATTTTGCAGAAGACTCTAAGAATGCACAGTTATTCCATTGCCTTGCTAGGTTCTGACCTTGTTCCTTTCCCACAACTCTTTCATCTTCCAAGTCACACTTATTGCCAACCAGAATCATAGGCACCTTAAAAACAAATCAATGCCAACAAAGAAACAATTACAATTTCTTAACAGCACAATGTAAAGGCACACCTAAAGGTCATCTGATTCCTTAGAGGATTCTGACTTTCAGAATAATTAAGCTCTAGTATAACTGAAACTTAAGTTTACAGCTGTGTGATATTTCAATCTTCAAATGAAAGTAACTGCATTTTGGCTGGCTTCTGGCATGGAATGGTCTGAGGATTCAGTACACTGCCAACTGAGCAAATTTCATGGTTTTTTAGAGGACTTAATGAGATTTCATTTTTAGATGTTTGAGGCACCAAGAAGTCTACTGAAGAATTTACCAAATGATCCTTACAAATTCCAAAATCCTGGAAACAGTGTCCTATACTGGGTAGCATGATGAAGGATGCTAAAGCTCCTTTCACCGTTCCTCTACTCTCAGCATAACACACCATTCTTATTAGCAAGCTATAGCAGACAGAGAAAAGGAACAGTTCTTACCAGCATTCCCAACTACAGAAAATGCTGAATTGAGCTTTGTAGCAAGAAAATGCCATCATCTATTTTCCCCCCATTCCTTTCATTTACTAATTTAAGGACACAGCTAAACTCCTCACAGATTCAAGTGCTGACAAAAGTTTTACGATATTCTAATCATTTAATTTCCGCCCACCAAGAAAGCAAGTCATGCCTAAGCTCTGGCAGAAGAAAAACTTTTTCTGTGAATTCTGATGGAAACTAAAGTTGCAACTTGAAGCTTATTATCTTTCTCCTGGTACTATGGAAAGCCATTCAGAACTGAGAGGTGTCTTCTAAAAAATACAATTCTAAGGAAATACCTCCAAAATTATACTAATCAGTGTAAATATAACAGACAAAGCAGGATTTTAAATATCATCACATTTATCTTGGTTTTATTGTACAAAACTAATTTCACGGTAACCAAGGCTATAACTTGGTAGGTTGTGGATGGGAAGGTCCAAGAACTTAAATATTAACCTTTTGAGATACATTTGTGATAATGGCCAACAAATTTATTCAAGAAGAAATCTGCTGAACAAAGGTAAGACCTGCAAGTGCTTATGGTCAAGGAAATGCAAGGTGGTTTGTATCAAAAAAGTCTTAATATACTTTCCTGAAACTGAAATGGTTAATATTCTCTGTGTCTGCTGACAGCAGAAGCATACGCAGATACATGGAGTAAGGAATGTATTGAAGTTATCGAAGTCTGCATAAACACAGTTTAAATGAGATGATCATGCTTAAAAACTGTTCATTGCTTATTTTATTCTTCAAGAAGGTAGTTTTTCTGCCAAAGGCTACAAGCTACAAGGTGTTTCTGTTAAAAACACATTCTTACTGCTGTTTTCACATTTGAAATACTTCTTTCCTTTATTAGGGAACCAAGCATTCACTTCCTCTAAGTGCTGTAAAGTTCTTTTCATAATTTTTAAAATATAATGTTTTAGCCTCACTTTATAGCTTTAATAATGCTAAGAGATGCATAACAAAAATTGTGTGGAAATAAGATGTCCAAACTTAATTGCAAGCAGACAGACAAAATGTAAGTTACATAACATACAAGTTTAAAGGTTACAACTTAAAATTTTATGCTCTTAAAATACCATAAACAGTAGGGATATTGAGCAGAAAACTTCACTGACAGTAATCAAGGCAACCATAGTTGCTTTAGAAATGTTTGCTGCATTCCAATGAATAAAGTTATACCCAGTTTCAATTAAGGTATTTTAAAGAAACAGATTAAACAATTCTCCATATAACACATGACAAGTTATATTTCTTCAGTTTACCTTAAAAGTTGCATTTCTGTACTATGCATCTACTGGTTCATACATCTTAATTTAAAACCTGGGAGACCACCTGAGCACAGTGTGTACACTGCAACATGCTAATGAAAACTAAGTATTAAGAATTTTTAGAGCTCTTACATCATCAGTGTCTTTGACTCGAAGAATCTGTTCTCTTAGATCCTGTAAATCATTAAATGTGGACTGAGCTGTGATAGAATATACTAATGCAAAACCTTGTCCATTTTTCATGTACAGATCTCTCATCGCTGTAAACTGTTCCTGTAATTAAAAAAAGATACAGATGTTGCATTCAATTTGCTTTTTACTTGCACACACTGCTGTAAACTGTGGGTCTAGTTTAGAGAAACTAGAGTAATTTCATTGGACAGAAGTACAGTAGAAGGTACACTGTAATCTGTAGATTACAGAAGCTAAACTCCTCCTGAATCTCTAACACCAACATTTTCTCCATATCCTGATAGTTCCTAAAAATGGCTCAAAGTAAATGCATCCCTTTTCACACCCAATTTTGTAGTCTAGCCAATTTCCTATGTTTAATTCTACATTAATTTTCAAGGAGATGGACTAGAGGATGGAGGTACTCAATAGACTTGTCACATTTCCTTGACTTCAGTGACAACCATGATATTGCATATAAAGACTCACTGGTGCACTCTTACCAGTACAACTGTAGAATGGCATGTGCCTCTTTCGCATTGGTGACTTGGCTATCTGGTGCCTGATCAATCACTGCCTGTCCCTTGCTGTATGTCAGATGAAAAGTGCAATTTATTTCTAGAAAACAGCCACTCCATCTTAGTATATATTTACAGAGTATTAATCTAACAAGGAATTTAAATAAATTACTATTGGACCAAATTACTGCCATACTTCAGAGAACACATGTTAAACTCCAAGAGTCTTGAGCTTAAACTCACTGGAATCAATAAAGGAAATTACTGGTTTTGGTAATTTTGGAACTAGTCAGAGAAAAACCTGACCAGTATGCAAAGGGTCAGCATAACCCTTTCACTTTGAGCTCCTATAAGCTGACAGAAGCAATACTATTTTTATCCCAATGTCACAGCACATCTCACACACAAAAGAAAAAGGACATCAGAAGAAAGCACGTATTTTCTACAGCAACAGAAATAAAATCTCAGTGGCCAGTGGGTCCTAATTTTTTTTCTGTGCAGCAAACTTAAATCAAGAGCACAATCTCTTTTTAAATGCTCGATTTCTTTCCCCTGTTACAGAATATAAGCTCATAGGAAACTTGCAATTATTTTCTGCAATACTCAAGGTTTTTTTAAAATATGCTGTATATTAGTATTTAGGAAAATTGTTTTTTACGTACCGTTCCTGCAGTATCTAAGATTTCAAGCATACACTGTTGTGCATCTACTTCAACTTGCTGTCAGGAGAGAAAGATGTGGTTAGAATTTTTCCCCTTGCAACTCTCCCCTCCAAAGACATCAGAAATAGTGTGATTTTTTTATAAGCAAATTCATAATGCATAAAGCAACATAATGGCTTAAGAAGATTGTATGGATATACACTTTGAAAACAGCAGGAAGAAGCCTTTCAAAGAGCCCCAGTGACATTTTCAAATGCAGTGTCAGCAGCCAAGTACCGCTTTGCAAAGTGATTAGGGATTTTTGATTATTTAAAAGGAGGCTGCTAAATTTGTAATGATGGTTATCAGCAGATAGCACAACTAATTTCCACTTGTTTCAGGGATCATCACAGATTGAAAGAAAAGTACAAGTGAAAGCCAGAAAACTGGAGTGGCATGCTAAGGCTCATTTAATAGTAATTCACATTTATAAGAGAGTAAGTAGTACACAGCAAACAATTAAACAGTCACCACTAAAAGTGGTGTCCCCAAAACAAGCCTTTAGGAACACTAATTAGAAAATGACCCAGCTTAGAAAAGTTTGCAAAGAATGAAAGGCTTAAGAAGACAGAACAATTTCTGTATTCATTCCAGAGTTCCTCTATCTAGTGGAAATACCTCAAAGAAATGAGGTATTCTGAGAGCAGCAAAGCACATGGAAGTGCCCTCAAGCTGTTTTAAGTGGACTACTCACATTTTTAGTTTTTTTTTCTTTTGCTAAACTTCCCTTGTTTCCATCTGCATGTAAAATTCCTAGTTAACAGGTTACCTCTTCTCCATTTATGCACTGTCACTAGTTTGCAGCTGGTCTTCTGTAACTAGATTTTAGCTGGGGATAGGGAAGGGGACTATGTCCCTTCCTCCCACACCTCCCTCATGCCTCCTATGGATTGTGACTCCTTAAAAATTAAGACTATTTTAAAAAGTGTTGTTGCTGAAGTTCTTCAGCTAATTAAGCAGCATTTATTCACTGTATAAAGAAATATTTGGGGAGTAAACCAAGGCATAAAGTTTCAAGACATCAAGCTCAATGATTTAGATAAACAAGTCACGTCCTCTCAACTTGAAATATTATAAAACTACATTTAACATATATAACAGAAGCAATTTCAACTGCCAAACAAATACATTTTGAAGACAAGAAGCAGGTTAGAATTGTAACAGTGAGAAAGTGAAAATGAATATTACATAAAGTGTTGTCCAGACTTTAGCAAGACTTGAACAATCTGGCTGATTTGAAAAGAAGGATACCCAGAGTTATTACTAGTTATTTCAGGAACAAACCTGAAAAGAATATAACAAATCTTTATTAACAGCAACAACAAAAAAATGTAGTTAGCAAATGGCAAAATTTCTTAAGATGGCAATACTTTTTAATGGAAACAGTCTTTGGAAAAATTCACCCAGCAAACATCATGAATCTACTATGACTTAAAGAATGTAAACATATAACAAAGGAAGCACTTCACTTTAGATCAGCTTGGGAATGTTTTTGGATGCATTTACTGGCTAAATTACTCCATACACTGGAGTATATACTGGTAATTTACATTAGCCAGCAAAGTCCTGCACCAAACATTGAGATATTGTTAAAAATTCTTATTTCTCTAATACAGAAAAAGTGTCAACACAGAATTTGGTTCTGCTATTGTGTCTTTGATAAGAATTCTACCTTTGGCTGGAAGCTCACATACTTAGGACAGACTTGGGTTTTTCCAACATACAGTTTATATGAGGTCTAAGAAAAGAGGTATGAAATTATTGTTTTGCTCTCACTAATTCCTCTTCTGTTGAGAAGAGATTCTGATGACTGTAAACTACAACGGTTCTTAATGCACCACCTTTATTCCAATAAAAATGTAGCTCAGTGCTGAAAGAGGAGGTTTTGCAGTTTGCCCATTCCCAGCTAGGGTTTGTGCATCTTGCCTCCCTTGTACAGGCACCAACATTTTTGTGGCCACATGACAAGCAACGTCAGAGTATCAATGCATATGAAAAGTATTTCAGCTAAAAAAGACAGATAGATTAAGAAACTGACACAACCAAAAACTTATCTCTTGCACTAAATGGTTAATGGTAGCAGTTTGGATATAAATTATCTTAGTCTGGAATCTTAATCCTGGTCTCAGGTGAAACTGAAGAGTGAGCAATATGGAGATTCAAGATGATGCAAGCAGAATCAGACCTTTCAGCCTGTCATGCTGAAGGCAGGAAGAGAGAAGCTAACAGGCCACTTGCTGTAAATGCTTGTTCATTTATGACAGGTTTGTGTTAACTTACTAATACAACATCAGCCCATCTAATGGAAGCATATCTAGCTATCATTTAAATTGTTATGAGTGCAGTATAATAGATGCCTCCAGTGTTCTAAGGGTGTGAAGCTGCTTTTAGCTATTTTTCTAGTAGCAAAGCAGCTTAATACCTCCAAATCTACTTGCAAATACTAACACACAAAAAACCAAACTAATAATAAATATTATAAAATTGAAAAGTGGTAGGTTTTTTTTTCAATCCATGTTCCCAACTCTGACAATGAAATAACCATTTTTTACTACTAGCCAGCAAGGTATTATGCTTAAACGTTAAAAAGCTAGTCTTGAATTATTCCTTTTAAACAAACTTCAAGCAAACATATTTCAAACTTGTCATCTGGTTTAATATGGCATTATGAGGCACACCCATTTTCAAACAGTGACTCAAATATTTGACAATATGTACTACAGCTTTAAGTTTCTGTAACACTAGAGAGGTCTTTTGTATATACCTTTCTGTAGGAGTCTTCTATCGTAGGATCGTATTTTTCAACAAATATTCCTTGAACAAACTGTACAGTCTGCAACACAAAAGTTCTTGTAAGATTCTCTTGCTTAGTGACATTTTGCAAACATTGTACACAAATCACTGTTCCAGGTATATAGTCTGTTATCCATAACATTTTTAAAGCAAATCAAATGATTGTCATAACTATAATTTTAAGAAACAGCAGGAAGTTGGATGTGTATGCCTATTTAACTATTTAACTGTTAGATGAAGCAATGCTACACCCTCCTTTATCTGCCATCACATGCAGGGTAAGAATTGATTTAAGGTTTGCCTAACTCTTAGAATCAGTATTAGTTTCTGGTTGACCAGGATACTACACAGCTACTCAACTTTTACATTTGTATTTAGCACTACTTCATCTTCTGCTATTTATCTGCCAGTACAAGAATTAGTCAAAAACCAACTGCCAGCTTTTACTAGTCTTAACTACACTCAGTAGGCTGTTCCTGTGTACTTAGCAAGAAGGACATTTTTAGCACAAGCCAAATGGAACTTAAGACTCAATGGCCAAGTCAGGGCAGGCACATTCAAATCCAGAAACGGTGCAGTGAGATAAAGAATTCAGAGGTGAACAAAAATGTTCTTTCACAATCTAACATGATTAGTCCTTTAAGTTTTTCTCTATGAACTGCTGCATAAGAGAATACTTCTTACTCAAGGGAGTGGGTAAGCTCTGGAGCTTATTTTATGGTAAGGTGCAAAATTGAATGGAAAGATGCAAAGTTCTTAGGTGGGCTGAGAACATCATATTTTGTGAACTTGTTCAATTCTAGTCTAGCTCTGAAACTGTTCTGTAATCATTTAGTTGTAAACAGAAGAGCTCATGCATTTTAATCATCTACTTGCCACAGCTATATACCTACTCTGACAGAAAAGATGCAGCAAATACATTGAACTTCCGACCAACATGCAAACCTGTATTTCTATCTGCATAAAAATATTAGTGCTAAAGACACTGCTGTCAAGCATTAAGCAAACAGCACCCTGAAGACTTTTCTAGAGACAGGACTTACAGGGACAAGCTTAATTTCCCACAGATAGCTGGTTTATCTGTGGAGGCCAGACACCCCCATAATGCTGTAGCTCTGCAGTTCACTGCACGAGACTGATCAAGCACCATCAACCAAACCCATACGAAAACAGCAGCTTGTGAGAATGCACCAACGGATGCAGATGCACCCAGTAAAGGATCTCTGTGCTAGCCAGGATGCCTCATTGGGCATTACTAACACTTGTATTTATTTGTGCATACTTACATAAAGAAATATACTTTAGTTGAGAGTGCATTAGAGAAAAAAGAAATACAATAAGCCTAAAAAACTGTACTTGAATTGCCTCATACTTACCAGAGCAGACTTTCCAACACCTCCAGAACCAAGAACCACTAGCTTGTATTCACGCATGATGCAAGAGATAAATCACCCTCAATACCTAAAAGACACAAAACATCAGTCTGATTAAAACTGATCTATATGCAGGAAGTACAACAATGACACCACAACCCAGTTTACTAAGCAGAGTTTGATAAAAAGTCCTTAGTTAACTTCTTTAATACAGCAGATATTTTCTAACCATCAACTCTTAATGCAGCTACAATAAATGCTGCAAACCATCAGATATAGTATTTACCTCATTACTGGTTCTCCCATAAATATCAAATAAACCCTACTATACTAAAGCTAGCAGTTACTATTCATAAGAAATAATGAGGAGAGATCATGAATTTTATCATTCTGAAACACTTAAGCACTAAACAAAGAATCACAGAGACCATTCCAAGAAAATTAAAACATCCCCCTCCCAGCAAACAAACACTTTTTAAAGAGAACAGCAGGATCTCAGAAGTAATTTTTCAAAAAAATCCCTTCTCTAGTCTGAAAACTGTTTAATGTTCCACTAGATCTATTGTGACTCATTTAATGAGTAAGTGGAAGCACCTAAAATAGTGTTTTGAGACTATACCTCTTCTACAAACTAGGTCTGCTTCCCTGTTCCACACTAGCTGATGTAGCTACTAACAGCAAACGATGAAATTTGCTTGCTCATCTTTGTTGGAAACTGACCCATCAAACCAAAACAAGGCCACAGATTTTGGGACATGTCTTTGGGTCATACTGCTCAAAACCCCACACCACCTCTTATAGTCCTGCTGGCAACTGAGCTAGCATGACTCTCACTGCTTCCCAGAGACAAAGGTCTCAGTTCCTTTCCTGCAGGGACTCTAGCACTTATCAGATTAAGTTACCTGTTTTCTCTCCTCTCCACTCCCAAAGAAAGATGAAACCCTCCCCAACTAATGAATAATCTACAGGCCAGGGAAAAGGGAAGTGCAGGGATCCAACACAGGTGCTTGTAAAACGTAAGCAGGGAGGAAAGTAAGGTAAGAAAGACCCTTGTCATCAGCAGTAATTGGACAGGATCTCTGAAATCTCTGAAACACCATCTGTTAGGTGCTGAGAACAAAATGCTAAAAGGATTTATGCAGAAATTTAACCACCATGGTAGAGTCTTGCCTTTACCATCACTGATTGTATCTACCGATTGTCAGAAGACTGAGAAATCAACAGACCAGGTCCTATTTCTTCTTGCAAATGCGTATTTCACATTCAATTTATCTAAACTGTCCCTCACAAAAGGAACACAAGGAGAAAGCCTTAAGGAAATAATTGACCTGATGTCCAGCAAAAGAGATGTCTCCAAGGGCTTCCATTGATAATACATCTTGAGACTCTGGTGATCTTCACACCTATTAGGACATCTTTTCACTCCTCCTTGAAAAACTCTTCCCTCCCTACAAAATTTTTTGCAAACATAGATCACGAGAATCATCCACACTACAGGTTTCATCTATTTGGCACCACTGTAAATGCTGTTAGATCCACAAATCTGTAAATTGTCCAGTCTTTCTATAAACAGGATTGTTTCTAATTGTCCTGAAAGGCAACTCTCAAACTCATAACAAGTCTATAATTACATTACTGTCATTTCTTTAAAACAAACATTCAGTTATCCTCTTATTTTTAGAGGGGTATCACTAGAATGACATAAACACAGTGGGTGTAGTGGAAATCCCAGTACAGTAAACTGGGTGACTGGCAGCAATTTCACTGTCTTTAAAAGAAAAGTTTTAGCTGGTTTTTTCAGTCCTCAGACTGAAGTTAGCAACTAAATATGGAGATATCAATAATGAAGGCTGACAGTAGTTTAAAAGTAAGAGAACTTCAGCAGCAGGTACCACATACCTGTTTTAAGTTATTTCTGACTTTTTCTTACTCAGTGATCTACAATTCCAAACCCTGAAATAAACTCACTTGGTTTTAGTGAGAGACTGCCAATTTAATTTTTGGCTCTGAAACAGCAATTCAGGAATTGCAAGCTGAAGCTTCTTTCATCGTCCAGATTTGGAAGTTCAACCCTGAATATCCAATCACTGTACTGCATTCTGGAGCTGATTTTCCTACTTTAAGTGGTGGCACACAATTAAAGCATATATATACAGTATTATAACAGCTTGGTTAGGCAATCTTCTTAATCAGTGAACACCTAAGCAAAACGCTTTTTAAGATCTTTGAGGACAAAACCAGACTGCAGTAGAAGTTAAACATTTTTCTGACCTTCCCTCCAAACTCGGGCAATGGACAATACAAGTACTAACTTCTTTCACCATGGCAATTTTTTGTCATTTGCACAGTTACTTTTTAACTCACCGAGAGCACACAGTAATGCTTTATATATGCACACCCCCATATAGCATATTGGTAGCTTGGCATTCCTGCACTGATGTTATCATTTGGCCATTACACCTTGGAATGGAACACAAACAAATGTATCCTCTAGAACACTTTAAGAAAGCTAACCTGGACACCCCTAATGCAGCAGAAGCACCATCTATAGCCCGCTGCCACTTACATCTACCACCCCACTGCCTCTGAGCTACAGTACTAATGTCACTTCACCTTTCTTTTACTGTTTTCTAACAAAAAAGAAAACCTCAACTCCTGCTAAAAGATAATGCTCCTGCTTGCAGGTCTTTGCCTCCTCATCCAAGAAACCATTGGATCACGTAGGACACTGCAGTCTGCCACACTCTTTGATGTTGTTAAAGCCTAGCGCACACTTTTTCACTGACCGGTATGCCTGATGGCTGCAAGCATGCTCCAGACTGAGCGTCGGCTCTGATCCTTCCTGAACTTGACTTTCCAGTGATTCCCAGCTAAACTGACCTGGCTCTGCTCTTGATCAAACCTATTTTTCCATATCAGATCTTGTAGAAACAGCTAGCACCCTAAATCCCAATCATGCTCTTACTTTATTTTTCAGTTGACACAACGCTTGACTCTGGAACTAATAGTGTATCCAGAGTCATCTAGTGCCAACGGGATTTCCTTTTCACTCATTAGTGACAAATGAGTGGGGGAAAAAGCAGAAGACAAAGTCTAAAAGAAGATGTTTAAGCCATAAAATACTGTATCAGGCTGGCATTTCTATAATAACTTAGGTTCAAGTCCAACAACAGTATCTGTCTGTAGTCCTCAGATCACCACGGAGATACAAAATGACTATACTGCAACAGGCACCACAGAAATAAAGATACTAAGATATGTGAGCAACAGATAAGCAAGATGTCCTCAGATTATTGGAGGCTTGAGAAGTATCTACCTAACCACCCAACAACTAGACACAAGTAAGTTTGAACTTATTCCTAGCAAATATACCAAGTAACTTGTTTGAATCTCCCTCTTCATTTAAGAGAGTTTATTTTAAGGGACAAAGTTTGCTTCAAAGGCTGTCTACCTACAAGGTGAGTGACCTGCAAGAAGTGAGAGCAATGCCAACCTTTCTTTGCATTTTCATTTTTCCATTCCCCTACCTTTAGGAAGGAAAATACTGTCAACTTTGCCCCTATGCAGACGCTAAAGAGCAAGAAAATAGGAAGCATGCAAAAAATAAGACCTTTTATTTAGCTGGAGCAGGTACTGCCTTCTAACAGCTGAGTTGAGTAGTTAGTTGCACAGATATATGTGACATCTGTGGAGATGCCTAATGTAAAATTTGGCTAGAAAAAATGAGGGAAACTACTCTTTAGAAACAGCACTATCACAAACTTGATTCTAATGCTGTCTCAAGTATACAATCTCAAAATACAGAGGTCAATTCTGGACTGCCTCCATTAATTGCCAGTGACAGTTAATGTGCCTTGCACACTTCCCGAGATGCAACTGTCCAGAAAAACACCGAGTCTGTGCAGCTCCTCTCAGCAGTCTGTTCATACCACTCTGTACTTCGTCCATTAGTGCAGTGTATTAACCTAACTGCTTAACTCTACTTCATCACAGACACAGAATTAAAATACTTGATAAACTAGAAGAGCAGAGGTACACACTTGATATGCACACAGACACTTTTCCCAGTAAAGATTCTCTCTGAAGGATGAGCAGCACATCTTTGAATAAGCCCATTAGAACAGAAGAAAGAACGGTTAACCAGGAAAGTCACTGAAAATGCAGCATTTCAGAAGTTTCACAACTGACAAGGACTGTGAAAAATGAAAGCTTTCTGCTTCTATCCTTCTCAGACAAACCAGGAAAAAGTCCCTCCTGGACATTTTCTTTCAATAATTTCTTGAAGCATATCTCCAGAAAAATGCAAACCAAAGATGATACTAAGGAAGTCGAGTAATGAGTAACCTTACTATAGAGGTGAATGGAAAAAACTGCACACTTACTCTTGTAAAGTTTTTCTAAAAAGCAACTATGCAATGAAGAATTCAAGGAAATTCATATACCATTGGTAATTGGGATTGATATGCTAATTGTGAAAGTGGGGTGGGTTTTTTTATTTTTTATTTAGTTTTCTTTCAATTCCTTCAGTTTCAAATTCTGGGTTCTAATTGAACTTTGTTATCTAAGGGATGGGAAAGCTAATAATCCTAAGATTTCAAGTGATCTTAAGCCTTAAGAAGCTGTAACTGGAGCTCAGCCCCAGGCCAAAGACATGAACTAAGTACAGTCACTTGAAGATATTACCAAGACTTGCTGATATGAACTAGTTGTTCAGGTATGGAATTAAATAAACTGGCCCTCCCAAAAGCCTTATCATTTTCAGAAGGGACCATGATTATTTAGCACTTCATAGACACCATGACTCTTGTTCAAACCCTGACATTTTGGTTGCACTGTATTCACTAAAATTTTCCCAATACTTTGCCTTAGAACATTTATCTCTCTGGAAAAGAGACTTTGTTAGAACCACCATGAGAATAGCATTCCTAAATGAATCCCAACTATTTGCATGAGAAAAAAAAAGATTTAAACACTAGACTGAGAGATGAAACAAATTAACTTACTGGTTTACCTGCTTACAATTAGCAGTGGTGGGAAGAAAGGCCAAGGGAAAAGAATCCAATGTTTTTCTCAGAAAGCAGATACTAGCCCTGAGATGAAACAAGATAATAATGTTCAGACTTTTGGAAAAATAGCCCTAGTTCAGTCAGGGGACCAGCCAAGCTCAGAGGATTATGTCCTTCCAGAGATGTTTCCCATTTCTGATACTGGAGTAGTCTCTGACGGCCAAACCATCCAGATTCCACGACGTTTTGAATCTCCTCATTTAGAACCTTCTCTTCAGGTAAACAACTAATTAAAAGATGATGTATGCTGTTCTTAATATTCCCCAAATACTTACATGTGAAATGTCCTAAATTCTTATCTCTCAATTCTGAGAAGGGTTCCCCTTGCCCTGAAAAAATTCAGTGCATAAGCAGAACTTTGACAACATAGCCCAAAGTGGAACCATGTTCATTTTCACCAACTTTTAGAGGCTTCAGAAATCAAAGCAATTCAGATAACTCTTACTCGACAGGGTAAGTGTACCTCTTATAAAAGAGAAATTAAAATACTCCAGAGCTGACTTTCACACATTTGTAAAAATTTTATAAAAAACATTATTCAAAAATCAATTGTGAAAGGCTGATTGGGGTCTAATAAAGACTTTCATACTCAAGACTCCTGTAACTACAGCTATTTCATTACTAATGCAGACTCTCTGGAAGCAAATCAACTGTTCAGTAAACAAAGCCAGGAGCAATTTTTATTTCTAGTTTTTACCTGGTTTTGATAGTTTCTGATCTTGACAAACATGTATTTTGTCAGTTGAACAGACAGCTTTTCTGGGCACTAATACTGTAATTTTTTTAGACAAAAATAGCTCTTCAATTATGTTCAAATATTTTAACTGATGTCAGACAATCTTCAGAGGATTTTCAAAAAGCTGTCTAAGTGGTTAAGCTTATTCAGTGACATGAAATCATGCTAACCACTGGAGAAACAGCCTGAGACCTGCAAATAAGCTACTGCAGCACAAACATGGCACCAAGGTCTAACCTGTTCCTTGAGCAGCCCACAGGGACACTTACAGAGAGAAAGTTTGACCAAGTTTTCCTCCTTCCACTGAAGGGAGCTACCTTGATTAACACCGCACACAGGGACCATTTCTGCAAAGCAGCTAACAGCATCTGACCTTGTGAGACTAGTTCCACTGTCTATAATTAGAATAGCTGAATAAAATCTGAATTTTTTTTTTCTTAAGCCAGAGTTAACTCCCAGCTAGGTCTTAAATTTGAACATAAATTTAATGGATGTTGTAAGGGTAAAAGCTGCCTGCTTAGAGTCACTGATAGCTCAAGATGAAAGCTTCCTGATGTGAAAGACTAGAACTCATGTGCAAGTTGCAGTAGATTCACACAAAATATAAAAAGCATTTTCAAGTGATGTAATGAACATTCCTATGCTACTAAGAATATACTATGCTTCAACACTTACTGAGTTCAAGTTTGTGCAAAAATTCCAATGTGTCAATTCAAATGTGGAGTATCTTATAAAGCCTATACTATAGAATCTATTTAAGCTCCAAATGGAATTTGTAACATTTATCAGTTATATTCTTACTTTTTTGTGTCTGTTTACCACGATTTTGCATTTTCTCCCAATTCCTGTCCAATAGTCACCATCCCCCACTAAAGTTGTTTGTGAATGTCCTACCAGTCAGACTTACAGTTAAAATTCTGAGCTTGGAATTTCTGAAGAAACAGAATTGCAAATAGTAATTATGTTTTCAAAGGAAATCTAGGAAGGCAATAAACAGAAACAACACACAAATTTTTTAAAAATACTACAAGTATATTAAATTCAGAAAATGCATAATTACCACGTTACAATATCTTGCTATGCATAAGCTTGATAATCAACCAAACAGCAAGTTCTGAGAACTGAGCCAGCAATTTGATGCTGTGATTTTGGCTCTATCGTCATTACAGAGAAGGGTCAGTATTTAGCTCTACAATTTTTCCAAGTTAATGGATTGCCACATCACAGTATACACAACATGCTTTACCTGATATGCATCCTTCTGACTGAAAGCAGATATAAGTATCTGTTTGTCCCCGTAATTGTTACACTAAATTTTATCTTTCAAGCTACAAAACAATGGACTACAGTAAGGCATGCAAATTTTCCGAGTTAAGATATTTCTTTTGTAAGTGCGGTTTGAAAGTTACTTTAAACTTGCCAGCTGGCTTAAGATATTCTTTTTTGGAAAAAGGTATCTTAATTTCTCTTTCAGAAGCAAGACCTAGTCTCAGATTCCATCTGGTATCTGCTGAATATCTGGCAATCCTAGCTCTACTTTGACTGTGCCACTGGCTGCTGAACTAGTAAAGCCTTGTATTGGGTTTCTTTTTACAACCCTAAGCCAATGCTGGGTTCAACTGCAATTCTAGGATCACCTTTTTTCTCTTCTGTTTATTTTTCTCCATAACCTACACATCATACACACCCTACCAACACCAGAGCTTGCATGCCAATGTATCATTACTTGTACTGTCTTTGCTACAAGAAGTTTGGGTTTTATTTGTGTTTGTTTAGATTATTAACACATCATCAAGGCACAGATACAAAGATTTCTTTCATCATTATATGATGTTTTGCTACTGGCTATTTAAACCCAGCTAGTATAGGCCCTTTATGCACAATTTATCCTTCCACAGTACAATTTACAGTAATTCTATTACAAATCAGGTTGGTAGCCAGAGAGAAGTCTTATGAATTCCCATACATCATTTTAATTAAGATTAGAAGTTTTATCTGTTGAAAAGACACTGATTCTATGCAAATTGAGACTACTCCCTACTAGCATTCATTAACATGAATGAAATTAGCTCTTTCATGATAACTGAACCATACCAGCATAGTCCCATATAATTGTAACTCATGTCTGTTTTGACTCTCAATCAATACTTCCCTAATAGAAACACAGAATTTGAACATGAGCATCAAACCTCACTCAAAGTCACACAAATTATAGCTAATTTCACCAACGGTTCTTTTGTTACAGCTTCAGACATCTGTCCTGAGGGTAACCTGAAAAAGGCATACACTGACAGCCAGCAACAACTACTGTTTTCTGCCACGTGGTTTTGCTGCTTGTGCAATGATGGAGGGGCAATCTGAACAGCTTCTTTTCACAAGTAACTTCATTAGCTGAATTCACTGATGAACATGAGTTTCTAAAAGGTCTGACATGCTTAACTGAAGAGGGTGAAACTTGGGCAAAACGTCTTGTTCTGTTTCTGGCAGCAAGGCAGTAGCACTTTGAACCTAGGGATGGTTGCTCTGCAGACAGTGTCCAACCCACACGCAAACCGTAACTAGAAGATGACAACCACAGACATTGACCTTCACACCTCTGCCTATTATGGAGATGCACAGACAACTTGGTTGTTTCTTAGGCGACTGTCAAGTTGCCACAAGCTTCAGAAGAGAGTATTCAAGAAAAATCTCAAACACAAAAACCCCTCAACCAATTAAAACTAACTTTCACAGAAAAAAATCCCACTCACTAAAACTATTCTCCATCCCCATGTTATCCTCCCAAAAAACACCAACCAACAACAAAAAAAACCCCAACCCCAAACCAGACCAACAGCCCCAACAAAAAAAAAATTCTAGCTAATATTTGCATGCAAAGCTGTGAACTGCCATAGCTCTGCATCTGCTCTGTGAGCAGTTGATGCACCTTAGCCCCCCCTCCACCAGAACACTCATTTAACAGGTCACACATTTTCAAGAGGTGAACGATCTGTGAGTTAGGAGCATAACCCCAAAGGTAAGCAATTCACGCTTGCAAGCCTGAGCTCATGTCCTCTTCCATGAGGACACCTACACAAAAAGCTGAATAATTTTAACCAAATGAATTTGAATCACACTCATCCCCACATCGCTTTGAATTACATGGACTAGATCTTTAGTACAGAGTTACCAAAATAATGAGGGTTAAACTTGTTTAATCAAGTCTCCACAAGATTCTATTTGAATGTGCTTAAGATCACTCTAGTTCACATTTAGACCATAATTCTTGGTTCCTCTGCATCTTCAAAGCTTGCCATTTTCTGGAGAAACCTGCCATACCTCAAGACTCACCTTGCTAGAAGTCAAATTTTATTTGGTTTGCACGGCAATGTTTTGTTAGCTAGATGGTTTCTGTGAGAAGCTGCCAGAAGCTTCCCCCATGTCCAATGCCAGATGAGCTCCAGGACAGACCCACTGCAGGCCAAGGCTGAGTCCATTAGCAACAGGAGCACCTCTGGGACAACATATTTAAGAAGGGAGTTGGAGGGGACAACTGCTGAGGGAACAAGAGCAGCAGAGAAAGGAGTGAGAATATACAAAAGGAACAACTCTGCAGACACCAAAGTGAAGTGAAGAAGGAGGGGTTGGAGGTCCTGCAGGTGCTGGTGCAGAGATTCTCCTACAGCCCATGGTGAGACAGGCTGTCCCAGTGCAGCCCATGGAGGATTCCAGGCCAGAGTAGATAAATGCCTGAAAGAGCCTGTAACACTATGGGAATGACATGCTGAAGCAGTTTGTTCCCAAAGAACTGCACCCCCAGAAGGGACTGCCACTGGAAAAGTTTGTGAAGGATTATCTCCCATGGGAGAGACTCTCCATTGGAGCAGAAGAGAGTGTGGAATCCTCTTACAGAGGCAGAAGGAGCAGCAGAGACAATATGTACAATGATTGTACCCCCTGTTCCCTATCCCACTGTGCCTCTAACAGAGAGATGGTAGAAAATGTAAGAGCAAAGTTAAGCCTGGGAGGAAGGTGTTATTAAGATTTGTGTTTATTTCTCATTATCCTACTCTGGTATGATTTGCAATAAATTAACCTGATTTCCCCAAGCTGAGTCCATTTTATCCCCATGGCAATAACTGGCAAGTAGTCTTCCCTGTCCTTATCTTGACCCACAAGCCTTGTGCTGTATTTTTTCTATCTGCAGTGAGTTGACCCAGGCTGGATGCCAGGCACCCACCAAAGACTCTTTATCACTACCCTCCACCCTGGACAAGAGAGAGAAAATATAATGAAATGTTGTTCACGAGCCAAGGTACGGACCAGAAGAGATTACTCACCAAATCCAATCAGAGGCAAAACAGGCTGGAATTAGAGATATTAACTGAATTTATTACTAAGAAAATCAGAGCAGCATGATGAGAAGTAAAGTAAGACCTTAAAACACCTTCCCCCTACCCCTCCCTCCTTTCCTAAGTTCTACCTCCTTCCCCAGGGGCACAGGGAGAAAGGAATGGGGGTTATGGTCACTTCATCACAGGTTGCTTCTCCCCTTGCTCAGGGAGAGGAGTCCTTCCCCAGTTCCAATGTGAGGTCTCTTCCACAGGAGATAGTTGACAATGAATTTCTCCAATATGAGTCCATCTCACAAACAACAGTTCTCCATGAATGGCTGCAATATGAGTCCATCCCATGGGCAACAGAAACATCCCGTGGGCTCCTCAAACTGCTGCAGCATGGATCCCTCTTCCATGGTGTGCAGTCCTTCAAGGACAGCCTGCTCCAGCACTGGTCCCCCACAGGATCACAAGTCCTACCAGGACACTTCTCCAGTGTGGGCTCTTCTCTCCACCAGTCCGCAAGTCCCTGCAAGGAGCCTGCTCCAGTGTGGGCCTCCCACAGGTTCACAGGCTCCTCTCAGGAATCCACTTGCTCCAGCATGGTCTCCTCCATGGGCTGCAGGTGGATCTCTGCGTCCTCATGCTCGTCCATGGGTTGCAGGGACACAGCTGCATCACCATGGGCTGCTGCACCACAGGCTGCAGAGGAATCCCAGCTTTGGTGCTCCTGCCCCTCCTTCTCTACTGACCTTGGTGTTAGCAGAGTTGTTCCTCTCATATGTTCTCACTCTGCTCTTTTCTGGCTGCAATTATGACTGCAGTAACTTCTTTTTTCTTTCTTCTTCTTAAATCTGTTACTACAGAGGCATTACCACCATTTCTAATTGGCCAAGCTTTGACTAGTGGCACGTTCCTCTTTGGAGCTGCCAGGGACTGGCTCTGCCAGACCTGGAAGAAGCTTCTAGCAGCTCCTCACAGAAGCTAAGGCCCTATAGCCCATACGCTACCAAACCCTGGACTTGCAAACCCAATACTCCACCTCATATAATTGAGGAGGGGAGCGATAGAGCAGCTTTGGTGGACACCTGATATCCACCCAGGATCAACCCACAGCAAATCAAACATATTGGTAAGGTAAGAGAAGATGTCCAAAGGTTACTGAAATGTTAAACCGACTCTAGGGTTTTGGATGGGCAGACCTTTCTAAATAAAATCCACGTGTCTGTCTTGTAAGAGTCATCTGTTATTTAGGCTATGACAATCACAATCACCACAGCACTTGACCACACACACACCACATCACCACTACATCCCTGACCTTTCAATGAAGAGTTTTACTTTCAGCAAATGAAATACAAGCATCTCAAACCAATCTGTATTTTGGGCAAAGCCCAAGCAGAAGAATGACTTTTCAGTCCTGACTGTACCAGTAAAGCAAGTTTACCCTTCAGGAAACCAGTCTCTCATTCCCACATTGCTTAAGGTGCCGGCGGTTTACCAAATGCTTACTCTGTTTAGGTTTTTGTGATCTATGACTTCAACCTTCTGCAGGCAAGTGTGTGAACAGTTCTTTATTTTCACTTCTACCACAGCAGATTCAGCATTCAGCTCAGAAAAGAGGCTTCAGCTTTCCTCTGTGAAACTTATAGCACTGAATTTAATTTAAAAAGTACTCTCACAATAAGATTAATGAAAGAATTGCATTACCTGTAAATACAAATATTTCTAAATTGACATATTTGTCTTTGAAAAACATTTTTGCAAACTGCATCTTAAGATCTTGCCTCTGGCTAGAAACAGAACTAGTTAGCAAGATTGCACATTGTTCAAAATATTGGTTACTGCAGTTTAATTATGTTCAAACTAACGTGCACTTAATGTTCCTTCTTTACCAGTTTCCTTGCTAAACATGACCCAGATTTCTAGCAGAAAAGGAGGACTTAAGGACTTTTTTGTTCTTCAAGCATAAAACTGGGCAACTTACTAGATCTTTCTGTTCCACGCTCCACATGAAATACTCTGATTTTCTCACTCTAATTTGTACTTACATTGATACAGCACTCTTCTTCTGAGATTACTCTTAAGAGTTTGATGAAAAGCAACACACAGATCAAAAGGATGCCAAACAAGCACACACAGAGGCCTAAAGCACTTAATTGTAAAACCTCCTTTTCAACTCCTCATTCTTTGCAGCATTTCAACTACCACGCTTAAGTTTTCTATGCAAGATCTCTGGCTGAACCTCAGTTTAGCTTTGGACAATTCCTGAAATAAAAGGTTTAGGGAGATCAGGAAGAAAAACCAGAGGATCATTAAAAATATAAGGAAATATAAAAATTTAAGCTCAAATACAAAGAAAGGTGAAAAGGTAACAATAAAATAAGGACAACAATAACTACAGGCATATATAGCTATAATTCAGAAATGCTTGCCTCCCTCTCTAGTATTCAGCCTTAAAAGCAAGTAGAAAATTGTACACTAGAAGTAAGAACATTTGAAGACCAGGCATCCAGATCAAAATCTAGTTAAGAGTGCTTGCTTATTATAGTATTACAGCCTTTCTATATTCATCTCAATGCCCACAGAGATTAAGTGCCAGGGTGTCTCGTCTTTGGTGAAATCCCATCTAATCTGCTACTAAGTCAAAAAAGATGTATCAGAAAAATGGAAGAGTGATAGTCTCCATCATGACAGTCAGCTATTCTTGCCTCTTCAGTGCTCCTTGATGCCACAGGACTACTACCATCTCTTTGATTCCACCAAGTGACAATTTGATGACAATTTGGCATCAGTTTCTAGAAGCATTGCACATTCTGAAATAACTTATCTTGGTAGAGATTGGATTTTTGAACGTAACATTTCACAGCTCACAAAGAACACAAGTCCAAGGCATCTCGAACTGTATACGTGTTGATATAAAACTACTTTGGAAATCCATGTATGGATTTGTATTATATTTGTAAAAATTCTGAAGGTGAGCTCACACTTGCCACAAACTCATTTTTGATGCTCCTCATCATAAAACCCACGAAAACACATTGCATTTTCTCTATATTTCTACCAATATAAACAGACAGTAAATAACAAAAAGACCATTCCCTGAATGGGAATTAAATCACCACTCACAGAATGTCTACTGCCCATCAAATCTCCATTTTAAATAAGTCAGAAGGGTCACAAAAAGACAGTATGATATATCCTTATTCATACTAACTATATAAATGTAACTCCAGAAGTGCAAGAGTCAAGATTTTGCAAGCTGTATTAATTCATACACTCTCCTGTCCAAAAGAAAATCCTTCAGTAATATTTTATGCAAAAAGCAATCATATGAAACCAAGTAGGCTGCATTTATGGGTCAACTTGTACATCAAGCTTTCAGAATGTTACCTTGTAGGTAGCTTCACAGTGAAAGATCACAGGGGGTTACTGACCACATCTTACAAACTCTACCAATCCCCCATAACTGATTCACATTTACAAGATTAATAAAAGAGGCTCCTGTATATTGTTGGGCTGCCCCTACACACACCTGGACACAGTCACAAACACAGAATGGCTTGAGCAGAAAGGGACCAGCCACAGACGGGGATACCCCCTTAGATCAGGTTGCCCAGAGCCTCATCCAGCCTGGCTTTGAACATTTCCAGCAATCAGGCACCCACAACTCAGCGTCAACAGTAAATGTCACCCAATAAATAAATCAATCTAGTCTTAAACAGTGTACTGCAGAGAGTAAGATTTTTAGGTAACTTCCACTTGAATGGAGATTACTTCCACTCCATATTCCAAGTTTACCCTTCTGAAAATGTTTGCAACTTTCCACTAGTCTTCTAACAAATCACTTCTAGGGGAGGTATTAGACCAGATGTTATAGAAGTTTGATTAGCTGCAAACAAGGACTGTACAGTTTTACAGCTTAATTATCACTGTTATTTGGGTTCTGATGCAGTCCAACTACTGTTCAGCACGCTAACTTCATCTCAAATAAAAAATACTGACCATACGTGAAACATCTAAAAAAATAAATCAAGTAGCTGGTCTGACTCTGCAATTACCAAAACCACTTTCACTTCTGTAGCCCTGAAGTGCCATTCCCAGTGACAGGACCTCCTATCTCCTGTACCTCCCCTCGGGAGCTCCATATAGATAACTCACAAGTGTCTGCAGCTCATCCTTGACAGAGATGTAGTGGTACTGGTTTTTTTTGCTTCCTCCTGATATACGAAGCATGCTTTTAAGAAAGTTTTCTTCACTGCAGACATTAAAAAAAGTGAAGGCACAATTGGTTAGGTTTCAGAGACAGAGACTGTGATGGGAAAAATAGGACAAGACTTCAAAAGCTAAGACAATTAATGCAGAGAAACAAAAAGAAACAGTTGCAGTGACTATCTGTGTTCACAAATTATTGCAGATTATCTGAAGATGAGGTTAGACAATATACATTATCTGGGCAATAGTTAAGAAGTTAATTTATGAAAAAACTTTTGCCCTCTAATGTCACAAAAAGTTGTAGAGTAAGCCATACTAATGGAAATGTTGAAGTACATATTTTCCTTCAATCCAGATTACCTACTGAAATTAGGTAATAATAACCGCTATAATTAAAGCAAGTCAGAGCCACATCAATATCAACAAATCATGATGCAAAAACACATTCTCCTGAGTTTCTATGAAAAAAAAAATAATTATAGAGCCTTGCTTTGTCTTCAGAAAATAAACTTCTGCTGTTCCAGGTCTTCAACACTGCCCTAAAATTTAATGCTGTAAGGTTTCTCACAGCATTGCTTTTAGGGTTACATTGAAAATTATTTAATGAATGAGTAACAGTGGCACACAATATCCTTTTCACAGAAGACCTGGTCAAGTCATTCAGATTTAGGCCAGCTTCCTGTGTTGCAACAGCTGCAGGAATGATACCAAGTGATCTAAGAAAGTACAGATTTCCTGAAGAGTGTTTCAAGCTGGGAAGAAACATGAGATATTGCTTGTCTGCCAGAGGATGCAAACACCAATCCAGCTGAAGGGCTAGGCTGTCCTACTCCGGCACTATGGTCTAACCATCCTCCCTCGGTCAGGAATGAACAAACCATGTGGACTTACTTGGCAATCTCTTTTCACAATTGCATAGCAGGGATTTACTTCAAATAACATTAGGTCCTTAGATTAATAACTATAGAGTGTTGACTAGGACAGTGTATAAGATACTGTCAAATGCCTCCTCTTCTTCCTGGTTCACTTCTAAAAAGTTCCAGTATTTCTATAATGCACATTCCTCTAGGACTTTAGTCACTTTTTAGTGACTTTCACTCTACAGCTTCAGTAGTAAAAATCACTATCAAAACACTGTTCTTGGGAAAAAAAAAAAAAAAAAAAGGCATCCTGAATAGCTACAGGGCCCCCCCCAAATTTTATACCAAAAGTTGCCTAATAGGCAGATTTCCAACCTGGTGTTTACAGCCTTCTTCCCTTTCCTTGCTGCTAGAAGAGAGGAACATGCAGTATGTCAGGAGCTCACAACAGCACGCATGAGCAGGTAAATGTAAAAATAAAAACTTTTAGTTGTCCAGTGTTTCTTTACACATTCTAAAGCTTGAGATGAGAGTTTCAAGTCATAACCTACTGCTGCTTTTGAAGGTAACCTCATTCAATTGCTTCATGAAGAAACAGTTCTGTACCAGCAGACAAGGTCTTTGACTTTCTCCAGATAGCATTTGCCTACTACAAGCAAACTGCCATAACTTCATCAAAATATTACTTCTTCTATGCCTGTCTCACCCAGTTGCTTCATGGATGACAGGACTTAAGGAAAAAGCCATACATTAGATGCTCTAAGGTACTAAAGACCTACTACACTCAACTGTTAAACAAACTTTGAAAACTCGGTCAACTTGAAAACAGGACTATTAATGGCATTCAAGTACAAATACACCTCTTTTTTTCCTCTGCTTTATGCAAGAAGAATCGAAACAGACCATCTTAACCACATCTGAGCAGGAAAACAAAGTTTACCTTGAAATATGTAGTAGTTACTGTAGATACTCCTTTCATCTCTTTGAACAAGGAGGCTGCCTAACATATCCCTCTACCTGACCTAGATGCAACAGAACACAGCAGAAGCCTGCCCCAACTCAGCAGGGATCCAGCACACTGACACCACACGGTGCACTTCGGTCTGCTTTTGGATTTGTACTGAGGTAAAGGAGTGGCAGCATTCACAACCACGAGTTAAACACGGACTTCTGTTGCACAGCTTATGCTGAGTGATCTGTTTTACTAAGAGAGCATTTTTGATTAAAACTCACAACTTGAGGCTAACCTGACGAACTCTCTCAAACATCAGTGAGGTATCTGAAAGTCATCTGAGCATTATTCCTTAGAAAGGCCAACTGATAAAGGACCCGCCTCCCTGCTCAGCACACATGCAAGGACAAGAGTGCCTGTTTTTATCGGTAAGATATTCTCATCCCTAAGAGCACCTCTCTGCACCTAACCCTGAGCAGCTAGCAGAGCTCTGTGCACAACAGGACTGGCACGGTAGCAGCAAGCATCAAGTACTCAAGTACTTCTGTGACTCCTGCACTTCCCACATCCCAGATGATAGGTGGACAACTGTTTATTTTAGTTCACTGTCACATTAACTAACTGTGAGATCACAAGCTACAGTGCAGCCTTCAGCACACTTCCTTCCTCAACCACAGAAGCGATTTCTTTCTCCTTTTGTAGGCCCTCACCTAGATTCCCATCTGTTTGCCTCTGCTCCAGAAAGGCTCTCAATTAACAAGACAGTCAGTTTTACTCTGCAAAAACTGGCACAGCACAAAAAGAACTGTCATGGCTCACTTCAGATTTATTTTTGACGAACTGTCCTACAGGACAGCTTTGGAACAAAATAGCATAATTTTAATTCCACTCAGAAAACTTATGTAGTGCACATATATAGTAATAGAAGCACAGGTACAGACAGTAAAAAGACGATTGGGTTTCTCCCCCATATAAAAGTTCTGGGTTTACTGTTTTTTTGGTCTTTCAACTCTGTTTTGCAGATTATTTCCCCCCCAGGCAGACAGGTGCTCCAAGTATGATCATCTTTGCTGCAAAAAGGATACATGGCACTTATATTGCATGGAGTAATTTCAAACTCAGTTACTTGGGTACAGATAATACTACAGTTTTACACTACAGCTTTAAGTTAAACCTGGAGCAGCTCGTATCACTACAAGAAGCATCCCTGAAAACACAGAGGGTACCAAAGGAATAAAACATCACATCCAATCACATTATTTTTGCAAAGCCTTTAATGTGAATAGTACAAGTATCTCCCACTACCCACTCAGTTAATTTTTATCTAGAATGAAGCCTACAGGATAGATTGTGAGCAAGAGTAAAAAAAAGATGCAATGAATAATAAAAATGAAAATACTCAACTCTACCAAGTTTGGTTGGTTTTTTCCTCTCCCAAAAGCTTCTGATTTTAATACAGAGGCAATGTTCAAAGTTTTTCAAAGAGACAGGAGACTTTTTTCAAAGGTAAATACACTTGTTTTTGAATGGTTATTCTTACAGGCAATGTGATTGTTTCATTGCCTTTTAATTATAATTCACGGAAAGAGAGAGTGTTTCTTGTCTCCTTTTCTTGTAACAGTAATTTCAACATATACTTCACTGTGAAAGAGTACTGAAAAGCCTTTGTCATACACTGTCTACTCATCTCATCCTGGGGTAAGATGTAGCTGTTATACGTGGAAAATTACAATTACACTAATCAAAACATTTAAATGCAAGAACATATACACAATCTGAATGATTTTCAAGCTGGGCATCTCTGACATACCCTCTCTCTCGGAACTGTACTACCCTACTATTGTACCCCAAAGCAGTATAGAAAAAGATTTTCCTTTTTTGTTTCGTTTACCCTGAGCAGCATAAACCATGCCTTCCAGATGGAAATGGGAGTAAAAGCACGCTATTCTCTTTCCGCAGAAAACCTTGGTTTCTCACTCTTTTTTTGTAATCTAGGACCAATGCGAGAACAGTCGGATTTGGTTTTATTCTGCTCTCAGCAAACTTTGTTTTCCTTCCACCACTTCTTCACCAACGCACCCAGAAGGGTACAAGGATCTGAGGCTCATTAGACGGGTTTGGCGCAGGAAGCGTCAGTCAAATTCTTCCATTTGCTTTGACACGGGTGATGGTGGGGTGTTCCGACGAGCCGAACATCCCTGTCATTTCCTTTTCATTTTGTGATAAAGCAGGAAGGGAACTCGCAGGCCACCGCGCCGCCTTCTTGTCCCACTCCGCGGCCAGCCCAGGCACAAGCCTCGGCCGGCCGCGCCCGGCCTGACCCCCCCCCGCCCCGCCGCCACACACCGGCCGGAAAGAGCCAGCGGCTTCTCTCCCGCGG
>VWYP01026343.1:360677-432489 GCA_013400435.1 Pycnonotus jocosus
CCACCCCGGCCCGGCGGCGGCGCGGGGGCACGGGGGGGGCCGGGGGGGCCGGGTTCGCCTTGGGCTAACGCCGCCCCTCTACCCGGGTCCTCCTTGGGCGCTCCAGGTGTGAGCTGCGGCTTAGTTACAGCTCAAAGGTGCGTCAAATGCGCATTGTGGTTGCTTAAAGTTAATTATGAACGTAAAGAGCTGGAAAAGTATATGCCTGTGCAGTATTCCTTGCGTTTCTAAAAGGGTGTTGAGATCCACTGGTGCAGGGTGTTTGAGAGATGCCGCATACTGCTCGTTTTATGTGGATCATTATGCCTCTGGATGTGAACAGTCTTGCCGATACAAAGCAGGATTCCCAATGCCTGCAAATAATTACGGTATTAGCTTTTCTGTTACTTTAGTCCTAAAATATGCAAACCACTCCTCCCCGCCACCCCGAGTGTCACTCATATTTCCCAATTTCAAAGGGTTTAGCTGATAAAGATTAAAAATAAATGAGCATTCATGTTTCTAGGAAACACTTAGTAAGCAAATAGTTAATGTGGTGCTTTCAGATAAAACTTGTGCTCTGAGGAAGTCCACGGCACTTCCACGCTTACACAAGAGCGTCTAAAACTGACAGGAAGTTGCAGCGAGGCTTCTGGCAAGGAGAGTGGGTGCGGAGGAAGCAGAGGCTTTCTGTTTCTAGGACAGATAGAAAAGGGAGCCGATATGACTTCAAGTGAATCTGTGTGAGATGCTGAAGCTCAGAGTAGGGTCAAAGGATGACCAGTAAAATGAGCTGGTAGGGAATACTTCATCTTGATACGAGGCATCCAGAAAGCGACACACTTTAGAAAAGATTTTTCTTTTAGAGTGTTGCTCCCAAATCCTGAACGTCATAAAATCTCTTCCAAAGTCCAGACAAATCTCTTGGTGTTTCACAGCTTAAACCCATATGCAGTCGTTTGATAATGAATCCCTGTAAAAGATGGATAATGCAAGAGAGCACTGGTTGTGAGAAATCAACTCCATAGAAACCAGTCCTTTCTCAGCAAGGCATCCTATGCTCCTATGCAGGACAAAAGTAATTAATGAGATGGATAAGTGAAATACTGCCTTTCAAGTGAAAATCAGAAGACCATTTCATACAATTATTAGCTGTGTAGCATATTAGCTCACCAGACAGAAAAAATACTTGTGTTCTTATTTTTTTGTCACTACATATTATTATCAGCACCCAGAAATATTCAGAGAAAAAGAACAGAGATATATATCATCATCCCTCACAACTTTCTTCAATGAACTAGGTTAATCACAAGTAACTTGCAGTGTTCCAGGAACAGATACATGTCATTAATGTCATAGTATTTTACAATGTGCCTCTAATTGTACTGGCTCTGGGACAAATCCTTCTCTTTGCTAAAAAATAAGAAAAGAGGAAGGTGGCCTTTGGAAGTCTTGAGTAAATCTCTGTGAGCAGATCCTGGTGTTTTGAGTTTCATTTAGGGGTATCTAGAACTTAGTATTTTACAAGGAGTGTATATACACATACATAAACATATGGTTTGCTTAATATAGACACGTTTGGAGATTGATCACTGTAACCAGAAGAAATAGGCAATTAGGATTCATTCTAAGCAAGAGACCAAGTGTTCCCTCTCCCCAGCTCTCTCAGCCACATAGTGTTAATGGAAATTGAGCCCTTAATTTTGGATTTTCCTGTGAATCATCTAGGTAATCCTCAGCACAATCCTTAAACCAGCTTTACTCATATCAGTGTGACTGGCAAATAGCAATTGGTGTGCTTGTTGAGCAGACTCACCCGGTACTTCACAGGGCTTGCTCTGCTCAGCTTGCTCAGAGTTTCGTAGGTGCCTAATTGTTGACGGTCACTCAAGCAGCTGAACATGTGCTGAAGGTGACAGAGCAACTCCCCAGAAAAGCAGGAATATGGGTGAAATGAGGAGTACATGGCCACAGTGCTGTTGTGTTGAACAGGAACAACACAGATACATCAGCTTGCTTTAGCGGGCCTGCCTGTGCCCAACATTGATCTGGAATTTTTAAAATAAGAAGGTCAAATACTCAGCCGCCTGTTTACTGAACAAAAAGCAGTAGACACCTGCTTATGCACATAAATCTTTACAACAAATAGACTTTTCTAAAGCACTGTAGCATTTGTCCTTTATGCTGTAATCTCTGTCTCCCAATTTACCAGTTGCCTGCATGTACTTCAAAACCCTTTTATTTCAATGACCAGTGCTTAGCTGGAGGTAGTTCAGTCTGCTCATCACTAACACAGTGAGCCATATGATAATGTCATGGCTCTTGTGAGGAACAAGAAAACACAGAAGATCCCCTCTGATGGAAGATCCGGAGGAAAATATTGACAAATCTTGTTAAAAAGTTCAGTGGAATTAGTGAGGGAGTAAGGTGGGGGTCGGGAGATTATTTGGGGAAAACAAAGTAATACTTTTAAAATTATTCTGTAATAGAAGCTTGGCAGGGCAGCCTTTGGTCACCTCCATATAATTTTCCTGACTTTGTCTGCATTGTTTTCACTGGGACTGCATGAGTGTTGGAGTGAAGAATGTGGCGCTATGTGTATTGCAGTTTCATTACTGCTGAAACACAGCCATCTCTGGGACAGAATGCAGAGCTGGCTTGTGCCAGCAAACTCTAAAGTTAAATGGGTATGTGGTGCCAGGGAATACAGTGCTGGCTGCATGCCAGCTAGCTGTGAGCTTTTCTAGAAATTTGTCCTGAAGGGAAAAGAAACACCATTTGATAAATCCTAAGAGGATGCTTTGCTTGCAGAGGGGAAGCAAATTTCTCATCTTTTAAGGTAAATGGACTGAAAGGGATCAATTCTTAGCTCTACCACTCGGCTGTTTCAGCAAGAGAATGGTTACTAGATCAGAATGTGCTTTGGATCATGAGAGCAATAAAGAGAAAACTTCTTCAACACTGAAGAAAAATAACATATTTTTGAGACATAGGTGTGTGAGATTTTTTTTTTTTTCATTCTGTATCCTTCAACATGATTTTCATTTGTTACTTCTCCATACTCAGAAGATTTAGTCACACAGAGTGGGAATCCCTGTCTGTCTGTCTGGAATCTTGAGATGTTTCAGGGATGTGTCTTCCACTCCAGACTTAATGCAATTTCTCCGTGTCTTCGTATCTGTTGATACAGCTTCAGCCTGAGGTTTTTCACCTGATAATTATCAGTTCTACTTGTTCATCATCTTCCCTTCAGACATAGCTTTCGTTATGCAGTTCTGCTTCTTAATGTCTCTTCATTGCATCTTCTTGATGTATTGCTGTTTGCTAATCAAAGTTGTTTAAACATTGATTTAATCACAAGCTTGACTGAAACTTAATATGAAGATTTTTTTTCTCAACCTTTTTTTTTCACTTTCCATGTTTACCTCATCACTGAGGAAAATTCTGTCACTTTGCTCCTCTTCCTCCTCCAAACTATTTTGAGTTAATGCTTTTTCTTATCTCTAGGTGATGCTCCATGACTCTTCAATTTATCTGCCAAAATCTCTTGCTGAGCTAACCCTTTTCCTTCTCCTTGGCCAGAATCCTATTATTTGTTCATACAATATAGTCCTCCCTTTATCTTGTGACTTGTCTCCTTCGCTACCTTGTGATAACTGCTTTGAGGAGCAAAATTTGCCTTTGTTTTTTTAAGCTTGGGCAGAATAGGCAATGGACACTACTGCAATTTAAATTGTAAATGTCAGCATTTATTTACAGGGGTCTAATTTTTTAATCTATTTTCTTCTGTCTTTGAAAGACTACTTTTATATCACTGCAGTTACTTCAGATAAAGCAAGGAATAGCTATTTCACAACACAGCTGTTGTGAAAGCACAGTACTCTGAATTGCAGAGGGATTCAAGAAAATGTCCCCAGCTCTAGAATTTAAACTCTTAAAAATAAAGATTCATTTGGTAAAAGGAAAAGCCTACTTTATTTTATCCTTTGTGGAAAACATATTTCAAATTGCTTTGGACAACCAGTTGGTCAGATAAGGAACAAGACTGTCACAGCAACATAAGAGCTTTAAAAGTGTAAATGAAGAATAATGTATCTACTTGAAACTAGAGAAGGAATGTAATTACCTGGAGGAAAATCTGTCCAGGATTTGGGTCACTATTTCTCTCTCAAAAAAAAAAAAAAGCCGGAAGTCACACACACATTTTCACAATTTCAAAGCTTCAGAAGTTTTACTTCCCTGCTTTTCCAGGAGAACACTCCTAGCAGCGCGTGATGCAGAAAGGAGGTTACTACTTTCTGAATCATCAGCTGCTGAGATACCTGGATAGTTCTTCAAAGTCTTCCGTAAAAGGGCTGGGTGCAATGGCTGTTAACTGATGATGATGACTGATCACAATGTGTCAGTATAAAGTTGTAAACGAACAGTTTCCTCATTTAAAATTCCTCGCTATTCCCAAGAATGTCCTTCTTCACCCCATTACCAGATATTTTAGAATAGTGCATTGAGCGAAATAGAACAGTCTGATCAAAGATATCACTGGGTCCATAGTGGTAGTGCTATCAAATACGGGGAAAGTGGGTACTTTTCACTCTGCTCTATGAGAACATGAAAGTACAGAATTTTTACTTGGTAAAAACATGTTTATAATTATAACTGAATGTCAGTAACAAAACAACATTTTATCTATTGTACCTTTCTTGTGTTCTTTGATTTTTTTTTTTTCCTTTTTCATTGCTACTTGTTTTTAGCATACTCATTTGTATCCAGATTCTGACTGCTGGAGACGAAAGAAAGGTTCCCGTTGATTTTAATGAGCTTTATACCAGGACCTAAATTCAGCCCTTGAGGGATGTGCAACATTTAGTAATACTTGCGTTTAAAATATATATTCACTTCTGCTTCATGTCAATATTAAGAAAGGAACAAATGTATTTAACAATGACAGGCCTAAAAATACTCAGTGTTTTTGTCCTGCTTTCTCTAGCAGCTGAATTTTATCCCGATTAATATAGCAATTTATACTGAGATATAGATATGGAAGTGACTTTTCATTGCTTCTTTTTTGTTTCTGTCCACTTCAGAATCAAGCTTTAATTAACACAATGGGCCAAAAGCATTCAAGGAAAAATAATTATTTACATTAGTAGTTCATTACTGTTGGTACTCAATTTGGTTAGAAAAACAAAATGTACAGCACAGAATGGAGAATGTATTTCATAACTTTGCTAGATCATTTTCTCTGTACATGTGGCCTTGTTCTGCCATATCTTTCCTCTGGCCATGGAAAAAAAAGCAGGTTAATTTTTTCCTTATTTTTCCTCTCTTTTTTTTCCTTTTTTTTTTTTTTTTTCCTCCCCAAAATGAATGTGTTTTTAACTGATAAAAATTTCATTGTTTATTTCTTTCTTAAAAAGTCCATAAATTGCAAACCTCTGAAACAGTAATTTCATTAAAGTGTTTATCACTAATCCAACAGTATATAATATAGTATAGAAGAAAATATTTTAGTGAATTTTTGTATCCTCTAGATAAGCAGTGTTAAAGCAGGAAAATGTTGATTTTGAGTAAGTGCATATATTCAGACCATCTCCAGATAAGGTGTTACATCTGGCACAGGCCGTGGTTCACAGTCTGATCTGGAAAGTTTGGATGTTTTTTGGGTCATGTGGGTGCAGTGATAATGAATGGCATCAGACCTGTGCACAGCCCCGGTGTTCCCCACTCTGCCTCCTCTCGCCCTCTCCCTCTCACCTTTCTCTGCAGCTTGTTTGCTTCACTTTAGCCTGATTTTCAGGGTGGTTTATCAGCCAGTAGGCCTCTAACCTGTTTGCCCCTTTCTGCTGTCACCTTTAGAAGGACTCAGGGATCAAATCCCTTCTTGTTCCTTAACTGTCCTGAAAAGTCTGAATAGAAGATCAGTGCAATAGATTTATTTTATGATTATTTTAATCTTACTTCTGCTGTACTATGCAGTTCTGTTGAACTTCAAATTGAAGATTTCATAATATCCTATTCACCTGAGATATCTTTGTTGTTATATTCACTTTTTAGTAATAAAGACAGGCATTTGAAATGAAAATGCTGTCCTCTCCCTTTCTTAGAAATTCAGAAGTCCCAAGACTTTTAATTGCCTCTGCATTACACAGAATCTTCTGTTTCAACCTCAAGAAGAGTTAAATTTGAACTCCAGGCAGGATTTTACCATTCAGAGGCTGGTGAAGAGGAGGCCTGTGAATCACTACCAAAGATAGGGACAGAATGGAAGCTGTAGCCCTGGTGTTGCATTTCCTTCCATGAAAATGCTACTCCTGTTGCCCTGGTGCTCTGTTTCACATGCTAAGGTGATACTCCACGGGCTATGCTAGTTGTGCAGCCAGTTTGTGTGCCCTGTGTGGCATTTCCAAATGCCATTCAAATTAAAGAAGACACAGAGCCATGATTTTAATGATGTGACATAAAATAAAAATTCTAATATGTTTTATTGGTGTTGCCATGTGAACTGTTAGTTTTCCTCCCTGCTTTTCCTAATTTCTTTTTGTTTTCTACATTTTTTCTTTTCCATTCTTTCTTAAAAAAAATCATCAAATTATGAGTTTCAGACCCCAGTGAGGCCACAATGAATTAAAGTAATGGGTTTCATGCTGTCTTTCTCTAACTCCTATAATTGTGTCTATCCTTTATTCTACATAATCCCATTATTTTATAAAAGATCAAGTTTTCCTTTCCCCCTTCTTCTCTTTATCTTTTATCTTGTCTCCCTTTTTGCTTTAACATGGTAGTTTAAAGACTTCAGGTTAGTTCTAGGGTAGAGTTGTGTGATATAATCAACTTCAAAATGATATTTAAATTTCCTTTCATCCACTACAATACTGAAATTTATGCTCAGAGATCAGCATTTACTTTGTAAAATACTCTTTTTTTTTTTTTTTTTATGCTCCTCAGTGTTATAAAGAGAGGACTGTAGCTTTTTTTTTTTTTCCTGAAAACACTCTTAGATTAGTACCTTGCTATTTAACAATTCTGGTATATAACAGTATATTCAGAGAAAAAGCAGTGCCTTGTAGATAACCTTCATTTTATAACCAATTCTTGTGAATAGCTTTTTATCATTTAGTGATTTTTTTTTCCACTGTCTCTGGCGTTCAGTAATGGAGGAAAAGTCCTCAGGGGGTAATCCTTCATTTTATAGAAGAAATTCCAAGGTGCTTCAGGCTTTCCCAAGTTAGCCCATTTCCCACCCTCCCTGTATCTGCCCTGTTCTACACATAACATTGTATTTTAGTTCCCAGAAACCTTCTGTGCATGGCTTAGGCTCTTCGTGAAGGCACATGGGCTCCAGAAAGTGAACACAACTGCCCACAGTACTTAAGGTACAGAGAACACTGAGTGTCAACAACTCACAGGGCCAGTAGTTCTCAGAATTTTCCAGACACAGGATTTTTGCTCATCTAGCTGAAGTGTGATTAGATGGCTCTCTCAGATGATGATGCAGGGAGGGCACTCAGCCATGACTGCTTGCCACATACATGACACCCATGATAAAAAGCTGAGTGTGTATCTCCAAGTTATGCTCTGGAGATATATTTTTTAATACTCTATAATAAGCTACCTGTGCACAACAGAGTCATGAACTATTCTGTCATATAGATGCCTGTCAGCTTGTTACAACTTGTTCCAGGTCTGCTAGTATATGTGCAAGGCAGCTTAGACCATAATTAGGAATCCTAAACAGAACTAATAAATCTCAGCCTCATTTTCTTTTGGAGTATATCAGTGGCAAAAAGCTTGCCAGCTGAACCTATATAGAAACTACAATTTCCCTAAAAGACAATTAAAAACATATCATATACTTGGTGTCCTGTGGTTTGGTACCAGTATCACATAAAACATGTTCCATGTAATTACGTGGAATTTGTAAGATGGACAGATGAACCTCAGTTCTGCACTCCTATATAAGCAATAGCATAATATGTAAGTGAATTACAATATTAATCAAAGAATATTTTAAAATACATCTCCAAAGTGAAATTGATTTGGTTATTCGCTTACCTACACACTTCATAAACATATGTATGTAGGCAAAAAACCCAAATGCGCAATTTTGATACATCAGCTTCCTAATGATTTTTCTGCAGTCTAATGGGTTTTCAGTGACAATGTAATAATATTTGGGGCAATGCACTGTACCTATATACATGTAAACATTTAGTTAGAATTGCTCTGGGAATCCTATTTTTGAATTTCCACCCTTCTTTGCAATGCAATGTTTGACCTTCATGATGTATTAACATAGAGGGTTTTTTTGTTTTTGTTTTGTTTTTTTTTTTAATTTAATATACCGATGAAATTGGGGCAGAGAACACAGATGACTGCCTCTGAGCCCTCAGGCTCCTGATTATCTCAGGATAACTCTGCCTTCCTGGAGTTGCTCAACTGCTGCATTAACAATCTTTACTGTGAAGAAAGCAGTGTTAGATAAACATCATTCAGAAGGGTATCTCTAATTGTTTAGCCTATGGAAATAGTGTGCCCTAAGCATCAGCAATAGAGAGGTGTGGTTTTCAGATCATCAAGATATATCTTTGGCTAGTATCAGCTCAGTGCTGTGTCATCCTCTTGTTTTAATTGACACTGAGTGTATCACTTGCTCATTCTAATGTATTTACAAATCTTGATTATGTCACAGTAGTGAAATGTCAATATATTCATAGCAGCTTTATAGGCTAGGGAGTCGCCTGCCCTTTTTTATGTTTGAATACCTCATGCAGAGAGAGTAAAAGCCTAAACCTTGACAATGCCCGACTATTGACTAGTGCCAGCAGCTGAGGGTGGCACTAGGAAGTTGCAACACCTAACAGAGGCATCCTGGTAGGTATCACCAGCAGCTTTTCAAAGCCATCATCCTTGTGCTTGTAGTCATTACACCGAACAAATCCAGGGAGTGAGGAACTTCTAAGCCATTCAGAGCCACCACATGGACTGGAAACTGGACAGTAACTCCACTGGAACTGGGGACCTTGTGGTTGCCCTCTCTGTGTGTTGTTGACAAGGAGTGTTTTGAAGATTACCTTCTCTGCCTCTTGTATCTTCAGTGTGTTTGTTCCCTTTTACACATCCACTGTCTTGTCCTCCTACATATGTCACCCCAATCTTCTCATAAATGTCCTGCAATTCTCCTTGCTCAAGTGCAGAGGCTGTGCACCCTATGTCACTACACCTGCAGTTCACAGCTCATGCAACTCCAGCACAGAGAACATATATATGTCCTATAGGAAATTTGGTGAAATGAGTGTTGAGGTGCTTGGAAACTCCAACTGGAAGGTCTGCCCCACATAAATGAGGCCACTATTCCAGTAAATTGCATCTATTTCTGCTATGTAAAACTAGGGAAATTTGGTTTCTTGGGACCTTGCTGTCCTTCCTGATTAATTGCATCCAAATTAAATAGAAGGTGCTGATATTATGCTGGTAATATCAGATGGTCCTGTTTCATTTACTGATATACAAGTTCTGTTATATTTCTCCATGAATGATAAGTGGTCTGGTGACAGTTCCTGAATATGTTGGAATCTATCTGAATACAGTAAAAATCAAAGTCAGTCTAAGGGGGAAAGAAAAGAAAATGTAGCTTGATTACTGATTACTATTTTCTTTTCTTTTTTTTTTTTTTTGGTAATTTTATCCTAACTTGTCCTCAAAAATACTTTATCATTAACAATTTGGATATTGATAGAATATCTTTACTATATCTTCTTTTTCTTATTTCCAAAATTTTTATTCATCTGTGCCTCAAACTGTGATACTCTATGTCAAAGTACCCATCACTGCCTTGTGTATATATATATCAAATAATATATATCTCCACTAATATTTACTAATTATTTACACAACACTTTATATACATTAATATCTTGTTACATAATACATTATTGCAACATCATACATTTACTAACACATATGTATTCCATATGCATTTATTATACAGGGCTATTAATAATATTAATTACAATTGTGTATAAATGGTATATCATGAGAAAGATCATAAAAGGATCATATCAACATCCTAGCTATTGCTAGTGGTACTTATTTACAAGGAGAAAATTAACTAAAATAACTGAAATGGATTATGTATGCTTGAAAATGTAGCTCCCCTGGAACTGGCATACCTTACTTTAATCCAGAGAAATGTTATGGAGTACAGAAACCTCCTTGTTATTACTGATAGCTTCCCTACAAGTTGTGAGATCAATGCAGTGAACGTTTATCTGCAGATAGAAGTTACTGCACTTTTCACAAAGACAACACAGAACCACAGAAAGGCGTTAACACTTCAGCCCTAACACTGTGGTTTGTGAACCCTGATGGCTTCTGAAGCCTTTCCTCTTTCCAGGGCAAACACTCACAAATCTGCTGTAAGAAGAGATAAATAGCTAGACTTCAATCCTAGCCTGCTTCCACTCCTCCGAATGGCTCCTTCAGTAGCACTCGGCTTACAGACATTTTATCCCGAGGCTTTTATCGCTGAAAGGAAGTGGGGGCTTGATTTCCCTGTTCCCACTGCCAGCTCCCCGGTTGCACACAGATCTGCTGCTACAGCAGGCTGCAGTCATGTTTCAGCAGCAAGCACAAAACAGGCCATAGTTACAACAAACAGAGACAGAGGAATAATAATAATAATAACCTCATCTGTTCTCAAGCTGACATAGATCCATGAAATGCTGCTGGTATTTTGGTTGCAAGATGATGATACATGAACTCTGTATCATTGTTAAAATGATACAAAGTAATCCTCTATAATTATACTGATTAAAATGGGAAGGATGCAGACCACGCACTCTTGCATCATAGATACTGTCTGTCTGAAGTTTTAAGGTTTGAAAAGAATTTATTCTATCTTTAAAAAAGAATTTCTATCAGTGCAAAGCTTAGCAGTTTAATGATACCTCCATTCTATGCAACACTGTATTTAGACAAGTCAAGGGTCTGATCACATATTACAACCAAGCTATAACTTTCAGAGCTCAGAGTGCATGAGGAATGTATATTCAGGTTTTGGGAGACTCAGTTCTACAGCTCACAGCTGCCTTGAGTATCCCTTAACAACATATATTTCTAAGACTTCCTCCCAGCTCAGATGGAAAGGGAAAAATACTAATTAAGGGTGCTATGCCAGTTCATACCAGGCTGAGATTCAAGCTAATAGCTATAGCCCACAATAGAAAGAAGATTCTTGATGGAGATCTCCGAGATACAGATGTTAATTATCCTGAAGATAATTACTGGGTGCAATGATAGAAGATGATGAATACTCTTTACTCACAGGAACCTGTGGGCCAAGTGTAAAATGGTGCTGACTCCATTCCTACTGGCTGATAAAGTATGGGAATAACAGATACTCAGCAATGCTAAGGAAAAAGCCCTGCATGAAAACTGTGTGTACATTAACCAGCAACACTTTGGAGCAGAGCAGGAATGTTCATATTTAAATTGATAGTCAAAATGGGTGCAAGAAACTGGCTGTTGGATTATAAGTGCTGAAAACTTTATTCCTTTCTCCTGCCATGTTACCGTTTTTCTGTGTTTCTTCAGTCCATGTGCTCTCTATTGTGCTCACAAGGTTTTCTCTTGCAATCAGAGGTGTTGATCTGCTGAAAGGATTCCTCTGGACCAGAAGACAACTTGGTACTATGACCCATTATGATCATCCTGCAAATCTTTGTCTAACTGTAACAAAAGCTTTTCTGAATTCCCTCAGTACGTTTATAGCATTAGTACCACGTATTCATCCCTCACTTGTAGAAAAGTTATGCTCACTGTGAGACCAGGCTGTTGGGAGCCTTGCACGTCCTGTCCTGATAGAGGTCAGACCAGGAGCTCTCCAGGGAGGGTCAGGGAAATGTATGAGATGTGTGTCCAGAGACATTGCTGTGAGTTCCATCTGACTGGATGGTCCATCTGGCTGGATGGACTGAGGTGCATCCACACTTCCTCCATGCCCCTGGAAGCGAAAAGCACAGCAGAGTTTCCCAGTGTGGACCCCAAAACCAGGCACAAGGGTGCGAGCCAGCCCAGGTAGCTCGATCAGATCTGACAGTGTCTGTGCAGCAGCAGTCCCTTCTGCCTCACCTTGTGCTTGTGCTGCTCTGCTGCTGGGACAGTCAGGGGTTTTAAAACTGCTTTTAAGCTGGCTGTTAATGAGCAGGAGGAAGGGAGCCACAGAAGTCTTGCTCTAAGTAGAGTCTGGCCATATCTACAGGTTAGCAGTGCTTCATAATGAATGTTAATGTAAATTTGAACCTTATTTTATTAACTGAGCAGCTGAAAACATATCTCCTTCTCTACCATGCACATTTAAAGGGTTCTGGCAGCAAATAAAAAATCACATCCAAGATACTTTCCCTTCCCCAGGGATCATACAGCAGTTCCAGAGTCTGTTTTACTGACATTCTCCCAATCTGTTTTGCACTTCTGTTGAGCAGAGCTCATACCTAGGAGCAGTTCTTCAAGAATGCTACATGACACCTATAGGGTCTCCTGTTGTTTTGTTTGTCTTGAACTTAGTGCTCCAGGGACGTAAACAGATTTGCCATTAAGAGTAAATGCAGTAGAAGGTGAGATCAATACAACTGCAGGAAAAATTAAAAATAAATATTCATTGTAAGAGAAATGAAGCTTTTAATTATTTAGAATTCATCACCTGTCCCACCTGTGTGGGACAGGAGAGCTTTGAGATTTATTAAAAGGTTAATTTTATTTTGAATCTTGTTTCCAACTTAAACAATTTTATCAACCACCCCCATAGGCCTTTCAACCCCACACTGCATGCAGCTCTGCCCTGCAGGCGCAGTTTCAGGAAAAGCCACAATCCTTTTATAAGCTATATATGATTGAAAGATAAGCCTATACCTTGGGCAGTGCTCTTCCTAGTTTTGCCATGTGAGGGAAATACCAATGGTCTCAACTTTTCTATTGCAGAGGGAAGTTAGACCTGAGTCCTTGTTTCCTCCCCAGTGAGGGAGCATACCTGCTGCTTCATGCAGTAAAAAGAAATACTCCCTGTGCAATATCTTCCTTTAATTTTTTACTAGAGTATCACGGGAAGGTCAGATGAAATCTGGCCCTACAGCACTTAATCTGACTCATTTTTTTGTACAGCTTCTTTCCTATAAACAGTACAGTAAAACACTTTGCAGAACAAAGGAGTATTTGAGAGGCCTGCTAAAGATGTTGGGTTCATTAGATTCACATAAGGCCAAATTCTGTTCTTCAGGACACACCTTTCATTAGGAGTTAGATCATGCATCTGGGGAATGGAAATTATCTTTTAATGCAGTCCTATCAAAGAGATTCCATCTGACAGTTTTCTCATTTCTTTCCACACTTAGAAATGCTCGCAAAAGCCCTAGAACAACTTTGATTTTCCTTTGATTTATTCCATGTCTCAAGCTTGTTGCTTAATTTTTAAATAATTCTGTATGACCGTAGGAGAGCCCTGCTTCTGTTGGCAACTTGCAAATGGCTAATTTTCCTCTCCTGCCTTTGCTCTTCCACAGAAACCAGTTCTTCAGTTTCAAACTATGTCTTGAAAGAAGAAATGCTGCAGAACAAGAAGGAAGACATTGTTCTGGGAAGGGACCCACATCTGTCATTCATGGCCCAAGGTCAGCCTCTGGGTTAGCTGGGCCTTCCTTGCAGAAATGATGGAGAGTGAGAAGGCTCTGTTGTGTTACACAAGGGATATGAGAGGTTGGGAAGGTGGAATAAATCAGCAGGACAAAAAGAGATGAGGCAGATTTAAAGATAAAATTGTCAGTAAACATGCTAACAGCACCAGGCAATGCACCATCAGACGTGCTACAGCTGCAGTTCTCTTGTTGGGAGATGTAAAAGAATGGAATGCAGAAAGTGTCTAGACTCACATGCTCGTCATGAACAACATCTTCCACTGAAGACATCTTCCACTGGAGACAAAATATCTATATTTTATTATCATTAGTTTGACTTAGTGGGACATTTCTGGTGCTTTTAATTAGGACCAGATATTTGAAATAATTATTGGTTTTCAGTGAAATTTCCATACCACTTGGATTGTAATAACCATCAGGAATCAAATTAAATAACCAAAAGTCATGTTTGTCCTAGTTTTTATTGCCACAGGATGTGTTTCTGTCTTCTAGGTGTTTTTTACTCTTCATTTACAACACATCATCTAAAAACTGTAGCAGCCTCAGTCTGTATTTCAGGGGAGTGGTGCATCTAAGAGCCACGGCTTGATGGAGAAGAAGGGTGAGTGAGAGAGCAGGAGACAGATAATGTACCAGATGTGGACTCTTTCCTGTAAAATCCAAAATTTCAATTCCAATTAAAAAAAAAAAAAATCTATATTTTATTCCAGGTAGAGGGTGATCTAGTCTGGCACACTGAGTTTTTTCAGACTCATATTCTGTTATCAATTTGATTTACCTCACTTAATCCCTTTGGAAGCTATATCTGACCAAATTTTTTTCTGTAGTGACTCTTACAGCAAGAACAAATAATAGAGGTGACCCTGTGCATTCCTGCCATATCTCTTTCTCTGTAATGTGGATCACTCTAGTTTCAATTCACATTTGTCTATGAAGAGACAAAGTCAAAGATCAGTTCAAAGCAGCTGATACATTCTTGCAAATTCACATTTGGCAGCACTCTAAGTGGGTAAATATTGCCAACATGTATTGATTGCTTTTCTCGCTTCAGCCAACAGACCCAAAGTTATCTGCCAATTTTTTTTTTTTTTTTTTTTGTAAATGACACCTCATATTGCCTGATGTTGCATGAGCTGTATCAATTTCCTGTGAACCTCACCTACTCTGAGAATGTTGGCTATGTAAGGGATTCTTCCTTTTTTGACAACAGATTCTGTGATTTCCTCTTTAATACAAATTTAGCAGAGAAACAGTCTGCTAGTGGTGAGACTTCCAATTGTGGCCATTTGCCACGTTTTAGGAAGCTGTCTGTCTGAATTTGCTGTGACACTGCAAGGTGGAAACACTATAAATGACTTTTATCTCTCTTGGGCCACTGTTACTTTTGCTGTGTGCACTTGTGTGTGAGTGTCTGTGTGTGTGCTTGTGTGTGTGTGTGTAACTGATGAGATGCAGTGAAGTCTGTTCTGTTAATAGGCCTTCTGTGCCGCTCCTGCTGCAGCCAGCAGCCAAGCTGCCCTCACTGCTTCTGGTGGGTGATGGGGAATGCTCAGAATGCAACAAGTGTCCGCTGGCTCAGCTGATTTTTTATCCACGGCAAAAGAAGGCTGGCAGTGCGGAGGAAAGTGTGTTGTGCTCCAAGGAACAATAACTCTAGGCTGCTGCTGGTGTTTAGGGAGAGGTTCTCTTGGGTTCAATGACAGATGAAAACAGAAAGCGTCCTCCCAAAGAAGTTCTTTCTCTTTGCCAGAAACAGATTTGTTAATTGAAAGAACCATGAAGCTGGATGCTATTGCATCGCCAGATATGGAAGATGAGATAAGGAAATAATTTTTATACAGTTATATTGTACTTATAAGGATTATAAAATAATTACTCCTTCTACTATGATGAGGTCTAATAGGTCCAATATTAATGTCCCAGGTATTATAGAAACACAGCAGAGACATACCCTGTTTTAACAAAGACACAGGCTGTTTCAAGAAGATGTGGAAATCCATTATTGCTGCTTTTGACATGACATTAGTGGTTTTTATGAAGACCTGTATGAATAAACTGTTAATAATACAATGTGAATGCCCTCCCTTTAACAGCAGCCACTGCATGAAGCAGTTTATTTCAGAATCCTTTGCAGGACTGGAAGTTACACAGTGACTTGCAAATGCTTTCACTGCTGCTTCTTTTTCTGCCATGATCATTAATCAACTCAAAGTCTTATTTAGCTTACTGTTATGAGGAGAATATGCCTCTTGTATTAAAATAGCTGCAGCTTGATGGGGAACTTCAGACTCTTCATCCTCTCAGCAAACTCTTCCTCAGTGCCTCTGTGGAGTGGCTTAATAGCTCCTGGCCCAGAGAGTGTTACCTCCATTAGTTGGTGGAACAGAGAATTGTCCACCTGGGAGATCAACTGGAAAAGGCTTGAACAATACCCCTTCAGCTCACCCCATACTTTTTCTGTTCCCCATTCTCAAAATATGAGCTTGAACTAGGAGCAATTTAATTCCGTAATGAGATTCCTATTGATTGAATCAATCTCTCAAATAGAAGAAAAATCATCTTCAAATTTAAAATATTTGTGGTGTTAAATTCCTGGGTCTGATTTTTATTTTATTTTTAAATGAAGGGAAACTGAGGCAGAAAAGAACAGTAGCATGAGAGACAGAAGTCCAAGGCTTCAGTAGAGTGGTCTTCCCTTCATTGTTATGCAGTGGGATATGGAGGTTGTCATGAGAGGTCCTTGTGATAGGATGGATAGTGCAAGCTGCTGATTGACTGTTTTAAACAGGCTTACATGTCTGCAGTTGGAGGGCTAATGGTAAGGAATTATTACCTGCTCTTGGATCTCAATTTTGCAATCTTTTTCTCTGGTCTTCTGTGAAGCAGGAAAATTGAAGCAGAAATGAAATTTATTAGCTGCTTTATGAATGTGGTAAATGCTGATGTCTTATTGCAAATGAGGCATTTGCTAAATAGAAATGCTTTTAAAAGAGTATAATCCTTCACTGTCCCTCCAGGACAAACAACTGGAGAGCAGTGATTGCAGAAATCATTTAGGTCATGCAAATCAAACTCCAGCAGCAGTGTTTCATGCAGTGAGAAGGGAAAGCTAGACCATCCTATTAAGAACCCTTGTAATGATAAACATTATTAAAATAACTAGGGAGAAATTACCAAGTAGGGATTGAGAAGGGCTAAAAAGGGCAAGATGATCATGGCAATGTGTTTTTAAGTGGACTAATTCCAAAGAAGTGTGTTTATCATAGTCACACATAAATGGCTGAACAATAATCACATGAAAAGATGCTGAATATGATGAAAATCATAGCCCTTACAAGGTCTGAGGGTAGTTTAGTAGCTTTTTATATACAGAGCTGATTTACATCAAATGACACAGGGGCCTAAAATTCTCACGTAATGTTTTCACAAAAGATGACAATCAAAGTTTTCTTCTGGACTCAAATCTAAATGTCACTTGGAGGAATATCAAGTTACCCAATATTGTACAGTGTAAGCAGAATGTAATGAAAGGTACTGCAGCTAATGCTGCTGCAGTAAGCTGTATTGTACAGGGGCCAGCTCTGTCATTTGGACATCCTGGAGATGAATTTCCTTTACAGTGGTTCTGGCCTGCCAGAGCAGCTGAATGAAGACAGTAATTACTTTCTTTAATGGGGCTAAATAATCTGGAATATTTTTTATGTGTGGCAGTACCTGCAGGAAGCGGATCATTGACCAAACACACTGTTTGGTTACAACAGGCTGTGCATAGACCCTTTGCCACTTGGAGAGCACTGAATCCTCAGTGTTACTGCACAGCAGAGCTGGGAAGTACCTCTTTATAGGCTAATGGTTATAAACCAGATTGAACAGCAAGCTGTCTCTTGGCAAACACTGAGGAGCATGTCTGTTTCTCCTCCTGCCTCCTTTCCAGCCACCCCTTACTTCACTTCTCAGAATTATTTCTATTTCCATATTTCAGAGGTTTTGGTCCTGTGGGCCCAAGGGTGGTTCTGGTGTGTGCAGCTCCCCAGAGTCAGGGGCACCAGCCTGAAATCGCAAGTGCACACAACTGCTGAAACTTGGCTTCAGACTTGCCACCTCCAAATTAGGTTTTGAGGAATGCAAATTTCTGATGAGTTACCAAAGCAGGAAGCTATCTGAGGCTCTGAGGCTACATCAGCTGTTTTCCAGCCTTTTTCACTAAAGACATGTGGATGTAAGGGAAAAGAAAGGTTTAGGAGGACAATAGTGACTGCTAGCACAAAGGGAAAGGGACGACCAAGGCTTTGTCGTTGGTCTGGCCATGGAGTTGTAGCAGGGAAATTGAGAGGCCAATTAGATCTCTACCCCACAGGATGATGAGGAGTACATCAGCTAATTATGAGGTGTTACTGTGACAACCCAGGAGGCAGCAGCACTCTGAAAACAAAGTACAGAAATGTAAAGCTGAAACCGAGGAGGGAAAAAAGAGAAGAGAAAGAACATGAAACAAAGGAGAAAACAAGTACAATAGAAGCAAGAGCAAATGGAAAGGGCAAAATGCATTTTGAAAGGGTAGGAGGAAAAAAAAAGTAGGTAGTGAGGGGGCACCAAGAGAGATGCATGATCAGAAATGAAGCATCTGATAACCTGGTTACAAAACAAGTTGCCAGGATGTGGTATCTTCACACCAAAGTCTCAGAGGCATTTTGGATTGGGTTTTTTAATCTGACTTTAACCATCTCAAAGTTAGATGTTCAGCCTGAGGACGTTTTCTAGGCTCTGTCAAATAGTTTGCAGAGGGAAACAAGTACCAGGGGAGGTTCAGTTGTTCTGCAGTCAGTGCGGACATGGTGGCTCCACAGATGTTTCCTTTGCTGTCAGCTATGGCTTAAATTAAATTGCAGCTCTTTTGTCTTCCTGCCTTCTCCCTCCTCTGCACTGCTGTATGAGTGGTGCTGGTGAAGCTGTTGTTGAGGGACATAGTGAATTATGTTGGGAAATCAAGGAGAACTCCTGTTAGTTCATGTTGGTTGTTCAGTCTGGTGGTCACTGAGCAGCTACACGGAGTTTCGTTGAACTGCTGGGAGAGTCTTGTGGAGCCACAAATGAGTGCCTACAAGAAACAGTGAGACTTGGTTAAGGTGTCACTGCCAGTGGAAAAGCTGGCCACTCACTGACAATGATGACGTGTCCGCTGGAGGTGTGTCAATAGGGAGAGCTCTAAAGGCTAGTCTGGCCTGGCAGCCTCACTTCTCCATGGCCTTACTCTGCAACTGGCACTTTGGGTCAATTACTCATTGCAACAGTGGTATATCTGGACTGCTATGTGTGTGGCAGCAAAGTTAGCCTTGTGACAGAGGGGGCTAGGAGAGTGTGAGGGAGCTCTCACTCCCAGGGAGTGTTGGTTGGTTGTGGTGGACCATGGTGTTACTCACCTGGGAGGCATTGCACACCACATCACTGCTGCATGGCTCTGATAAAAATCACCACATGGCATTTCATGTTTCAGAAGTTCACTTCTGTGGGTCTTCCATATTCCTCCCTGCTCATTTTCCTATTGAGTTAATCACTTTGGCAGCACCAGTATGAAGACCATCAGTGTCAGCTACCTTTCATATTTAAGCACTGCTCATATATACAAATTTGCAGTAACGAATTCCAGAAAGGAAACTCTGATGCAGCAGCTGTCAGACAGCAGTGAAAATTAATGGCAACTAGTTCAGTAAAACAGCCTTCATTTGAAACAGCTAAAATGCTCAGTCGATTTAAATACCTGGCTGTGCTGGAGTAAGTAATCTGCACCAGACACAGACCTTCAGCAGCTACTGTACTGCTAATGAGAAACAATTCTCTTATTATAAAATCATTATCAGTCAATAAAATGAGCTCAAACCACAAAATAGGAGCAAAGTTCAAGGATCTAAGAATTCATAGTTTAGCCCCATCAGTGAAAATGTCAGGAAATTAAAAGAAGCTCTATGTAAGTTGCCACATAGTGGAACCCAATGTACAAAAACAATCCCTGAGTGCCATGGCAACTCTTATGGGCTCTTCTGAAGTGAACTGCTGTTTCTAACATGAAAGAATGGGATCTTAATCTTTGCTCCCAGTTCTCCATGTCCACTTTCATCCCATCAATATGGTTCATGCAGTTGCTAATTATCTAGCAAAATGCAGGCAGGGAAGACAGAGGTCAATGCTTGGCTTGAGGAAAAACAAGAGCAATATGGTATCTAAATTATAGTTTAAAGGCATGCAATAAGAGAAAACTGTGAGCTAGCATTATGCCTACAGGTGGGCACAGTTCCCCCTGAAGGGCTCACACTGCCTCTAGGCCTGACCTGGGCTTGTGCAGAGCTGTCTCATGAATTACCAAGAGCAGGATGAATAATGATAATTAGTGATGGCCAATTGACACCTGCCTCTTGTTGAAGTTTACAGTGGAAGTAACTGGTGATTCTTCTCAACAAAGGTTATATTAGAGGAAGAGTTTATTACATTACACCTCTTCTTTGGTCAGGATCTGCTTCTCAGGACTTGGCTTGACTGATTTTTATTCAACACCTTCTTTCCCTTCAATTTTTTCAAAGGAAAGAGATCACTTTTAGGCAGCTTCAACAGCTGCATGCTGGGGTTGGTCTGGTCCCAGTCTCCCAAATGGCCCTTGGTCTGCCTGGTTCTGCCCCTGCACATGAGGCTTTCTGGTTACCCAGAGTACCATCAGGCATTGTGCTAAACACAGACCATTTGCAGCCACAGAAGGCATTACTGCACTGGTTGATGATTCCAACAGCTTCAAGGTTACCTTTGTGACCATCAGGAGAGGAGCAGATATCAGGGCAATTCAGGCTTTAAACCAGAGTCCCAAAAAGGGAATGCTTGCAAATTCTGGAGCATGTCAACAGAAACTACTGAAAATGTTCTCAAAAAGTACAAAATCCATATAAAGTACTAGTAAAAAAAGAGGAATCATAGAAGATAGATTTGAGATACAGCAATTGAGTTACTTAGGATAATAGTACTTAACTCTGCTGTACAACTCTTTCATTTGTAGATTTTAAAATTCTTTATAGAAATGAGGGAAATGTACTTTTGTTTTGCATATTAGAGATATCAAGGGGATTGAATCACAAAGAAGTTTAATGACTAACTCACAGAGAAACACTGGGTCTTTGTCTGCCTGGGCCTAGCCTGGACCATTTGTATGCCAAAAATTATCTTAATCTGTAGGTTTTGTTGGAACCTGATGCGTATCAGAGACTACTGTAAGAAACCTTTGGGTCTCTGGTACATTGCCAAGGCTGTAGTTTCAGATGTAACATATTTAGGATGCCTCACAAATGGGCTTGTAATAGATACTTACAAACTCTGTAACTAGGCAACTAAAAAAGGAAAAAAACCCTCTCAGGTTGTTTTCCAATTTGTCTTAAGAAACCCTTGTCCTGCTGTACAACTTAAACCAAGAGATGGTGTTGCAACATAGTTACATTTCATCTTAAATTATATTGTCTCATAATTCATGCAGCTGTATTATCCAAGTTTTACTCAGAACCATCAATCTGCATCAGAGAAGCAAAATGCTGATTTTTATATGATTTTATGTCTCATTATTAAATAACTCTGTTATCTAAATAGTAAAGCAATCTGGTCTAGGTACACACATTTTATTTCATTGTGTCTGACTTCTCTATTGTTAGTGAATGAAAACTAAAGGAGGAAGCATAGATCTGGGTTTTTTCTGTTCCTCCTGATGTATTCCAGTTTGTAGATCCCAAGAGTAATTTGGATTTACTGTTTTGAATATCCATGGTAATAAACAGATCACTTTACTGACTGCAGTTCTTGTCAGAAAGGTTCTGCAGAGGAACCTTTGCTTGCTTCCACCAGCCAAGCTAACCCCTAGTTACTGCTTGCTATGCTGAGTCCCAGTGACCTTCAACAAGTTTACATGAAGCAGATGTTGTGATGCAATGCAGTGGATGAGCTCTCACAGAAATCTCAAGAAATCCAAAGCCAGATTTCTTACGGATCTTTATAAACAAGCTACAACGAGATACATAAAGTAGTAAGGTACCCTAATTAAACCTAGGTATCCCGATATTAAGAAGTAATAAATACTTGGGTGATGGAATGATGGCTTTGAAGATTGTACAGAAAAGTCATATTCAAAATATAATTAAATGCTCTGAACTGAACTGAAGGTGATAAAGGCCATACATAACAATTATCTGACATGGGAGATTATCAATTTTGATTATACCTATATAGCTTTAAAAAAGAAAAAAAAATATCACAATATAATGTAAGAAACCCCTTCAAGAATATTGTAAAGAAATGCAGGAGTGTTTACACAGACTCATCTGTTTCTGCAGAGGGTTGAAATACCTCCTCAGGGAACAGCAATTCCTAGGCAGAAGTGCCAGTGTGCAATGCTCAGTGTGACTGGAGTCAGGTCAAAAAATCAGGGATTGAGTTCTGGATATATCTGGAGTAATCCGTGAACAGTTCAGGAATCTGCATGTCTTTCCAGAAAGAGATTAATGATTGCCTGTTTTCCAATCATTTGTTTGTAACAGCCAGGTTGTGTGGAACAACTCTTACGTGTTACATCCTGAAAAGTTAGCTATTTGCAAAACATTTTACCATTTTCCACTTCAGAGGTGTCTAAATTTAGTAATGGTGCATAGCTCTGTCTCCCCAGGGGCCTGCAGTTCAAAAGCCCATCTCTGTTTTGAATGTAAGTTTGGAGCAAACGGCACAGCATGACGTAGCGGCAGAAGAACAACCTGTGTCTGTTCCTCAGTGCAAAACCTTTAACCACTCAACCCGAGGGTCCAGGAACCCAGGTGGGATACTTGGGGGTGTGACAATTGAAGGCATTTTCCCTTCTACACAGACACATGGGATGTCCTGGTTCTCCCTGTGGACAGCTGTGGCCCCACGCCTGCTTGCAGCTCCCACCTCTCGTTGTCTTGCCGAGAAGCAGTCAGTCATTGGAACAACAGCCCTATGGTCTGATCGCCCACTCTGCCCCTGCAAAATCCTCCTTGCTGGGCTAGTAGTGTATGGAGCCATTCTGTCCCCTCTCCTGCTTATTCCCATGCTGTTCACTGTCCCACTGCTTCTGAAGCTTTTATGTCCTTGGACGGAAACAGAAAGCAGATCTTGCCCTCCTTGAACTGCAAAACCAGAATCTATTAACCAGTGTATTGCTGTTTGCTGCAGCAAAGAGCAATACACTGCAGAGACTGACTTTTGTACAGGGGAAGATACTTGTACATACTAGTGCAAAGTCAAAAGCATGAGTCTTTGACCCTTTCATTTATTATTATATTTCTTGACCCAGATCTTCAGAGAAAACATTTTGTAATTTATAAAGGATTTTGGATTGCCTCCTGACACTTTCTGTTCCTGGTTAGTCCCATGCTGGGTCATATCATATTGAATGTCTGCCGTCATACTAATTTCTCTTTCTGCTTCTTCCACCTCCTCTTCTAGCATTTTTGTTGAAGGTCTTCCTTTCCCTCTTCCAGGTTACTGTACAGATTCCATGGGAAAATTCTCCCTGGTCTTCCCTTCTTCCTGTCTGCCTTTGACCCAACATAATCTCATCCACCTACACAAAATCAGGTGATGTCCCTGTGGGTATCATGGACTTCCATCTCTTTGCCAGAGCTTTCTGTCCAAATCTCAGCACCTCATTCTGTAGCAATTCCTGGATGATGTCAGGTAAAACAGGTATGCCAGCAGAGTGCAGTGGCTATTGCCAGCCAGGCCATCCAAAGCCAGCTTACTGCTTTAGTGCTTCCCTTGTTTCAGTCTATATTAATATAGTACAGAATCCTAGATGCTTTAGAAAACTTTTTTTTTTCCCCTTTTGGTCTTCTCAGCAGCATTAGTAACACCAATAGAACAATTTCCCTAGGAAAATTTTAAAGTTATGAACTCTGGATTTAAACAAGGAGTGCTTATATTAAGTAGAAAAGAGAAGGCCTTTGTTTGAACACAACAATCAGGCCTAAAGAAAATACAGAAATATGCTTGGCCAAAATTTTCAGCTTCATTTTCTGTCAATAAGCTAGTGGTAAAAGAATTTTTCTTGCTGAGCTTAAAGCTTGTGCTGTATTATTTTAGATATGCTTCGTTACCTTAAGGCATGAAGGATTTGTTTTTTTCAGTATAGGATAGAATTCACGCTTCTGTTGTGAAATCCTTTGAACATTATGAGCAATGGCACAGGGAACCGTGTCCTTTAGAAAGAAGGAATAGTGGAAAACAGGAAATGCTGATTATGAAACTCCATGGGAGTGAGTCTGTCCAGCCATACTGCAGCATAAACTCAGTTCAATACTTATCAAAAAGCAATATATCTGCACAGTCCCATTATGCAGCCAAGTTTAGATTACTTCTTGACAACTTTTCTAATGGATTCAACCGTGCTTATGAAAAGTTTGCACCTGAAACTGGATTCAAGTACTTTGACTCTTAAAAGACATGCTGCTGTTGGGTTTAGTTATGGCGGGGGTTTTTGTTTCTGTAAAGGCAGAGGTACATTTGTCTGACCTTCTGAAGGGGAATCATATCCTTCTCCACCTCAAGGTCAAAGATCAAACTTCATTTGTCAATTCAGGAAATATTTCCTGAAATATCTTCTTCGTATATTAAAGCCAAGAGCCTTAAGTAGCAACATGGAGAAGAGAATGCTGAAGATATGACACCTCCCCCCCACCACAAAATTCTGTAGGTGAGTAAGATTAGCATGAGTTCCAGAGTGACTAGATAACTTAATGAAAGATGAATCCATTGGAGGCTTTAAATGCAAAACCACCATGTCTGGTTCAGGAGTCCTTTGAACCACAGTTGCAGTGTGCTTGGTAGATATTCTGGAGACAACATGATGCACTTGCTCTGTTCCTAATTATTTTCTAGGCATTTACTGCTGCTCACTGCTAAAGCCTGGGCTGCGCTGATGTTTCTTGAATTGGTGTCCCTGTTTCTATGTTTGGAAATATTTCTGTGGATTATTTCACATTTCTTCGCAAGAAAGGTAGGAAGAAGAGAGGAATCTATCGGATTACAATTTCCGATATTCAGGTGGTCAGAGTCTTTTTGCCCTCCTGGATGTTTCAGGGCAGACGCAAGAAAGAGACAGAGGCTTCAAGGTTCAGTTTTTTCCAAGGTCTATCATGGTGTTTATTCTTTCCTTCTTATCTCATAGTTCACTCTGTCCTCAGCAAGGACTGTTCTGAACACCAGCCATCAGGAACTCCCAGTCCCCTGAAATGCTGTCCCCTTTTATACAGATTATTATGAACATATTGTTTACCATTTCCTACCAATGTCCACCATCCACATCAAACACACCATATCCACTTGGCCCAATCTCCCCAAGCCACATTGTGCTACTGTCACATCAGAAAATGGAGGTGAAGAAGAAGAAGAAAAGCCTTAGGAAACACCCCAAAATCTCCATCTTGTCTCCATCTACTTCTATCACAAAAACCTAAAACTACACATTTCTCACTCTATGATTAGCTATACTACTGTGTTTCACACTCTTGAGATTTGTAATTCATCTCTGCCTTGTGCCATGGTCTGTGACCCCCATGGATGGAACTGAAACCCCCCTGTTCACCTCCCTGGACAGGGCTGTAACCACCCTGTACTGGGGTCAATCCTTCTTGTTCAGTTCCCAGAATATTTGGTCAGGGTTTCCCGAGTTCCTAGGGGAGCCAAAGAGATGCCCTTGTTACCGACAGGAATCAAACGATGACTCAGAAAGGAAGGTGAATAGAGGTCACAAAATTGAAAGAGAAGAAAGCTGTAAATATTGTCATAGTTTTCCTCTCTCCTTCTATAACATATCTATGATGTGGGGAGAGGCTAAGCCACTTTTGGATACACTGTGTGTAACCTGATGAATCTTAGAAGAGTGAAGAGCTTATTACAAGTTTTGATCCTTTTCCAGTCCAAACAGTCTGCCTTAGAGTCAAAAGAAAACAATGTGGTCAATCTCTCTTGCTCTCTTCACATTCCCAAATGCTGCTAAACGGGTAGTTTTAAAAGGCATGTTATTCTAGTCAGTCATGCTTTAGTTAATCCATTTAGGAATAGAGTACCTGTCCCTTGCCTTCCAAATTTCAAAAACCTTTCTCTTCTTGATCATTTTTGTGGTATCCCTGTGTGGTCATGAAAGTTGAATATTTCTGTCCCTGTTAACTCAGACCTGTTGTTTCTGCTCTTTGTCTGCTAAACCATCATTTTTTTCAGTTCTATTTAATGAGTTATGAGTTCCTCACCCTGCTGTTCCCTCAACTGGTGAAAGTAAGGACAGAAACTCTAGCCTTGTTTTCACAGAGTAGCGTGAACTAAGAGCTAAAGTTTGGGAAACAGCTGAGTTAGTTGGCAGCTATTGACTGCTTACTGACATGCAGGATAAATCATATTATGGTTACAGAGGGAGTTTGAATCTGAGCAGGCTCAGTAGTTTGGTTAGTGTTAGTAGTAGTTTGGTCAGTCAGATAGCTACACCATATCTAAAGTAAGTTTGCCACTGGAGAAGCTCAGCCAATTTTGTGCATTCTGTACATGGAACTACTTAATCCCACCAGAATGAAGCTTGCTCTGAACAGAGGCAACTTGGGTGTCCAAGCACCCCATGGCCCAATGTGGTTTTGCACAAAGCCAGCTTCAGTTTAGCAAGCCTGGCACTAAGTTTGAGGTACTAAGTCCAGCTGGAGCTGAGCTAACTCCTGCAGAGCCCTGAGTACAACTGCACTGTGCTTCTCAGCCAGCTCTGAGCATCCCTGCAATGTGGAACACGGACAAAAGGCCCCAACTGTGTGGTCCTGAAGGAATCAACATGCTCCAGAAGGGCATATTAGCACTAATGTGGCACCAGCCATCCTGGCTGACTTCACAGCAAACCATTCAAATGCCTTGGCACAAAGTTGCTCTGTACCATATTGCCTGCAATTTTCATTAGGTAGGTTATTTCAGGCCTTTATTCCCATTCTTCTCTCCCGCAGCTCTTGATACTGGCAAGTTGGCCACAGCATGAAAGCAATGATTTTGCCATAACTGTATGTATTATTGGACCCTGTAACTTTTATGGCTATTTAATGTAGTCTTTCAATTTTTGCCCACCCTTTTTGGCTAGGCAGACTGCATTTCGGGATCCTAGCCACGGAGCACAATGAAATTACTGGTTAACTCATCCCTGTAATAAGCCGTACTTACAAGTCCTGTCTGTGGCATATGCGGAAGGGATGGGCTAGAGAGCTGGAAATAGGAGTTTGTTGCATACAGAGAACCACAACAACGAGCACAATGTTGCTGCTTAGACAGTTAAACTCTGTAGCATGCACACAAAATGAAAAACAGAAGTCACCAGTTTTGATAAAGATGGTTCCCACCAAAACATGCAGTGAATTATCCATGGGGATTTTTTCCAAAAAGGAATATCCAGGCTAAACATGTGTGTTCAGATAAAAGATGTAATTGTAAAGTATTACATAAAAAATAAAATCAGTGAAAAGAGTAAAGAGGACTTTAAAAATTTTGTCTTCCTTTATCTACCCTCAATCAGATTTGAAAAGTTTCCAGCACTGTGTTCTTCCTTTTAGATGGTACAGTACCTTGGCAGCATTTCCTGAAGGCTTTTCGTGACCTTCCACCATAATTGCTTTGAAACCTACAGCAATCTCTGTAGAGTCTGCTTAAAAGAATATTGAAAGAGTTAGTAATGCAACTATTTTTTCGTAGATTTAAAGATGGAAGGATCACATTTTCTGATGTTTATGAGAATAAGGTATCTGCTTTTCAGATCTACCATAATTTTCCTCTTTTGTCTTTTTTAAAAAAATTCTTTCTTAAAAACATTATAGGTACACCAAATTGCACAACTATATCAATATTTCAAAAGGTACCAAATCTTGCACATGTAAAAAAGGAAGCTTAACAATCTTTGCTAATCTCTAATGCAAGATGCATCCATTATTTATGAAAGCAGCATACAAAGGGGAACTGCTCTTGAATGGAATCCTAAATGCTACACAAGAGAAGCCCACAGCACAAGATTCCCTGTTATAAAGCCTGTTATAAAGCTACTGACCAGTCTCTCTGGAGATTAACTCTGAAAGTTAGTCTCCAGAAAAATTTGTATTAATTGTGTGTGAACTGGATTGATACTTGTGAAAGATGGAAAGAATGAAGACAGAATCCTGCTATCCAAGCATCTTTTTGTACTAACACCAACTGAGTTACAGCAGGTCAGCACTTTTCCCCTCTCATCTCAGATTTTCTGCCTTTTCTTTTTTTTTTTTTTTTTTTTTTGTGTGTGTGTGTGTGTGTAAATAAGGAAGGTAAATGACCTTTAGTGGTGGGACACTACAGTGGAGACCCTTACATGGCAGTTGGGAACATGTCTGGATCCAACAACTTTTCTTCCCTCTGGGTGAGTATTCATTTCTACTAGTGTATCTGCTACTAGCCTTAATGCCTATTAATGCTTACAAATGGTAAAATGAGGCCAAATTGCAATTTCCTGAAAGATGAGCTTAATAGATCTTTAAATAATATTTGTTTCTGCAGTGGCTGCTGAAGATTTTCCATATTGATATTCCATATCGAGTTAGAGAGGAAGGGTTTGACAAAGGTGGGATTTTTTTCTCATCCATACAGAATCCCATTTTGGGGTATCCCACTTCAGTAAAAGCAGAATTAATGGCAGAGTTTCATGAGATGAGCAACAAGAATGATCAATGCTCAAGACAAAACGAGGGCACAGACTCTGAGGAAAGGTAGGTTATTTTCTGTGGAGAAATGAAGAGGGAGGAGTGACACGATGCCAGCCTTCAAATGTGGTTTTTTTCAGACACATTGGGGCCTGCCAGGGACAGTACAGGAAATTGTCTGACCTCTGTGTACATGTCCGATAAGACCCGAAAAAATGTGCTAATGGGATAATGCACGTGCATGGCACAGTTTGGACATTAGTGAAGGTTTTTAATGGTAAGGATAATGAAGTATTAGACTATATGTCCCAGGAAGCAGATCTCTAAGAGGAAGCTGGAGAAGCATCTGTGGGAAGTGTCATAGGTATGGTCTATCCTGCTGTAGGTGACAGGATGGATTAGAGGACCTCCCAAACTCCCTTCCTCCCTGCTATTTTTGAGTCTATTGCAATATATAAACATTTTCAGGATATTTCAGATGGAAACATATTAAAAAAAAATTGGGACATAACTGAAACTACTCTTCTTAGCTCTTTTTTGTGCTGAATTTTCTTCCATAATCCACACAACAAGTACAAAAACAAGTGCGCACAACCTACAAATCCCTGAAAGACTTAAATGGGGGCCCAATGTGAGCACAGCAAGAAGTACAATGCCGCACCACTGAAAATGGTGGGAAACCTTTCAAAACATTTTGAGTGGAGACTGGTGTCAGCCAACTCAAGAGCTCAGTTATGGATCTGAATTAGCTCTTTGTTTCCTTCTTGCTGTATTACATTCAGTAAAAATAATAAAAAATAAAAAATACCAGGAAGAAAAGCACAAATTTAATAGAAAATGCTTTCATCTCCCTAAGGTTTCAAAATGTTCAAACTTTTTAAGAACTGGGGAATAGTTCTCCCCAGGGAAAACTGTTTTCACCATTTCCCCCTTGTCTCATTTACTAAAAAAACTCAATGCTTTGAACTTAAAAGGAATAACATAGAAATGATGAGTTTATGAATATGACAAGGAGAACAGTGTCCGACATGTTTTTTCCCTTAGAAGTATGTTCCGGTTTTCTCTTTGTGAATTTAGACATGCTAAATTCTCCATTCTTTGTTTTAACCACATACTAAAAACACTGCCTTTATAGTTTACATCAACATTAAGTATAAGCTTGATCCTTGTGCTCTGAGCAGAATAATTCTCTGTGTCAGAGCCTTACAAGGAGTTTAACTTCAGGGGAACAAGTTCTTAAAGGAAAACTACAAAGCACAGGGTGCTTTTGTGCTATGTAGTGAGCTAAAGGGGAAATGTAGGATGTACACAATATTCTGGGGGACACTTGAGAAGCCAGGGGAAAATTCTGTAAGTCTTTTTTTCCTCCCTTCCTCACCTCCTACTCTTTTCTCTTCCTTCCCCTTCTCCTCCTTCCCCTTCACTATGCTTTCTCCCCATTTTGTGACTTCCCAGAGTTGCCCTGTGCAAGTGAGGAATGGTTGGACTGGGGTTCACCTTCAAACAATTCTTGAAAATGAGTTTCAAATGGCCTTGAGCATTTTGGCTTGAAATTTAAAATCTCTTTTGAAAAAATATGAGTATATTAGCCTTATTACTAAACCAAACAATGTTTTCAAATACACTGGACTTTCCTTCAGTGTTATTTTGCTGTTGTTTCTAATTTGCATATCTTTGTCCTTACCTTTAGATTAGAAGACCAAAAATGGCACAAAGACTTAGAATCATAAAACAACTGAAGATGTTGGTTTGTATCCTCCCTTTCCCCCCCCGCTTTTTTTTTTCACCTTAGGTTGATAGCACTACATCGACTTAGTGTTTTACTTATTATTGCGTGAAAAATTCAAATTAAGGAAATCAGACAGTTGTAAATTGCTGGCATATGTAGTCGTAAATTAAAGAGCAGTCATCAACAGAAATAAAAGCCTGAAATGAATTGGAGTTCTGAAGATGCACTGAGAAACTGAAGAAAGACATCAAAGCCAGCAGGAAAAAAAAATTAACAACTTAGCAAGGAAAACTGGCTTTTAAGAAAAGACATTGGATTCAGCAAAGTGGTGCATGGCCCAGAGAGGATAGAAATAATGAAGAACAGCAGGGACCACAATAAAAATGGTTGGAAATGAATACACCCTGGAAAGTAGTTTGTACAGTCTTTGCCAACAAAACTCATAGCAATTAAGCAATTATAAATGCTCAGGAATTGTGTGAGGATGAGATGATTTGCTATTTAATATTGTTATAATGTTGCTTACATGTCAGGGAACATGTAAACATGTATAATTGCCTTTTAAGCCAGTCAGATCATGAGATTCATGAACCAGATTCTGAGAGAAATCACAAGGAAAGACCAAGTAGTTTTTAGTAGTTGTATGACAGTCTAGATGATCAGAATAAAAAGAGTGTAAGGCATTAGTAAAATTATGTCAGGGATTATCTTGTAACCCTTCCTTGTGCTTTTAGTCTCATTGCCATTATGGGTTGCACATATCAATTGCGAGTTTGAGAGACTCTCACACATCCTATGTTAAAGCAAAACCCATTTCCAGGCTGTAGATCATTTTGTTGTATGCTCTTCCTTGTGGATTTAGGCTCCTCTTCAATTCTGAGAACTGTTATTGTCACGCCAATGGTGAAGAATTAGATGGGGGTTAACTCCAAAATACATTTATCATCAGCAGCACCTATAACACACTTGCACAAGTTTATGAGCCTAATTCTGGTCCCACTTAGCCTAATTTTATGCCAGGGAACTTCAACAGAGTGATTCCTAGGTTGCTGCCATATAAGGGAGATTGGACCCAGTATGACTCAGCCCATCACTTGCCAGTCTATTCTAAGCAAGACTATAATAAGAATTTCCACAAAGGAAGCTTAGTTTGCTAATATGCAAAAGAGAAAAAAAGAGTAGCAAGAGAGTGCCTTTATAGACATTTGTTCCACATTTTTTTGGCTTTTGAGCTGGATATGTCTACACAGACTATAAATATTTGTTCAAGGCAGACATGGCATACTTTTGAGCTACCTGTGTTAATATTAATATACTTCATGCAGTGGTAAAGATATGACAGCACAGGCTGCCAATTGGAGTACGAGTATCTTGGGCACACATAGTATTCACTTGTACTTTTTGCTTCACTTGCTAACACTAGTATTATGTTAACACTAGACTGGATGTTGTGAAATCACTTTGCCTGAAGAGGAGTGGGGCACATAGAAACCCTGCTGAAGATAATGTTTTGGTAGGAGGGGTGCAATTGTCTTGTTCTCAGAGTCACTGAAATCCAGTTGTTTCCTAGAGGACCCCTAATCAAGACAGAGAATGAGTTTGTGCTTGAGGAAAGCACTCCCAGTGCACAGCTAAGCTCACATTATGCCTCTGAGAAACATTATTTTGTTACCTCAGATTTTATAGCAAAGGCAAAAGTGTTTGTAGTACTTTATTAATGGAAAATCTTATTAACTCTGTTGGAAAGACAGGTTATATAAAAAACTTCCATGATGGCTGCAGCTATGGGGCTCTACCCAGCAAATGCCTCAGGCATGCAGCTTTACCACACGGGTGACTGTTGATATTGCATGTGTTCCACAGCAGCAGGCCTGTCACCTCTACAAGGTCATGCTATTTGCCTTGAAAGCTGCTTTTAACATAAAACCACTTTGAATGTTAGAGGATGCTCAGCTAATCAAGTAAGAGGTCATTCTGAAAGCAGTATGTTATCCTCTAGAATATAAATCAAGTTATGTGCATGTATATTTTGCTCATCTGAGAAGATTATTGCAGCTATTGCTTTAAGGAGTCACTAAGGTCACTGTTCCCTTTGCTCAAATTCCTTGTTGAAATGTATACCTTTTAGAAGGCCAGTAAGAAGCCAGACTATGCACAATTGGCAAGTTAAAGAGATTTGGAGGATGCGTAGAAGCCCAGCAATCTACATAAATCATAAGTTTATACTTCTCTTCTTCTATTGCTTCCCTATTTTGAGCTGCTGGACCATGAGTAAAACACTGGCTTCAGTGAATAAAGAATTTTTTAAAAATTAAAATATATGGGCAGTTTTTACTGGATCTCTTTGATCAGCCATAGGAAAAATGGCAAATGCACCATGATGATTCATTAAAACTTAGAGAGGTACAGAATGCACTTCTAGCCTCAAGCTTTCTATCTGAGCCATGGGTCAGAAAAAGGGTAGTTTTATAGTGTTGCCTTCAGAGGCCTTGTTTTGTCTGTGCTTCTGTGGCTTTTTAATATACTTTGTGGACAAGCAAAAAAATTCAGAATTATGTCCTTCTCATTGAGCATTTGCAGTCTCCGCTCTGTTTTTTGGTTTAGTTCTTCTTTTGGGCCTCTTACCATAGCATCCCAGAATCAGATTCCTGGGATGAAGGTGTAAAAGTTTACTCCATTTGTAATTTCTCCTCTAGGACTTTAAGGTTTGTTCCTAGAAAAAATGTAGGACTGAGTTGTTTGCCCATCTCCCTACACCCAGTGCTATAGGATCCTCTGTGTGTGCTCCTAGGTGCTCCTCAGAGCAGCACTGGCAATAACTATCCTCCCATTGTTGTGGTGCCTCCAACAGGGATGCGATGGATGGAAGGAAGGATGTGTAGAAAGCTACTAAAGTATGAGGAGTTTGTGAGGAAGCAGTGACTCTGGAGGCTGGCAGTGAGTCTTTACTTGAAGTCACCTCCTCAGGCTGATGGTGAAGCTCTTGGCGACCTTGAATGTGATATATGGCATGATTAGCCAAGTTCATTGTTTACCATGTGTAGAAAGGGATAATTGATAGTTCACCAACAGACTGCCCTGGCTCCTTAGGGGGAAAGGCATTGTATTTATCTCTGGCTATTTCTGAGCTAAATAAAAATAGGTTTGTGTCATATAACATCCTGGTATTTATATTTCAGGAGGCAGAACTTAATTTCTTAATTAACCTGAATAAATAATTAAATTTGTCCCAAACACTTCAAGAGAAAAAGCGTTTAAAAAAAAAAATCTTAGTTTATGGGAATAAGATTACATTAAAAAAAAAAGGCAGCTACTCATGCACTGCCATTTGATGCTGTCTTGTCTCCCTTGTTAAGTGAAAGGAACATTTTCCCTTCTTCTATCTTGTTTTACGTTTATTACATCTTGTCACCTTGTGGCACACCCAGCTAGATTTGCTAGAATTGGATGTTGATATTAATAATTACTTGTCTGTACTAAATGAAAGTGCTAATGAAGTCAAGGCCTCTCTGGGGGTAAGGTCTGGCTTCCACTGCTATGAAGATTTAGCTGGATTTTTGTGAAGAAAGCTTATATTATCTCCCCAAAAACACTTCTCTCAAGTGATAATACACCATATAATCTCCCTTAGCAAATAGTAACAAGTGCTAGAGAGCAGCAAGAGATTTGTGAATGCTGAAGAGGAAAAATAAAATCGCTGCAAACTACCCAAAGGCTATGGAGCTTAACTCAGCATGTGGCTGAACCGAAGGCAGTGCTGTTTTAAATAATTGATAGTGTTGTAAATGTACATGATGTGATACAGGAAGAGGTCAGTGCCTAACACGTAGTAAGCCCTTACCCTGAAGGGTTTGTAGCCTGACAGTGCAAGTGCAGGGGAGCCCTGGTACCTCATCAGAGGAAGGGGCACGGCCTTTGGAGCATGGGTGTCTGAAGGAACGTGCAGGTGCCAATTCAGAGATGAGGCCAGGAGCTAGAAACGAGTGAAGAGTAGCTAGAAACAAGCAAGGGGTGCCAGCATAAAGTCAGATGCAGCTTGGAGGAGGCAATCAGACAATTCAGGGCTGTGCCATTTTAAGCAGGCTGACTAAGACACATTGGGTGATTCAGCAGCAATGCTGGCACGCCAGCAGAGCTTTGGGAACTTGTGTGAAACGAGATCAGATACTCTGAACCCAAGGTCTGGTGTGATGGGTGCAGATGGAGAATCCTGCAGCTGAGCCCTCCTCAGCTCAGATGAAGGGTGGCTAAGGCAGTGGGTGGACGGCTCAGAAGATAACACTCGTTATCAGATGTATTAGGATGAAGGGAGTATTACGCCACAGGAACAAGAAAATTTGTTGATATTTCTTAGCACATTACCAATGGACAAGGCATGGTTTGACCTGTGTTACTTAGTCCAGAGGGAAACTGTGACACCCAGAAAGCTTTTATGAGATAGTCTTGGCCTTCTGGAGCTGTGTAAATGTGCCCTCCCCAGATCTCTCTTCTGCTGGCTCTCACAGTGTGGGACACCTACTGACTGTACCGAAGCCTCAGGGGGCAGGGAGAGCACTGCCAGTGAGACAGCTGGTTGCCATTACATTATTTACTCCTTATCCTGGAACATAAAAATAATAATGAAATGAATGGTACTTGAAAGAGGGAGAAAACAGCAAGCAAACAAGATTTTTTTTTTTTTTAGCTCTGACAGGTTCAGCTCTAACACATTTGCATCTTAAACATCTGTCTATGTGTAAAGAATTTTCAAGCATTTGGATGCACAGAATCAAATCCACTTCAGTGCCATACTTAACAGCTGCTATAAGCATTTTCTGATACAAATAACTTGTAGTTAAGTAATTTACCAATATTTTAAGAAGAGGTGCTTTTGATAAAAAAAACCCCTTCTTCTTTTCTCCATTTAGCAGAGATTTTTTGAGGACATCTTTTAACACCAGTTTTTAAACAGAATTCCCCATTGCTCTCCATAGAATCCCAATTCCGAAGAGTGGCGTGGTACCACCATATGTCAGTTTCTCAAAAATGTTGTATTTAACCATGCAACAAGAAGTCAATTTTGTGATACAGAACAAGTGTAAAGACATATGGTGAGTAGACCTGCTGGGGGAATACCAAACTTTCTGGTATATGGAACAAAAATGTCTCAGTATTTTTACTGTCTATTGCCTAGTCTGCTTCCAAGACAGCCTGTAGAATCAAAAAGACATATGGGGCAGAATACATCTCACCCAGCTTGAGTCATCCACAATATGAAGATCTGTGTCTGAACTAGGCAGCTTGGGCTATCTTTACTATCAACAAATAGACAGGCACTTTAAAAGGGCTTGATGTATCTTTAGATGTCTGGGTTGGGATAAAACAAAAAAAAAATTAGAAGAAATTTTAAAAAGAAATTTTTTTCCTTCTCCCATTGAGATTGGCTTTGCAGAAATCTTGGGTCACTAATTCAGATGAAAACATCCCCAAAGTAGACACGAATGTTCAGAAGAATCCCACCTATGCATGAGATTTTTGACCTAGAGGATGCTGAAAATGTCCAAAATGTGGATGCATGTTATGATTTCCACAGAATTTGGAAGATTCATTCTTGTGGGAAAAAAACATGCCCTGATCTTTGAAAATATCTTCTGAAAAATTTGACTGAAAATTTTTATTAAGTTTTTGTTTTATCATAGTTACCATAGTTATTTCTCTTTAAAAAAGACCCCAACAACCAAGAAATAGGTGAAGTTGACGCAGCTTTATAGTGTTTGGTAGAATTTGGTGCTCTGATGGAATATAGGCCCCTGTGTGTTTCTCTAACACTGTACTTTGCAATGTGAGGCCTCACTGTTTCAGAAACATTCATATTATTTCTTCAATTATGCAAGATATCCTAATGACAAGATGAAATACATGTAGCATGAGCTGACTTTGGGAGAGCTTGGAAAATGTCTTTGCAAAGAATGTCTTTGCCAGTATAACATTTTATGACATAAACTCAGTTGCTAAATTGGAAACCCTCTTTATTCTGTTAAAATAGCATAACAATTTCTGTCTTTGAGCTCCATTCTTTGGAGCATGAGCATTCATTCCCAGACATGCACATTGTTTTGCCGCTGTTGTTCTTGTGATGGTGACGGAAATCGAGCATTCTTGGTAAAGAGGAATGAAGGACTCGTCTACAGCCAAAAATAACTAATGGGGAAGCAAGGACGAGGTTGATAATACCTTGCCCCCACATGGAATTAGTAGAGGCACTACTGTGGCTTAAGCTGATATTGTTTGCTTTGTAAAACTGCTTAACTCTACCGGTTCCCCTCAGCCTCTCTTCTTTAAGGCTCACCAACTTAGATTTTACTTTTTCCAAACAGTGAGGGAACATTCGGAACTCTGTGCCTCCCTCCCCACAAACAGCCATGTGTTCTGCATTTCTGAAATTGTATTTCAGCAGGTCAGGGAGGAAGAGGCCACAATATTGATTTGGAAAACTGCATTATATTAATGGAAGCTATTCTCTTTTTGGTTTAATTATCAAAAGCAGTCATGAATACAGATCTGTTCTTGTGTCTGTGGAAAACTGAAACTTCACTGAAAGCAAAATTAAAGCTCTGATTGCTTAGGCAGTCAATGGAATATCCATTTACAACCACATTTCTTGTAGCAAGAGTAAGAAATTCCATAAATAGATGAAAATACAAAATGCTACACTGTCAAATGGAGAACGTATCAACAAATACTAATAGCTCAGTACAAAAGCATCAGGGAGGCAAAATCACCTGCACTTGAGAAATCAGGGGTGATGTGTGGAAGGCACAAAGATAAGGCTCACACCTGCTAGACTTCTTTGCACAGGAGTTCCCTGCTCCCCCAGCAGGATTTTGGCATGAGGACTATGGTTGAAGTGTCTAGATTGTGTGTGTTCCCTGAACTGCACCTTCTTGTAGGTCACTTTATATAAATGGATGATGCACTTTGGTTTTCTGCCTTCATGGGATCCCCGTGAGCATCAATAAACTCACAACATCAAGAGTGTCTGGTCTAATCATCTTATGTGGGACCAGAAGCACGAAAGACTGTGCTGCTCAAAATGAGTGGAATAACCCATTTACAGGAACTGTAATATTCCCTTTTTAAATTCTAGGTGAAACTTTGGAGTTTTGAAGTTAGAAAAACAATCCACAGTCTACCTACACATTCCCTATACTACCATATAAACTAAACAAACATAAGGAAATGACAAAGCAGCAGCTCTTCAACATATGGGTAGAATGATTAGCTAGGAGGTTATTTTTAAATATAAACCCCTTTATCTGTCCTTAAAGTTCCCAGATGTTTAGTCAAACATTTTCTGATGCTGCTGACATTCTTCTGAAGCTGTCTGTCCACACTTCTGGGCCATCCCTGCAACATTCAGGAATGTATACTCCTGCCTAATTAAGTTGCCTGCTGAGTATTTCTGACACACACAATTCTTCAACACAGCAAATTCAGCAATAAAATATAGCAATGCAAGTAAAAATCACAGAATGAACTCTTAACCCCAAATATGGATCATTCAGATTTAATTGGGAAAAGAACACATTTTTTTTTTCCCCATAGGATCAACCACAAATAAAACACAAACATAAATGTTTGTTTGAAAAATTAGCAGCTAGCAGCTAATTCAAGGCCCTGCCAAATGCAGGGCAAATTTTGATTCCAGTTTGCAGCAAAATTATTGCTGAAGTCAGAAGGAACACTACAGGTGGTAAAAAGGGTCTTTCACTCTATTAAACAAATGTTGCATGTAAGGCTGCATCCCACTGAAGCCGGAGGGTGTGAAAGAAAACTTTTTTAAAAAGAGCTTCTATAAATGAAAAAAAACCAAACCAGTCAGGAGATCATCATCATGTACAAGAAAGGCCCAGCCTAGTGGATAACACTTTTGGAAGTTAAGTGTGTTTTAGAGATGGGAGTGATGATGACCCTCTTCTGGCCTGCCAACAGAGGGACAGAGATGGTGAGAACTCAGCTGAGAGGACAGGGCTCTTGAACAGGGGCTTGTTTGAACAAGCCCTGAGAAGAGCCTGGCACAAAGATCTGTTCTTTGACTCATAGGCAGCAGAATGGTGACTCATTTGATATATCCCTAGTATAAACACCTGTCTTTTGAACAAGTTTGGAAGTAAAGAAAGACCTAGGACCTTCTCCAAGGCTTCTTCTCAAATCAGCAGACATCTAACTTTGGGTAATGGCTCAGGTAAAGAAGTCATAAGAAGGATCAATTAGATTATTGCTTAATATTTCAGTGAAGATCTCCTCAGACCACATGGGCCAGCAATAATGCAATGCATGCTCAGAGCTCCTGTTATCTAAGTATCTAAATTACTTTCTTAGAAATCATATAGGCTTCATCAGCAGATGAGCACTATAATTGAAAAGATGGACATGGAAATGTGCATGTATGTTAAGAGAATTATACAATTAAACAGCCATTTAAAGATAGAACCAGGATATAGCCCAGCCTTCCTGACTCTCCGTATCCTTTCAATACCATCTGGACCATTTTCTTCTTTATATTTCGAAATAAATAATTCAGCTGTTTGTCAATATTGTATGGCAGTTGTTTTCAAAATTTGTGGGTTAAATACTGGTCTGGATCTCCAGGAAATACAATACAAATGCCATAGGCCTGGGGGCACTCACGTTTTTGTACCACCTTCAGTGGCACCGTACTGGATTTTCAAAGGCACTGCAGCTTAACCCAACCAAGAGCCACACTTGCTTTTTTTTCTCCTCACCAGTCCCCTTCCTTGCATTTGTCTAGGACAGTATTGGCACAAGTGTCCAGGTTTTGCTACTGCCTTCAGCACTGCTTTACCCAAAGGAGAATTTGCTGTTGCAGTACTGTAGATTTTTTTTTTCCTGTGCTGTCAACACTTCATAAAGGGACTGAAACATGGTGAAGGATCTTGCCACCACCTACTTTTGACTCATGCTTTTTCTCCTCTTGCATATTTGTAAGTTATACATTAAAGTATAGTCAATAGGTCAAAAAAACCATGAAGTGACAAAGCCATTTTTAAATACTGCCCTTTGAAATGTCTCCTGTAATTGAAGCAATGTTAGTTAAATATAAGTACTGAGACACAGAATGATGAGAGTGGGCTTCCTTTTTGAGCCTTTGCATGTGCACTTCCCAGAGAGCTCATACAACCCAGTAATGGTGAACTAATGGGGCAGAGCTTGTGGTGACCAGCCTCCTGACCTACCACACTGCCCCTGCCTCCTGAAGGCCATGTCACCACAATTACATATCAGGAAATTTTTTAAAAAAGGAATTGTGGTACTTTAATCTACATAATATGGTTTTTAGCAGAGGACAAACACACTGTTGATATAGGTGACTTATTACAAACACTCACATTGCATGTGGTTGACCCAAATAGCACAAATTCAGATTCTGACTGAAATGTACTAAACTGCATGTTTCCGGCCCATCACTACAGTTTACAATTGCTAAAAATATCCCTTCACTGCACAGATGGTAGACATCATTTAGTCCAAAAGAGTAATGAAGAAACAAGTTTTAATGATAATATGGGGTTATTTTTTTCCTTGTATGTCCCAACAGTCTTGTAAGGGGGCTTTAACAAAGAGAATTTAGAGAAAAAAAAGTGCTGACAATCTGTGTGGATGGTAATGCTGTAGTCAGGACAGCTGTCAAATTTTTTTGATCCATCTGTGCCTGAACTTTAAGAGAACTTTTTTCAGGACAGCATCCTGCCAACACATGAGCCCTGCACAGCAGCTCCTCAGAGCAAACACAGACCATTTTGGTGTCAGGGAGATTACCTCTGTTTCTGAAAGAGGGGTGAAAATACGTACTGAATGTGGTGTCCCCAGTGTGACACGTTAAGGTTATCTCCTCCTTGCAACTCCGGTTCCCTCCTACGTGCACTTTCCATGATCTGGGCTGTGCTTTAACCTGGACATCTGGAAAACACATGGAGAATCAGGCTAACAGGGTCAAATCCAGGCATCTATCTGGCTTGACTTCAAGGTTGTTTCTGGAGCTGGAAGAATGTGGAATAATGATGATTCTGATACAAGTTTTCCCTTATAAAGGGCAATAGAGATAATAATCAGAACAATTATGCAAAACTCACTAAAACTTTCAGGAATTTACAAGTAGGTACTGGTAAATATTCAAGTAGCAATTGGTAGGATTGCAAGAGCAAGTCCTTTTTAAATCCAAACAAAGCACAGCACAAACAGCAAGGGACTGTGCAAAAAGTGGTTACACTGATAAAAAAAAGTGCAGCTGAAGCAAGAAGCGGCTGTTGAATGTTAGAAAATCCAATGTGGTAAGAAAGATCTATGAAAGTAAGTACAATAACAAAAGGATAAATGGGAGAATAAAATTCTCAAGTTGTATTTAAATCTTTACAAACATCAGAAGGTACACCCAGTACCTTCTTATTGAATTGTAGGCAGAGAAAAAGGTGGTATAGAAACATTGGAAGATTCTTGTGTTTGTACTGCTTTTATGGAGTCCTCTCCTCAGCAGTTATTTGTCCATCTGCTTCCATTTCAGTTTTATAGCTATTTTTGACTCACAGCAGGTCAAAACCAAGGGGGGCTTTTTGTTAACAGACAGTGTTTGTAATGCTCTAAGGGAGTGTCTCTTCTCCTACCCACCACCTCCTTCAGGACTGGGAAGCTCGTCTGTATCTCTGACTGTACCAATACCCGTGGCCTCCTGCTGGTTTTTCTAACACAATGCCTCCATGCTCTGTCTCATGCCGTCCCAAGCATTCAAGAGAAGATCTCCCTGAAACACCTGCATAGCTTCCTCAAAATGTGTCTTCAGTTCTCCTTTAAAACTCTCCTTTTTTTATATTATCTCCATGACTTTGCATGAGACTGAATAGACTGGCAAATATTTGTTTTATCACTTCCTTAGACTTGTTCTTGTCTTCTTTTCTGCCTATCTGCTGCATCTTTTCCCAGCTTTAAAACTGTAGGGTTTTGAGATACAGAACCGTTTTCTCATGTTCTACTTAAAGAAGATCTGATACAAAGACTGTCATTCCTGGCATGAACAACTCTTGCCTCTCTGGCACACTACAGATCAGCAGTGGTAGTGGTCAATATATTAAATAATTTTTTTCTCTGGATTTAGATGTCCCCATAGAAACATCCTTATGATCAGTATCAGAGTTTTAAGAAGGGCTACTGAGGTCCTGAGAGATGAACCATGGTTTAATATGCTTGTAACACCTGGATGATGCCGGAGGCTTGTCTGTCCTGCAGGGAATCCTCCTCATCACTTTCATACCTAGTTGCAGGATTAATGAATTTAGTATCAAACTTATGTCCTACATCCCTGTGGGCAGGCCATTATCTGACAAGAAGCATCTAAGGATTAGACCCTAAAAGGCATTTAGGTTCCTAACACCTATTTAAGTGACCAATATACCCCAATTCCGTTAGGAAAAGAGGTTTCCAAATATGAATTGTTTTTTAAAAACTCCTGCTCTCTTGTTACTCAGACATTGTACAATCAGACAGTAAATTGAAGACTTGTAAAACTTTCATTTTCCTAAAAGATCATGAAATTTTCTAGTTACATTACAGCCCTTGTGCTAAAAGGGCACACTTCCCCTTCTTCTCAGGGGTGCATTAGAAGCTATCTGTGAAGGAATCCAAAACAGTGAGTGTCATTGCCTCAGCAGTTCTTTTGCAATCTGGTTTTGCATTCAGAAATGCATTTGAGTCACAAAAATCAATTGTTACAGAAACTGTGGTGCCTTGTGGGAAGGACATAACAGTGAAACAGTATTGTGGGTGAGGGTGGGTGGGAGGTTAGAAGCAGAATATGATCAGTGGGAAATGGACTCTGGGTTCTCACTAAGCCCTGTGTAGGTTTTTGTGGATGGACCATGTCAACGCCACGGGCTCTAATCTTATTGTGCACCCTTGTTTATCAGATCCTGAGTGCTAATGCAAGATAACTGTCCTTAGATCAAACAGACACAGATGAACAGCATGGTGGAAAAGAAAAAGGTCCAGCTGGAGCAGTTTCCTTCTGAATTATGGCAAAGTGGTGGCGAACAGCTTCAAACATTTTTAATAGGGAAAGCTGTGAATCTCTTCCCTAGTGACCCATCTATGAACACGGACATAATAATGGGTCTGTGAAACTAGTCAGTTAAAATATATCAGCCATACTTATTGACCTGCCTGCTCAGAGCTCAGATTCGCTGGAGAGGCACAGCACACGCTGCTGCAGCTGTCAGCAGCACCTGCAGCCCAGCCCTGCTGACAACGAACATGAGGGTCAGATTTCCCAGGTAAAAACAAAGACCTTCTGGATTACCAGGTCTCTTGCAGAGCTGATACACTTTCTTTTTATGTGCGCAAACTCACCACTGAAACCCAACCCTTGAAATGTTACTGTTCATTAGAACTTGAAGGGACTGCTGTGAGCTAAATACAACGAAGACGTATGTACCTGAGACTGTTTGACCCCTGCTAATATTTTTCCGGATTGGGTTAAACTTTGTGAGCATAATCAGCTGCTTTTCCTCCAGCATAAACCTAAAAAAAAAAAGCCATCAGCTCATCTGGAAAGGAAGGGACCTCCACGCCTACTGAAGTCACAGTGGAGCTGGAGTGGGAAAGCCCAAGGCTGTGTTAATGCAAGAGGACAGAGCAGGAGATAACCTCTGTTGTGCATCTGTGTGCCTACAAAGACTTCAGCAAGAAAGAATACAGAATCCTGGAAAGACAGGAAAGGCATGAAGACCACAGGAAGAGCCACAGATCCTTGAGGAGAGCAGAGTAAGCAAGGTTTCCTGGCTGATAAGCGTTGTGGGTGCATTAACAGCCTTACTGTCCCTGCCCTGCCTCTCCAGGGACCAGACCTCTACCCAAGGGCCCCATTTTAGCCCGTGCTTTTAGACTTCCATCTGAGCTGTGATGCTGGTCCATGATGCCCAGTCATGGACCCTGTGGACCCTGTTGACCCTCATGGACCTTGGCCTTTAGACTGGCCTGCCCTTGGACCCACCTCTCCAGCACAGAGGTGCCAGTCATGTGGATTCTTGGTGGAAACCAGCTGCCCCTGGCTGCCCTGTTCCCTGCTTGGGGTGAGGTCCTGCCCTGCCTGTCCCCTGGTGAGACCCTGCAGGCCCTGGTCCCCTGGGAGGTGTTCCTGTTAAAGAAATGGCACCTGTTGCTCAGTAAGGTCTTAAACAGTATGAAACATAGGCAGAGACAAATCCTTAGGCTAGTCCCTCACTGTTTCCTTTCACTGTTTGGTTAAATTAGCAAACCAGCAGAAGCCTTACCTCCTTTTGTTCACATCTTTTCTTTTTGAAATTTATGCAAAAAATTTGCAAAACATTGGTGATTTTTTGCATTGCATTGTAGAAAAACGTGTCTATTTTTTAACTTCTTTTTCTCTTCTCTTTTTTTTTTCTTTTTTTTTTCTACTTGGAAGTGATCTTTAGATTTTCATGTCCATTATCAACTTTCACAGCACTGAGGGTATTTGCAGAGGGACTTGATGGTGCTTATTTGTGCAAACTGCATTGGTTTCTTTATGTCTTACTATTTTATGTTTAGTAAATGAACTTTTAAAAATCATGTTAGGAGTGTTTTAAAAAGCTGCTTGGAGCTGCAAAAAGTCAGGGTCAGCAGTAAGGAGAAGTGATGGAAATAACAATTCTTGTGCCTTGCATTGCCAGGCAATTCTCAGATACAAGCAAGATGTTAGCAGCTGTCCCCTGAATACTTGGAGCCATGGAAGTTGAGAGAAGGGGGGACAGGCAGGCAGAAGGTGAAAGAGATGCTCAGAGCTGTTCAGTCATTCACAACAGAAAAGCAAAATGAGGATGTTGCCACTTCACTTCTGGGTGTCTAGAGCATTTCATGTCCTCTGACATGGTGGGAGCAAGCTGCTGGAGTCTGAGCTGCTGCTGGGCAATTCTTGAAAATTCTTTAGTGCGCACTGTGCTGCTTTTAGCTCGATTAAGGCATTTAGACACTCAGTATGGTGCATTGTGTCAGAAGGCCTCTAAATAAAAAGGTTGAAATATGTGGACACTAACTGTAGAGGAACTGGTTTCTGCAATTTTTGTCAGGGCAAGTGGCCATAATTCTAAGGGAGAATTTTGCTTACTGCCTTAGGCCATGTTTTGAAAAGTATTTAGGTGCTGAAAGATAGTTCTAAACTTCTACTAAAACTTTTAGAAATACTGCCTGCTTCATAAAATCTTACTTGGCACTCATCTGGTTTGTTTGGTACTTAAATATCTTGGAAACCTGGCAATGTGCAGGTAATAAATGCAGAAAAATAATGGGAGCTCAGATAAAAAAACCCACATTTTTTTTCAGTATTAGGATTGGTACACTGTTTAACTGTTAAGACAAATAAGTCAGGATCTCTCACAAGGTGCATGGAACTAAAAGGTAAAAATAAAAAATGGACACTTAAAAAGAAAGAGATACTGAACAGAATGGAGAAAATGCAAAAAGGGTACTTTATAAAGACCCTATCATGGAGATTCAGATGATTTACTTTTGCCTTTTTTTAAAAAAAACCTTTTCTCTTGGGAATTATTAGATGAACGTAGAATTGTAAATTGAGTGTACAGATCTACATTTGCAGAATGAGAGATCTGAAATCACATAACCAACATTCTTCAAACTGGTAAGGACAGTTACTTGTTCAAGAAAGTTAAATTTATCCTCTAATAATGAGCAAATCAAACTGAGGTATTCTAATCATGAGTATAAGCCTCCAGTTTGGTTGGCTTTCTTTTTTTTTTTCTTTCAAGGGTAAGAAATAGAATGGTTCTTGAATATGTAGATCAGTATAATTTAATTAGCATTTATGACCACAAATCCTCAGAGATAACCATAGAAGTCAATTAGACTGTATTAAAATGCAGCCATTTTCCTGAAGCTTTTGTGAAACAGCCCTAACTTATTCAAGAAAATGATAAAAGTCTAGATATCTAAATATAATATAAAGAATAGCCACATAGGAAGACATAGCTGTTGTTGTCTTTAATACAACTGACTTTTATCTTCGCTATCCCAGTGAAATGCATTGCACACATCATACCTTGATTTATGTGCTGTCCTGGCCAGCCAGTGTTACAGTATGATCTCGCATTCTGTTTCAAATTGGATTTGAGGAAGATTTTAGCAAAATGTAGTGCCTCAGGGCAAAAGCTGATTATCTGCAGGAATCAGGACAGGACCATGTCCCAGCTGTACTCCCCCTCCCGACTCCAGATGTTACACATACACAGCTGGCTGAGCACACAGGAAGATGTGCAAATACCTAACCACACAGTCACATCTTAATTGAAGCCTTCTTTCCTCACCCTTGCACCTCTGTACTGTAATCAGATCTTCATCTATGCTGAGTTTAGAAGCAGCATGATGGTGGCACTCGATGACCATCCAGATTGGTCTGTGTCCCCCACCCTTCCACATGGCCACAGTTAGTCTTCATAGGTTGGCTCTCTGCCTCAAGATGAGGTTGCATCCCATGAGTTTCCAGTGCACCTCAAACTTCAGGTTTCTGCTGAAAAGAAAGCCTTTGGGGGAAGGAATCACAATTACATTTTGATGTCTCTAATGAACATTACAGACATACATGACTACATCACAGAATATTTAAAATTTAGTTTTTAAGTTTGCACTTTTTCCTCTGAGCAACATATTCTGGCCATTCCAAAGAGCATGATTCTACTTTTAATTGTCCTGATGAAGTACACCCTCTCTTAAATATTAGTAAACCCATTAATGCCAGGAAGGGCTTATGTTATTCCTGCAGGTATGGATTAGCCAAAGCAGAGGTAGGGAGAGGTCAGCAGCCCAAAGCTACAGTATCTTGCCCAACAGAAGTTTGTTCTTTAGAGAAGGAGTGGCAAAGCAGCTGGGCAGCTTCCCCATCGCTGCCACACACATCTGGCCCTGAATTCCAGCTCAGCCTTATTTATTTCAATTAGCTCATTAGATGTTTCAAGCCTCCATGCTTATCTCAAAACCAAATATTTGCTGTACAGCATGTCACACTACCCAGTATTATGTTCTCTGCATAAAGAAAGTCCTTGCAAAACACACAACAAAGAGCCTGTTGTAAATCTTTTGTGAGAATTTTCAGTCTGTCTTTGCCTGATTTTATAGGAATAAAGTCTCAGAATTGATGCTGCATTAGTGTAGTGTTTCTGTGGAAATTATTGCATTTCGTAATTATGTGTTCAAGTTCTAAAGGAGAGAGACAAGTGTGAAGTAAACAGAACTCTTATCAAACTTGCAGTACGTAAGAACAAGCAGTGTCTCAAAATCTCAAGTTCTTATTTTTAAGGCATAAGGAAAAATATGTGAGAGTTAGCAATCGTGGCACAGTTGATGTTCCCTTGCATCGACGTAGTTAATCTGTCAGCAATTCCATCAGCAAACCTATTTTTCAGACCTGTTAACTGTGGTCTGAAAATCAATTCCAGACTCAATCATGGACAAAGGGGTGCATTCCATGTTCTGCATGCCAGTGATACACATATATCACTTGGAGAATATATTCCAAGGTCTCAGGCCATAAGAAATTTAATGCTTACGATATTTATGACAGAATAGCACCATTGTGCTAAAGAGTGTGGAAAAGTAGACAGAATAGGTGATTCAAATGCAAAATAGTGTAAGAATCTGTTTAAAATTCCTTGGTCTTCAGCCTTATCGTACAATCCAAGGCACGTAAAAATTGTGCTGGAATTTGCCTCTTGTCATATCTCATTGCTTAATTATTAAACATGTTTGGTATGGTACAGTTGCTCTATAATAAAGTCTGTCATTACCTAAGCAAACAAAATTCCTTGTGCTATTTTCCTTGTAGGTCGTCAATACCTGATAAGGGCCAAGCCTGCAGCTCCAGGCTGAAGCAGAGCCATGCAGCTCTACTGTGTGAAATGGTATCATCCTGGGGCAGTGCTGGCACTCACAGAGCAACCAGGCACTGCATTTTCAACTCCTTATTGTTTCCTTCATGAAGGAACAAATCCTGCAGCCTTCTGTCCAGCTGGATAGACCAGAGGAAGGGGACAGGACAGCGATCCTTTGGCAATAGCAAATGCCAAAGCCTTTGGAGCAAGGGGCTGGAGATAAAACTGGCAGTGATATCAGGTCAGGACACCAAAATTACTGAGGTTTCTACACTTCTGAGTACACTCAGGGAAGCAGACAGAAGAGCAGACCTTAGAGAACATACTGCATGAGCAGGGAAAGGACCCCTGCCCCTCCTCTACCCCTGCTTGCCCAAACCCAGTTTCTCAGGATGGGTTTGAAAAGAAAAATCTGTCTGAGGCACACACGTGAAGCACTTCTGCATATGTTTATTTTTAGGCTTTCCACTTGATTTTAACCAAGAACCCCCTAAACTAGGATTAGGGAAACAGACAATGACAAAAATGTTCATCTCTGTAAACCCTGGGCTTGGCACTGTGCAGCTCCTAGCAGACACAGCCTCCTTCAGTTTTACCATCACCACTAGCTTCGTGTGTCCCTACTTTTTGTTTCTAAATTTGGGTTTGCTTGCCTGTTTTCCCAGATAGGTTTGTGAGGTGCCACTCTCCCAGTGACGCTTGTTGGAATGGTGCCAGCTCCTGGCCATGAGTAGCAGTCACAGTCCAGCACCTCTGTGTAGGTACCCAAAAACTGAGACAAAATACATCCAAATTAATGGCATTTCATTTAATGGTTTTATAATTTTCTGTGCAAGTGCAAAATAGCCCCTTCAGTTAGAAAGGGAGTGAAAGAGGTGTGAGGTTCAAATCCTGATGAGAGACACACTTTGTCCACCCCTTGGTCCCAGTCACAAGGTCTGAACCCCCCGCATATGAATGTGCAGCCCAGCACACACAGGGCCAGGCAGTAATTCTGAAGCTGTACAAGGAAATGCCACAAATACGTAGTGACCTCAGGTCCCTGCAGCATCTTTGCCAAGGTGCCTTTATCTGCAGGGATAACAAACCTGCATGAGCTCTGCTGTAGTGCAGCAAAGGCCTTGGCTCAGGGACATGCTGAGCTCCGGCAGCATCACTGAGTTCATTATGAAATGCAAGGTTTTCCTAAACAGAAAATGGCATCTGTGGGCTGCCTGGCAATGTCTGTAGGGTTCTTAATTTTAGTTTTGCTCCTAGGTGAGCCTGGGGATGGCAGGATGGCATCCTGGGAAGGAGAGAAAGGTGGGCTGGTGCTGTGAGTGCTTCTGTGAGTGTGATGCTGCTAATTTATCTTCATCTGCAGTTTGTGTTACACAGCAGCCAGCAAACTGGGGCAGCCGAGGTGCAGGCAGGCCCTCTGAGCTACAAGAGCAGTTCCCTCCAGTGCAGAACTGATGCTGGCAGCTGGGAGTGGTGCCTGGGCTGCTTTGAGCAGCCGGCCCTGCCTTGCAATGGGCTCCTGCCTCAGTTCCCTTGAGGCTTCTCCCACTCCTCATAGCCACTGAAGGCCCTCAGGGCTGCTGTCAGCTGCAATCAGCACTGAGATCCCTCCCTGCTGCCTCAGCTCCGGGCACTGCAGTGCAGCCATGGGTTCCTAACCACCTCTGCTGCAGAGATGGCGAGTTTTGGCAGAGGGCAAGGCAGAAAGCTGGAGGGAGCTCTTATGTTGGGGCCTTATTGATGGGGATACAATTTTTCCCAGGCAGACAAAAACCTTATACAGGAATTCTATGGTTCTGTCTCATCTCTGGTGCAAGCTGTGCACAGCAATGCCATAGCTTTACAGCCATATAATCCAGCAGTATTTTCTAAAAAGACTGAGGCTATTAAAAAAAAAATCTTAAAAGTTAATTTCTTTTGAAGCCAACTAACTGAGCACTTGCAAACCTAACTTTATAAAAAGAGCTGTTTGCTTAACCATGGCCCATCCCACCCCACAAAGCTTTTAAACGAGCTGGAAACGATTTCTCTTCAATGTCCTGACCTCACTCAAAGGGGTGGGTGGGCTCAAAGGGGGATCTGGCAGCAGCCGCATAGAAAAGCCCAGGTGGGAAATATTTAATTTCCCGAGATGTTACTCCCGCGGTATTCATGAAGAGGAATTGCTTCAGATATTGCAAGCTGAGTTTTTTGAATTGTGAAGTAGGGGTGAAATAATCAAGTAAGTAAATGTCTTCTCTTCCCCTTATCACACACAAGTTGAAGGGTAGTATGGACAAAAATAAAGGTCCTGCAGAAAAAAAGCTGATGTGAAAGACTAGTTGAGAAGGTCCTTCCGTTTTATCGCAGAATCTCTTGTCCAAACACCAAAGGTCTGTGTAAGGCCTGGCAGTGTTTGCTGTGCACAGGAGTCCTCTGTTTGCAGGGGAAGGAGAGGAGTGGGAGTGGGACTGGGAGTGGGAGTAGGAGTGGGAGCACCCACACTGTGCAGTGCACAGCCTGAGACACTTCCCTGCCTCCTGTGCAAACACATTAGCTCTTGGGTTCATCTGTGACCTCTTGAGATATTCTGTCTTCACCACTTATGCTTTGCCCATCCCTATCCTAGGAGGAAACGGCGAGTTTTTCCAATTGTGAATTAAATTAATGGAAAAATAATCTAGGGAAAATTGGCTGATTACCTTTAGTTATGCTACCAGCCATGTTGGGGGTTCAGCACTACTGAAAGAATGAACAGTAATCTAATTAATATGCTTAGTGTACTAGACTAGAATCTAAAGACATATTCAGCTTGCCACAGCATGCACTTTTAAATTTTTTACTCGGCAATAACATTAAAACAGCCAGACTTTCAGCCCTGCAAACTGTGGATAATGAATTTCTTTCATCCCAAACAATTTACTCCCTGGTGTATTAAAACACTTAACCAGATCAGTTGTATTTGTACCAATGCATGCTCTTACATGCAGAGCAATGGAAAAAATGAGCAGTGTGCAGTAATGATTATTTTCTTGGTAAATGCTTTGTTTTCTTAAAATGATAGGAAAAAAGTCACATATTTTTCAGTCACAAGTGAGCACTGTTTACACAACCAACATGAATAATGATAACAAGCATATTCCCTGCTGCCCTCACTCTCTTTGGATGCTATCCAGCATTGACTGAAGTCAGGGGGAGCTCTCTGTTGACTTCTCTGGAGCAAGATGGGATTTGCTGCCTGCAGTTGGCATTCCCCTCAAACAAGCACAGCTCTCAAAATGCAGTGCAGATGGAAAAGTCCCATGGAGACAGCAGAGTTTGTCATACTTAGGGTTAGTAGGTTCACCCTCCGGGCCCCAAAACAGGGTAAAAATCAGGAGGAAGGGGAAAAAAAAAGAGATTTAAAATAAAAATTTGCAAGCGTTTTCCCCTGCCATTCTAGTTTCTGAGGCATTTAGCTATATTTGGTTGTATTTTTAGGCTCCCTTCCAAGAGCAGATTGAAGAACCAAGAACTTCGTGAAAAGAAACTTAGGATTTCTGCATGATCACTTCACTTCAAAAGCCTATGTTCAGAAAGAAATCCCCCACCCTGCCACACTTGTTAAAATACAAATGTTTTGTACAAATGCAATTTTAAGCTAGCCACACGAATCTGGTTTCAAGATTATAATTGTCTACTTCTAAAATTTGATACAACAGCACAACAATGATGTTGTAAGGAGCCCATCCTTTCATCATGAGTATTTTGGGGTTGAGTTCCATGTTCTTTTGCAAACATGCATGTGATTAGGGCTCAGTTATAATGCACATACACAATTTTTCAAAGCAACTCCCAGAAATGCAGTTAATCATTCCAGCAAAATGGAATTTAGGGACAAGCCTTCCACCCTTGAGAGAAAAGAAAAGGAGCAGGGTTTGGCCTGTAGGGGTGGGATTCATCCTGGATGAGGGGTGATGTGGACTTGAAACAGGCCCACGTTGTCAGCCTTTGACTGTAGTGGCAGCTTTGCCTGAGCAAAAAAGAGCTCACATAAACTTTTCATTTGTGCATCCAAACTTTTCACTTGGCTTTGGCTGCCAGCCTCTTCACTCCTTCAGGCTCTCTGGGGTGGTTCCTCTTGATTTCAAAGTGTGTAAGCTGGGGCTTTTCATGCAGTTGTAAAAACAATGTAGGTTGATGAGAGTCACTCCCCACGAGGTGACCCCTGGAAAACCTGCTCAGTCAACGGCAAGAATTTTTATCCCATTTTGGCTGGAGAGAAATTAAATCATTAGACTTTTTCCCATCATCAGCATCCTTGTTGTGGAAATACAACATTCAGTTTTTATTGTGGTTCAGCAGGGCTGTCCTCAGCACTGTGTATTTCCTGCTTGGCATCCACCTTCCTTGCTTTTAAAGCTCATTATTGGTAATCTGCTGTGAAAGAAAATATTGAGCCTGTATGTGTTGGCCACCCAGGTCTATACATTCCTATTGTCAGATCTATATACTGCTGCTGTAATAAAAGCACTGGAGAGCAGGGCATATGATAAAGTGCTCCTAAGGAGATCACTGAATCTTAATCTTTGCCTTACACCCTGTAAAGCACTATTTCTTCTGAAGCTGTGCAAATATCTGTGCAGCTGTATATTTTCAGCACATGCCATTGCATAATAAATTATTCAGGATTTTTAGATTACTTATAAATGACACCAATCAATTAACACCACAGCCAGCAGTCTTTGGGGCTTTTGTCACAGGCCAGGATGGTACAGTTCTCAACCCCATGTTTCCCAGTCTGAAGGATTATGGTAATGACAGCTTATTTTTATTGAATTTTTAATTGATGAGTGGTATCTCTGGACTCACTGTGCTAACATTAAGTCTAGGGAGAATTAATCTCTTGAAGGAGAACATGATAGAAGCAGAGCTGCCCTTCTGCAAACAAAAAGCCCTCATTTACACATGGCACCAAGCAACCAAGTGAGTTTGCTGCTGTCAGTTGTCAGAGCCTTTCACTGTCCTTTGCAATGAAGATTTGTGTCTTTTCCTTGCACAGAGCTGCACAAGCCTTTGAGGAGGCCACACACTGACATGTGCTTCAGTGCTGCCCTGTAACAAGGTGAAAAAAGCAGGGTGGTTCCAGGTCATGCGAAACAAAGTGAGCAGCAGCCTCTATTGATCCCTGGGCCGAAGATGCCACGTTTCTTTTTGCAGGCTGGAAAAGCCCCAGGTCCCCTTCCTCTGTAGCACTGACATTTCCAGTGTTGCTGCTGGTGCTACCAGCAAGGCCACTGGATAGCAAGGTCTGCAACCCTCTGACACAGAAACAAACCCTAATGCTGGCTACAAAGCCACAGAGCCATGAAATAAAATATTTTCTTTCCTTTCTGGAATTAATAAACCTGGGATCCTTTCGTCCTTCTGAAATACCCCAAATCCTGAGCAGATTGTGGTGTGTGCTCATGGTGGAGGTAAAGAATGACCCATGCAGAGAGCTGCACCTAAACACTGGCAAAGAATAACACAGGTGATTGGTGTTTTCCATGTTGCTTTAAGGAGCAGTAAAGCTTCCTGATGATGGATAAATACTATTATCGTGCATTAAACATGTGTGGTTTAAGGACAGAGAATAGTCCAATACCAAGTTTTTCAATACAGGTTGAACGTGTCACTGAACTGTTTGTTTTATATTAAAATCTTCCTAGCCCCACAAACTAAAATTAGGCTGTTCAGAGTCCAGCTGATATAATTTCATAAAGCCACTGAGAATACTTAAAAAAATATACATTGTACGCAGACATGGATTGATTCATTAAGGGTGATGGTAGAGCCTGAATTGGAAGGTGCAGTAAGGACGATGATGAATTTTAATGTGGCCAGTGGCTACTGTTCAGCAGATATGAAATTGGAAATCAATGCTAGCTATTAAATACAAATGGATGCTTTACATCTGAAGCAGTCTTCCATTCTCAATCTTTCAGTGTGCTAGGGGGATGCTGGAATGAAGGAAGGAAGCCCAGCCTTGCAAGGGTCTGCCAATGCTGCTGCCTGTACTTTCTGTTCATAGCTGGGGTACATCTCACCCTCTGTGAAATGGATTCATAGCAAAGGCTTCCAACTGCCCCCGTGCTAGATGTGGTAGCTCTACTGGTTCTAAACCTCAGTCTCTCTGTCTGGGAGCTGCATGATTGCATGTAACAGAAGCTCATCCATATCTCCAGATCTCATGGTCAGAAGGAAACTCTGTGAAGGGCAATGAGTGCATTACGGATGCAATGATGCCTCAGCCCACTGGCACCTGAAGACTAGCCCAAGGCAAATTACAGTGCAAACTCTAAAAGCCAAAGCACTGCTGCTGGAGGGTGTTGCTGGAGGAGTATGACATCTCAGGCCACCCTACCCTGGCCCAAGACAGTGCTGTTGGATGCCCCCATGGGTGCTAGCATGGCGCCAGAAGCGGGTGGTAGGTAAGTCTTTGCCTTCCAGAGAAGGAAACTCCCCTGTCAGTGCAGCTCTGTGGGGCAATGGAGACACCACATGTCCTTGGGGGGGGCAGAGGAAGCCTCAGGGAACCCTGTGTTGTATTTTGCCTAGGACATCAATTTGCTATAATCTAGCTCTCTTTCCATATAAAGCAGAGACAAGGTGTTTTAGCCTCCTGTTGCCTTGCTTTCTACCATCTCTCTTTTCAACACACACGGATAATTGAAATAATTTGACTCTTTTGCTTCGTTATAAAATATTAAATGGAAAGACAGACACTAAAGTGTCTCCTCCCCCTACAGCAAAGCAATGAAGAAATAAGCATGCCAATCTCATTTAAATATTTGCTAGCTCTGATGATACTGGAATGTTGAGCTAAGTCCCTAATTAAATGAGAAAACAACAAACACAGCTAGTAAACTATTGGTTTTCAAACAGTGTCTACCAAAATGGGCACTATATTTTAAATGTTCACCCTCTATATTTCTCAAGCCTAATCAGTGATGTTTAACAAGTCTTTTATGAAAATACTGTTTCTTTCTCCCGTGCAGGAGCAGAAGAAGGGAGAGAAGCTGTTCCTGGGATGTGGATGATTGATTGCACCTGTGCACTGGAAACAAACACAGATTCTCCTGTGTGATTATGATAGTGGCATTGGTGTAATGAGCTCTTCTTGGGTAAGTTAACACAACAAATGGATCTAATTCCCAGTGAAGGGTCTGGGTGACATGCTCACCCAACACAGGAAAGTCAGAGAGGTAAGAATAGGATTATGGGATCTTCCAGCCCAGAGCCTGGCTTTCAGCATCAGCGAGCATGGCCTTTTGCATTAAGTCCACAGAGAAGCCCCAGTCAACACAACTGGTTCACAGTGCTCAGACACCAGCTCTAGTAAGGAGGGACAAAAATGCACCAGCTGCACTACCTTATTTTTTCCTCTATGTCAAAACTTGAGAAGCATCTCCTATTATGTACTATAATTTTACCTAGCATGTTGTCCTTGACATGTGCTGGCACAGCATATATATCTGTCCTTGTGTATAGTTAATGTATATAAATTTAGTTGAGAAGGTTGAAATATTAGTGATTTGCAGCCATTTTGGATGACATTTTTATACTATGAGAGGCAGATTTCAGTTTGATGTTCATTGGAGCTGGTGATCAAAAAGCAGGGGAGGGCAGAAGTGTTGCTAAAGCATCTCCAGGAAGCATCCATTTTGTGAATGTCTGAGATTTTTTTTTGTTTTAATTGATATTTGACATTTCAGCCAAGCCTGAAGCCTCCAGGATTTAATTGCAGTAAAATCAATGATATAGCAGGAGTAATGAGGTGTACCTGAATTATCCTGAAATAGATATAATTGCTGTGTAACTCACCCAGCAGGTCCCAGTTTCCCCAGCCACAGTCAGTATCTTGTTGTTTTCCAAGTGAAAAGTTGTCAGGAGCCAGTGGCATAGTGCATAATCAGTCAGGGTGCTCTTGCCTGTTTTGCTTTTGAATGTCATGTAGGAACAGCATTTGAGAAGAGGAAAGGGTGCTGTAAGAAGATGATGGTTAGCACCCTGAGGGTGCTTCACACTCGAGTGGTGGGGAAGATGACTGTGGAAGTGTGATACCAGAGTGGAGCAAGCACTGGTACTGGTACTTAGTTCAGCTGGGAGGTCTGTGTAGATATTAATGGTGTTCTCATCAGAAGTTAGTTTTGACTTTCACTGCAGTATAAAAAATCCCTGCTACAGGCCAAGATGAAATGCTTCGTAAATTATCAGCTGTCACCTACTGGAGTCACAGCTCTGAGCCATGGCAGTTCATGGAGATGAGGGACAATAAGGTACCTGGCTAGGGGAGCTATAAAAGCTACTGCAACTAGGGAGTCTGTTCTCCTAAGGGATGCTGTGGTACATATGTCTCTGCTTAGGAATTCTTGCTGCCAGATCTCTGCTTCCTTTCTTTCTCCTGAAGAGAAACATTCCTAAGATGTGGTGAACCCAGGCTGGATGTCTTCTCCAGCCTGAGGATGCTTGACTCCACACATCCTTTGCTGGAGACCAGCAACACACCAGTTTCCAACTTATTTTACTGCACTGCCTCTTCTCCTGCAGAGGTTTCCTTACACACAGAGTAACTCTGCTTTAATGAATGGCATTCAGCTGGGAAGGCACGATATGCAGCCTGAAGGTGCAATTTGGTGTGAGTCTTCCTACTGCTGCAGACACTGAGCTACAGAAGCAGACTCCATGGCCCCTCAGAGTTGTGTTAGATTGTCAATGAAACTTACTTTGTTTTTAAAAGACAAATACCTTTATAATTTAAGCCTTTATTTTTTTTTTTTTTAATCAGGGAGATGTAATGGGGATGCACAGTCACCTGGACTTTTACTAAAAATAATACACTTAATGAGTTAAAAATAATTTACCTAATGAATTCAGCGTGTATATGTCTTAATAGCCTTCCCCTAGTAGTTTTATACTGGCTCCTATTGTACATCAATGCTTCTTTCAATACATGTAAATAATGCACAGGGCACAATTCAGGTTCCCATAGAAAGCAACTTGCATTTAGTCACAAACAGAAGTAAGTGCAGCAGCAGTTGCATAGGTCTTTTATAGATTGCTTTTGATTCAAAAAGCAATCAAAAGCTAGGCCAAATTCTGCACCTTTTGCTCACAAAAATAATCTCTGCTGATTTCCTAATGTCACTGTGATAAGCTGGGCTAGATTTTATGAAAGAACTTTATGTTGCAACATATTTCATATTAGGTCCCAATGCCAAAGACACTTTTAAAACCTTCCATATGTCTCACTAAAGCAAAGTGGATGAGTTTCCTACACTAATAGAGAATACAACCAATCAACTAGTAAAAAGACTCTCTCTTCATAATCACCTAACTTAGTCATACATCATCTAACTGAAGTGCTACAATTGCAAGACTTTTAAAATAGCCTACTATTTGTCAACAAAATGAAGATTTTAATGCAAGTACCCTGCATCCATCAGCGTAGCTTAGATGAGCACTTTGGTTAAAATTTTGAGGTGTAAATTTAAATATCCAATATGCTTCTTCATGGTGAGCTGGGCCCACTCTTTGAACTTTATTTAGTCTGGCCATTCCTATGTGTCTCAAAGAAGGAGAACAAAGTGTGTCACACGAGGCCATGTGCAATGTTCGCTCCTTGCAGTGGCGATCTTAATTCACAAATGTCACTGGGCACCATCACACAACAGCCTCCACACCATAACTTACTGCTAATTTAAACCTGAGTTCATACTGTGGTCATGTTTGCAAGCTGCACTTGCAAAAATGTGTGAAGAAAAGAATTTTCAGGTAGACCTTCTTGAATACCTTCTTGTCCAAGGTGACAAGGGTACCAACAACAGCATAAATCTTTGTTTCTGCCTTGAGATCTAAGTGATTAGGCTGTGATACATTTTCTTTCTTCTCACAGGACCATTCTTTTTTTTCATTCTGTCTTCTGTTTCTATGATGATGTCCCACTTCCTTATCAGAGAATCAGGAATCAGCTTGTAGGGGTAATGTGTGAAGGACAGATATTTAGTGTCTGATCCTTTGCAACAGCATGGCTTCTTCCAAAATATTTTTATCTGGACAAAGCACTATATACATTTTACTAGCAGAAAGGGGCTTTCAGTATGAAAGTGTGAAGCAGAAGTAGTGTATGATTATCTCCTTCACATTGGTCTTAATCTACATCTTCAAGGTTTGATCTTGTGCACATGAAGATCATGCTGTTGACTTCTGCGGGGTCAAGTACTAGAAACACACAGAGGGAATGATATAAGAAAGTGCTTTATAGCCAGTCTGCAAGGAAGGAATTAGAAATACCAGGTGCAAGTTCAGGGAGAAGAAAGATGCAGATGTTGCGTTTTCTCCATTTAGAAACAGGCATCCAAAAATCAATATTCTTTATACATAGTCCTGAAATATGCTGCCTAAGGTGACTTGGACACTACAGTGATGTGTGTCCTCGAAATCAGATCAATGCAAACATCTGCTCCAAAGGTCTACCTTCGTCATAACAAGTATAACTACTGACTCCTCAGGACATGGGAAGCTCCTGCAGAAAGTAAGCACAGACGGTCTCTAAACAAACCTGTTTTTTTGGGATAACACTTCAGGTATGTTGTCTTGATCTTTTCAGCCTTCTGATGTTTTGCATTTTTTGCAATGGAGTTTCTCACAGATTTTCTTGTAAACAAGTAATGTTATTGTAACCGTTCCTTTTTGTTATAATTCCTCTCTCTAAGGAGGAGACAAATGAACGACTGCTAGTTTGACCAGTGTAGTTAGAGAAGTGGCAACCTCATCCTCCAATCCATAATCATTGTCAGAAATCTATATAAGTAGAAGTAAAAAATTAAACTTCTCTCTTTTTGCCCCGACAACTTGACTGTGTGTGTGTGTGTCATTCATTTTGTGTCTTATAGCGACATAGGTACAATTTGCCTGCTAATTTACTAATTGTAGGAATTCCAGCAGAGATCAGACATGCTTTGGAGATGTTCTGTAAGAAGTAGAAAAAGTATACTCAATGCACCAAATTTTGATGATAAATATATGCTGTATTCTTTCATTCAAATGTATACACTTGTTCTTTTTCTCCTCAAAATCGAAATTAATTTTGTAGGCATATGTAATAAATATATCAATTTAGCAAGGTATCTTTCCTAGTACCTCTTGTTTTTTAATACAACCTTACAAAATTTTCAAGTTGAAAAATGATGGGAAGCAGTAAGGCAGAAATTTCAAATCAACTGTTAAAAGGGCAATGGAAAATTTCTCAGGCATTCCCAAAAATATTTCCATATTCAAAGGAATTCCTTCCATCTTGAAGTGAATATTATTCCAGAACATTTGCTATTTTATGACACACTTATTCAAGTTCTTCCAATCACTAGATTTCCTAGGAAACCCATGGTTAACACTTAAGGCTAGATGTGTAAATAGTCAGAGAGAAATAGAAGAGGAATTTCATAACTCACCCCCAATCCCAACTGGGAGCACACTGACCCCAATTATTTCTATAGTACTGCATTGACAGTCCAACACCAGCCAACTCCAGGCCTCAGTCGGAAATGTTTGTTTAAAGGAGCCCATTTTGTTATAAGATATATTTTTAGATTCTTTTTTTGAGGCAGTGGTTAAATGGCATGTCCAAAAGCACAATTCAAATGAGGCATGATGACACCTAATGCTTTTATTTAATACACCAGCAAGATGGTATAGCTTGAAAGGAGTATCTGTTACTTTAAAGTCTTTTTCCTCTCAGGAATTAAGGCAAATTGCATTTGTTTTTCTAAAACAGTTACCCTTAATGAGCCTGCAAGGAATCTGTTTCTGAGAGGGGCATATTTGAGTGCAGTGCTATTATTCCTAACAAATTAGTCATATTGCATCACCAACACAAAACAATGAAACTAAAGAGCCAGGGCCATAATTTGCTCTCACGCATACTGGTGTAACTCCACTGGGTCTGATTTTTGGGCACACCCGAGCTGAGCAGAGATGTCTCAGAAAAGCCAGTCACAGCCTGAAGGCTGCTCTGCTCTCCTGAGGACTGAGTGTCCCACTCAACTGGATGACAGATGGGATGGGAGCACCCCAGGCTTGGCCATCTCCCTCTCTGCCTTTCCTCTTCTGATGCATCGAGGAGTGTGTAGCAGCTTGGTGCTGGAGGAGAGCTCCCCAGAGGGAGGGCAGTCAGGTCAGGAGACTAGCTGTTTCCCACCTTCCTTTGTCCTATGGGGCTGATGCAAAGCATTCAAATATTGAATCAGATGGAATCACTCCCCTTTCCTGGCATAGAACAATTGCAGAAACCCATCGTTTCCTATGCCTGTTGAAAAGTAAGAAAGAAATCAGTATATTGTGGTAGAGTTTGGAGACAGATGCCTTTCTTCTCTATTCAAATGCCACAGTGGTCTGTGTCCTGATTGACCTTTGCAGTATTAACATTTTTAAAACATATTTTTTAATTAAAGTGGGTTGGAACAAATTTCCATTCTTGGTCCTGGATTGAGCACTTTGATTCACACTGTGCTCTCAGTGAGGTTTCCAACAAAACATTTGACAAAGTGTGGCGCTACTTCAGATTTCCATGCAGATAATTAAGATCAAGATCTACCCTTGATATTTAGCCTTCCTCCGGTATAGATCAGGAGTTTTGACACTAATCCATGTTTAAGACTAAAATCTCATTCTATTTTTACTATCAAAACCCCCTCTCCTGTGCTCTTTTTAGTAACTCTGCAACTTTATGCTTGTGAATATACTGTAGAGAGAAAAAGTGAAACTAGTAACTAAAATAGCAGGAACATGATCTACTAAGCATCATCATCTGAGCAGCTCTCTCCCCTTCCTCCACATGCCAGCTTGTTCTCAAGTATTAAATCACATCCTGAAGGCTGCCCTGCAAAGGAGCACCTGAGGAAAGCAGCTGTAGTACACTAGGGCCACTTATATCCCTACGTGTGTAATCGTAACCGTGACGGATGGGGGTGAGAAAGCTACGTGGGCAGGGAAATAATTGGAAGTAATCACAAAACAGACTTGCATAAGTGAAATGATGCATACAAGTAGTCTTTGGAGATTAAAGATATTTGGGTTGGGAGAGGAGCTTTAATTGGAATTGACCTTGTAAAATATGCTGCCTTATGTTCAGGCTTATAATCATGGGTGGGCCAGCTGATCTATTTAAAAATGCCTGGTTCACATTAACCACCCAGGTTTTAGAGACAGCTTTTAGATGCTTGGTGGTATTGCAGAGAACAAACTACTGTGTTTGAATATTGACCTAGCACGCTTGCAGCTAATGGAAATGAGTACAGATGTTTGGTGTAGCACCTTAAACAGCACTATCATGCAATGTTTTGACCTAAGAAAACACTTTCCTTCAGGAATATAAAATACTAATGATCCTACTGCTTCTTCTAGGACAGCAGATTGCCAGTTGCTGACCTCTAGATAGATTTTTAGCTGTAACAGACAAAAAGATCTAATAAGCCCAGCAATTGTCCTAGGAAGATTTGGTCAAAATTAGTTCCTTTGATTGTAACACATATCCAAATGTAATAGGACCAACACTAGCAAAAATGCCATTTTGCCCAGGAAAGCTGAGTAGAAAAGAAATGCTGTATCTTTGTGCACTCTGAGTAGGGGCATGTGAAAGGCGGGGCTGGAAAAGGGAAAAGCAGATTTTTATGAGGAAGTCCAGGGCTGCACTTTCCAGGGTCTGGATGTAACGAGTGCCTCTCTTTCTTTTGATCTCAAAAATAGCACACACCAATTGTCTGTGAAACAGCCCAAATTCCCACCCCTCTTTAGAATGGAGGAGTCTGAATATTGGATTTTTGGAATTTGCAGAGTTTTGATTGTGTATCCCTGATGTGAACTGGCAGGCTCTTTCTTTTAAATTTAATTTAATTTATTTGGTAAATACTGAGTTCTAGTAATTCATTTTGCAGGTACTGTGTCAAGGTCTGCTCCCTGGACTGTTTCCTGCACCAGCTGTGCCCCTGTCATTGCTGTGGGACCAGGGAAGCTGGGTGTCTCACAAAGGCTGGGTAATTCCAATGGGAAATAGGTAAGAGCAAGCTCTGCTCCACAGACAGGGGAATAGGATGGTGAAATATCTCTGCTTGAGCTGAAAGCCTGCTAGAAGCAAAGGCCCTTGAGCAAAGGCCCTTGAGCAAGGTCCTGCCCTGTGCAAGCTTCAAACTTCAGGGTTTCTAAGTGTCCACAACAAATCTGTTGTTAAATGGCATATAATTGACAACTGCATGTAATTGTAGTCCTTCTCGGGCAAGGGACTTGCAGCGTGAGAATATATAAAATGCCTTAGAAATCTTTGAGAGTTGATGACTGAAGCTTGTACTAATGAAAACTCAGGTTTTAGCAAAATTAAGTTTTTTCTCAGAAATAGTTTGCTTTCCTCTATATTATAGATAAAAGTGTATTTCCCCCCTTTCTTACCTTACTGGCCAAAATTGAGAACTTACTTTGTTTTCTGCCAAAAAAGCAAGTTTCCTGTAAAGGAACTCTTTCTTACCCTCACAGTTTCTGACTGGTTTCATGTGCATAACCTCCTTGACTGTAATGTCTGGGTGTAGCATCACACTTCCAGGAAATCAAACCAAATTCACATTTGACACAAATGACTCAGGAACTTAGAACAATATATTCACAGTACGCTGTCTGGGTAAGAAATGGGAATTGTTGAACCTATTTTTAAAGGAATGGTCTCTGATCTTTTTTCTTCCTGCAGCCTCAGACTTCCTTAAAATCTTTTGACATGCCTCAATTTTTTTCACTCTTCTGTTGCTAACCTCTTTGCAGGCTTTCAAGTGGATGTTGTCCAGAAATCCTATTACAATAAATTTACTGTATTAAAAAAATCTGAGGAGGAAATAAGATATGGTCATATTATTAAGTCTGACTGTTCACCACTGCCAGCTTTTCATCCAGCCCTTTGTTTATTGTCATCTTATCCTGCACTTAATCTCATTTAAAGCATAGGTGCTTTAATACAAGGACCTTCCATTTTCTTTATTTTGAGTGCCTTCTGCATATATGATACCACATTTAAAGCAGATATTCTCTTTCTTTAAAGTGCCTTCTACCTCTATAATGCAGAAATAAATTGTTACAGAAGCTTAATCAAGACTTTCATACCTAACCAAAATGTATTTCTGTGCCTCTTAGTCTCCTCTGTCATAAATAGCAAGGCCAGCTTTCCTGTATTTTAAGAGAGATCAATTACCATATTTACCTAGAAATGGTGCTTAAAGGAATGGATTAGATACTAGCAAATCTGAATAAGAAATCAGCAGTATACTAGAGTGCATATCCCTAAAGAAATCTTGAGGATCACTTGTTATAACTGGAATTATCTTGGGATCTCTAATACCTATTTGGAGAGCCATAATTTGGAGTCTTCCACGTTGACAGTCTGCTCAGAGGACAGCATGACAGCAGCTCTCCCCAGAGCTGCAGTGCAGGGTCAGTGCTGACCTGGGGGCAAAGCACTGCTGAGATATTTCACTTTACAGCCTTGGGGCCTAAAACATGAGTTTGCACTGAGTGAGTTTTGTGGCCACAGCCAAAGAGAATGGCACCACAATGGCAGCCTGCTAACCTTATTTTTATGATGTGGTCCTAGCTGTCCACATCACTGCAGCTCCAAGTGAGAAAAAAAAAAAAAAAAAAAAAAAAAAAAAAAAAAAAAAAAAAAGAAGCATGCTTTAAATACTTTAAATGCTGCAGAAACAGAGAAAATAACCTTAATTATTAGCAATGGATTTTAATTTTTCTTGGGAGGAGGAGGCAACACTGAGGTTCTGTTCCAAACACATCCTCCTTCCCCCATTATTCAGAAGACTAGAATGACTCCAGACGAGTCCTGTGCTGATGGCTAGCGTGGTGGTGGGGCGGTGGTAGTCTTTTCACTTACTGGATGGCAGCTGTTCAGCAAAGTACTAAGCGTTCAGCATTTTTGAGACTTTTTTGCTGCATCAGGTTCCTGCCACCTAGTGGTGACAGGCTCACCGTGTTGAGTCCCTTAGGCAACGCTGACAGTGGTTTTCACATCTTTTCATGAAAACAAACAAACAAACAAGTAAACAAACAAATATCAGAGTATACTTTCTAAAGCACAATGTCCTAGGTTATTAATCAGTAAACTGGATACTCCGGTAAGTTTTGTCTTTTATCTCCAAACCACACATCAGCCCCTAGAAGACCGCAGATGATGTCCTTGACTTCGGTGAAAGAAAATGCCAAAGGCACGAATTAACATCTGTAAAACTGCCAGCCCACTCCAGCTGCCTCTGCCTGGGTCTTGAAGCCAGAGGCAATGCAATAATAAAATAGAAGAATAGATGAGCACTTCACTCTCACTCATTGCCATTCCTTCAACTGCCCAAGTCATCACACAGTTGTCAACTGTCCATGGATTGCCTAGAAGCCCTGCAAGGTGTATCTGAAAAAATAAATATTTCTAAGTAGCTTTATTTAACTGATCTTGTCTTTTGCTTTGACTTATGATTATTGTCTTAACCCGGGATAGACAGGCATAACAATCAGCTGTCAGCAAACCTGCAATAAATTTTAAATTAAAATTCTTCAGTTTGTCTTTGTTCAATGACATTTTCAGCCTTGCTTAAGCAAAGTACTTTTGAACATTTCTAGTCTTTTAGGTTAGACAATTTAATTCAGGGAGAAAGAAAAAAAAATACAGCCTCTATCCACATTGCAGCATTGGAGTTGCACCAGGAATGAATCTGGAGCAGCAGATTTATTGACCAAAACACAACAGAAGAAATTGTTGACTTCAATCTTTCTGCACTGATTGAGCCACAGAACAGACTGCAGTGGAAATTTTCTAGTATTGTGCATTCATGTAATGGATTCAGACCAACACTGAAAAGAAAGTCAGCACTCAAGTCTTCAGAGAAACTGTCATGCCATAAAATCTGCATTCTTCCCACTCAGAGATCAAAGATTTGACTTGCCCTGGTGAGGAGGCAGGAAGAAATCTGAAACCCTGAATTGCTTTACTTCATGTGAAAAATGTGGTGCTTCTGCCACTCTTTTGTGGAAACTGTTAGATTAGCTTTAAAATAATAGCGGGATCACCTATGAGTTCTTCTGATGAGAAATGTTGATAAAAGCTCTTGTTAATATGTAATCTTTACTCTGGAACCTTGGTAGATGGTCCTGCTGTCTGTGTGATGTGTGGGCCCTGGTCTTGTTTTTGGCCATGCATCCTTCTTTCAATAAACCTTTCTGCCATTGGGATTACCCAAAGTGCCCAGGAAGAAAATAAATCTTCTGAGTGTAGCAGAAACGATAGTACGCCAATAAAGGCTTTTGGGGATTTAATCGGTGCTCCTTGAATAATGCAATTCAAAACACAGTGAGAACTATGTCTGAGAGATGAGCCATGCATCTCAAGGAATGTAAGAAATGCATTAGAAAAGCATCATTTGTTGAAGATTAAATATTTTATAGACAGAAAAAATGTGATAAATATGGCTTCTTTAAGCTTTCTTAATATGATGCTTTCAGTGTCAGTGAGCACCAGGGGTAGAGCAAATGCAGTTGTAATTTAGGAGAAAAATCACCTAGAAGAGCTGCTGTATTAAAATTACATTTTAAAGTTGAAGTCAGGATAGATGCAGCATGTTATGACAGAAAACAACGTAACATCTTTAACAGCAAATTGTTTATTTGAGGATGACTGTCTGGGAGGGAGCAGAGGGAAAAAAATCAAACATTAAATCTCAAATAGTTTTTCTAAGTTTGAAAAAACAACTTCACAAAGGCTGCCAATGTGACCCACACTTAAAGGAGAGACTGAAAAATGGAGAAACCCTCCCCAAATACCATTTTATAACCTTAGAATTACGTAGCTGTCATAATGCAGTCAAGCTGGACTGACTTCTTGGATCTTGTTGGTAGTGCTCAATTAACATGCTAAATGATTATCAGACATCCTCCTGGTATTATTTTTACAAAGTTTAATTTCTGATAAGACCAGAGCGGACTGAAACTCTCCTGTTTTTGGTTGTTTTATTTTAAAACAAAAATGAAAAAATTTTGGAAAATGTGATCATTTTCAATTAGAAAATTTAGATTTGTTTGTCATCAAGTGATTGCATACAGAATATTTAACATCCAGATATTTTCTGCCAGAGAAAATACTCTGTGGGAAGTTAATGTCACACTGGAGGCATGCCTTAGACCATTTTCTCCAAATACAAGGTTGGATATAGTTTTCTGATCACCTTAGTGGCCCCAGAAGTTCTGCAAATGTGTTAATTAGTCACAAACAGCCTGTCTTTACCATGCTGCTACACTGGACACTGTGTAGTCAGAGAGATATTTACCCATTAAAAAAAAAAAAAAAGTTAAAAACTAGGACCACTGGAATATTCTTAAAATGTTAAGTCTACTTTTTTGTATATCCAAACCCAGATGGAAACTTGCAGCATAAGTCAGCTGAAAGAAAGAGGTTTTTTCCTACACATTTCTATTTTGAAATGGATATTTGCAAACCTACCTACTACTAACATGGCTTCTCTCCTGTGACTTTACATCCTGCTATCGATGAAGGCCTATTGTGTCTGCTGAGAGAATTTCAACTTGGCTATGACAGTAGAAATGATGGAACACTGCCTGAAGTAATCTTTAAAAACAATCAAGTACCATGACTGTTGGTTTTAATTCACTATGACATTGCTCTTTAGGTTAATGCTTTCGCCATCCTTCTCTTCAGAACAAGACAATTTTTTCCTTCTGTTGAGGTCATCAGGAATGTTGGTCCTTACATCAATGGAACTTTCAGGATAAGACAGCTGCAGCTTTATCTCTTCACCTGATATTGTAATTGAGGGTTAGATTCTGACAGCTTATTGCAACTGATGATGGTGACACCCAGCACATCTGCAGGTGGAGATTTTGATCACAAAACCTTTTGCTGCCATTCCAGATTAAAACCCAACAAATCTTATTCAGATTTTACCAGAACTGACAACTGATGGTTCCCATGAATGACATGAAACCACCACTCACATGGCCAGGTTCAAGCCAGAACTAGAAAATAAAAGATTATAAGACATACTCCTTCTTAGATCTCTTAGCAGAGATGATCAGCCAATAGCCCTATATTTACATTTGGTCTGAAAGAAAAGGGATACCTCTGAGTTTGCTCCATTGATTTCAGTGGGAGCCACTTATGAGAAGAAAGTGTTAGCATTTTGTTCCCAGGTCCTATCACAAAAAGAAAAACCCTAATGAAATTACCTTTGGAAGTGTACCATAGCAAGTCAGGTATTTTGAAACGAATTCAAAGTATCATATTTAATTGCAGATATTTTCTGAAAGCTATTAATTACACAAAGCTCTGGTTTATCTAAAGTTGAAAAGGCATCCAAGACTAAATTGATTAAAACTTAAATTTTGGATATGGAGACTGAGCAGCTGTGATAAGGACCAGATTGCTGGTTGGGTGGCATTTTCCTTTTCAAGTGATATTGGAAACTTTAGATTTTGACACAGATTGAAAGAAAATACTAGTAACCATCTTATTTGTGCAGACCAGCTGTAAAAATGGTGCCCATTTTATAGAGATCTTGAGAAGATCCCACCACTGGGAGGTTGGCTGCCAGGGCTTGGGCATGACGCAGAGTCAGCGCAGCCAAGCAGAGGTCCCCAGGCAGTGTCATGAGGAGACTGCAGCTGGGACTCTGCCCTGTCCGGGGGGAGCCGCTGCCAGACGAGTCTTTACCTGAGAGACAGTGCTGCTACCTGGCCTCAGCCCATCCCCACCTGGTGATTTCCCTCTAGCTGGGAATGTGTGGAGTCAGGATCAACTTGCATTCGGCAAATCACATTAACAAGTCCCCAGACAGCTACATCGACCACTGGGCTGCTCCCTGGGACCAGCAGGGGTAGGGCCAGGCTCAGCCTGTAACTCCACACCTGCATCCCTGTGCAGCCAACACAACGACTGATGCTGTCTTCAGCCAGAGAGGAGCAAGGCTCTCCAGAAACATCCTCAGTTTGCTCAGTTTCCCTGGAGGAAATAATTTTTTGAAGAAACTCAAGATATGTGTGTCACAGTGATGTCACATCTGCTGTAGAAGGGATTTCAGGATTTTTGCCAACTGCTGTTTACACAAGACATTATTATAATGGTGTCCCTAAGGGGCTGCAGATGGGGAAGGAGGTAGAAAACAGCTGTGGTAGTAAATATTAGATTTCCTTGTGCTCATCATATGTATGTCAGACAGAAGTGAAGCTCAGACATTTCAGCTTCAGTAAGGACATGCTGACGAGATCATTAAGATTTGATTTGTGTGGCACTGGATCACCTACCAGGCAGGAGGGCATGATGGCAGTTCTGGTGAATTATCCAGAGTACAGAGTTTGTTATTTATACTGGCTTTATATTGTCTGGGGGGAACTGGTGTGGTATGGATAGAATATACTCAAACCCAATTAAAACTGGAACATTTTTAGTACATTGCAATCACGTGCTTGCAGCACTTTGCGCCATAAGGTTGCAGTGTTTTGGTGCAGTATTCAGTGCCCTAAAATATTCCTGTGTATTGCCTAACATAATTCCAACTGTAAAGCTGATCTGCAGTAACCAAAGGCTTATCCAGAATGCACAGAAGCTCTTGTCCTTGTCAATACCACAACCATGTGTCAGAACAAGGTACACAGTCAAACAGATTTCTTGTAATACCGAAATACAGGTAAGAAATGTGTACACCAGCTGATGTGTATGTGCCTAGGGCAGACAAAGGCCAGGAGAACAAGATTTTCATTCTGTCCTACAGGGCTGTTGAAATAGACTTCTGTCTGTCCACCTCCTGAAGGATGCTGCCAAGAGGCAACAAGGAAGAGGGATAGCTGCTCACATCCTGATTCTAAAACATAAAAAACAATCTTCTTTGGACAGTGTGGCTAATTTGCACTTTCTTAATGAGTCTTCCCTTCTAAATGGCTATGAGTCAGCATCATGGAAGTGTGGTTTCTTACTGATGCATGCATATAGCACTGATAGTGTGATAACAGAATATTGTGACAAATGGCATGCAGAGCAAAGTAAGAAATGAAAAACGACAAAAATTTCACTTAAAGTTCAGGACCAAAGGTTTCCTTAATACAACATAGTGAATTCTGTCTGTCAACAGATGGTCCTCTACAGTGACTATTAGCTTCTTTGCCTTCCCTTTTGAAGTTGAGCTGCATTACCTTGCCAACCCAGCTGAGCCTGACCACCAAAGCCATGGTACTTGAGGCCCATCTCATGCTTCCACTGTTACCGTGCAATTACCAATGCATCAGATCATCTCAGAATAATACTCACACATCCTGTCTACAGGAGTTACTCCCTGAGGGATTGTCAGAACAGATTATTTATGCCAGCATTGCACAATTTTGCTACTGCAGTGCACACATCTTATGCACCTTTAAAAACAGAAAGGAGATTATTTCTACAGTATGAACAGTCACGTTGACTGGTAATGACTGAGTGCACAGAGCTGCACATATATCACAAAGTAATGCCCCGTGCTCCCTGCAGAAACAGAGATCACTGTTGGATGCAAGCTCCTTTGCTGAAGGATAGGCAGCCATGGCTTCTCTGTACTCTTCAGGCAAACATTAGATCAAAATGACACATGCTCTCCTACTTTCTTTTTTCTTCTAACATAAAAAATGAAGTTGGCCATGGTTGCCCTTGCATCATCTACACACATTTGAGATACTCTCTTCTGCTTCTGAATCGAAATTCTACACTTTTTAAAAACTACCTCGAGCTTTTATTAAAAAAAACCCCACATGATTAGCAGATATCAAACCATGGTTAGAGGTCTCATTATTCTCACTTTAAAGAGGGAGGAATCATGGGCTAAGTATCTTGATTTCCAAAATGGTCTGATCTAATACATTTTAAAGATCCAAGACCACCCTGGGTTGCTATGGAGGTTGGCAGACCTTGGTTATGGAAAGTCCTGCTGTATGTCTCTGGCCCTGGGGGTTAAAGATGAAGTTCTCAAAGGCAGCCATTACTTTTGACAGTGTTTTGCCCTAAGAACATACAATGCACTAAGAAGTAAATGATAGGTTGAGGGTTGGATCTGTCTATCAATATTTCATGTTTATGACCTCTTTTACAGCTATAAAGAAGAACTATATAAGTTTTTTTGCTATTCAGAATGAAATTGTACCAAAGAGACAGACTACTTTAAGATGATAAGAGTTAATGCTTTTGCCAAGCTCAGGGACATGAAGCCAGGAGATCTTCAAATCCAGACCCCTGTAAGCAACAAAACACTGTCCTTTAATGACTGCTGGATCACCTCTTTCACTTGAAAAAGGTATTGAAATGAGTTCTAAAATTAAAATAGCTTTAACACTGCAGTTTCTAAATGGGTTGTAAAATAAGCTGAGACAAGTTTGCACAAGAAACATTTGCTCTTAAGAGTAAAACCATGGGACCTGAGCCAGGCCAGCTGTGCTACCACTCCTTCTTTACTCCTGTACCAGTGAGTGCCAGAGGCTATGGACTCTGGAGGTAGAAAACATGTTTCATTGCTCTTGTTTGATTTCCTTTAGGCTGACACATGGAGTGGAGTTGTCAGGCTTCACAGCAAGCTGCGTCTAGCCTTCTTTGGCTGGAGGGAGGGCTGCTGATACATCATGCAGCAGAGTTTTGGCAAAGACACTGCCAGTGTTAAACCAAAAGAGACTTCAGGTTACCAGCTCCCTAAGGGAGTGTTGCCTGTGGTATCCGAGTTTACAAGCAGTGAGAGAAACAGGTCATGGGAAGGTCCCTGCCTAGTTAGATGTAATAATTAGCTGTTCACAGGCTGAAGTTCAAGCGAAAGTTGCTCAAGTCTTGAAGTGAAGACTCAAAAGTTTGAGTGTCAAGAGACAGAAAAGGTCAAAGATTAGGTCTGGATGTGTAGCAAGATGGGGTGATGCTAATGGGAAAGCAAACTGTGAAACGAAAAAATTATGGGTCACAAATTACTCATTTGAAATTATGCCCATAAAAAATCAAAAGAATTTTTGTGCATGGTTTATCAAAAGAAACTGCAACTTTTGATTAATTTGAAGAACAGCAACAAGACAACCTAGATCTGGAGTAAGAATAAGGAAGGCAAATTAAAATACTTACATTTGCTTTGTAGGAAATAAAGGAGGGAGATGGTCAACCTCTCAAGTGTTACAGAATTTGAAGTGACTTGAACTCAAAACTACTTAGATGTCTAATGTAGCAACACAAGCTTTAAATGCTTATTTCTTTAAACAGTAGTATCCCACAAATATCACATCAGTCTCTGCAAGTTTATGTTCCAGAAAATTCGAAATGATCCTTTCCTACTTTTCCGGACTGAGTTTGTGAATGCAGTGCAACTTGTTCTACACACAGATCCACGTTTTCATTATTCATTTAATTATTTATTTATTCGTCCCTCATATGGAAATACTTTTACTGGCCTAAGCATCTTAGCATTCTTACATCATATTGCCTTGAATACCTGTATGTTTAGTAATGTGTATACAATGAACCTGAAATGGCTGGTATACATCTGAAGCAATAAAAAACATGAGATAAAAACATAGGTAGCCCAATGGTTGGCATATTTATTGAAGTACTTCCCCCAAATAGGCTATTCCTATCTCATAGCTATAAAGAGAAGATCTAGAATGCAACTTCAATCAAGCAGTGCATAAAGAGGAATGTGAATTCCATTGTTTCAGGATAATTTATTGTGGTTTATCCTAAAAAAAAAAAAAGAGACATGAAGAAATATAAAAATCTGCATATCAGGATAGTGTGGTGTCCTACTATGTTTCTGCACTACAGAATCAAATCCATCTCTGAATTCAGACAGCCCCAAAACATCTATAAAAGTATTGTTGTAGTTTGATAACTGAAAAACACCCTAAAAACATATGGAAATTATGTTTGGCCTGGTTTCCATACATATCAAAGAGGAAAGATTCCTGGCAAACCTGGAAGATGTATTTTGAACACTGTATTTCTGCCAGCTGGCTTTTCACATTCTGTAGCAAGTTTGCACATTACTTTAGAAAATGTACTGAACTAGACCTACTGAACATTATGAAATAAATCACTGTAATAATAAAACAAACAACTTTATATGGTGGACTTAGCGTTTTCAAGTGTAATCGACAAGCAAGTAATACCAACATTATTGTCCTGATCTTGAAATTCATGAATAAAGATGTGTGAAACTTGAAAACACTACCAATGCAGCACCGTTCTTCAGTTCCCCTCGCTGCTGTTCACATCGCAGAAGAACATCTTATTTTGCTTGCAAGCGTTTCATTACAGATTGGTGCTCTCCCCTCTCTCACATCGACAGTCAAAAATCATTGCTCACCAGTTATACAGGGTCTCAGCGGACCTAAACTCTGCTTGAGTGAGTGGGTCTGGCACTGCCATTCCTCCCGTGCCTGGCAGGGCTCTTTGCAGAGGCAGAGGTGACAAAGCCCTGGCTCAGGAAGCTTCCCCCAGGGCAGGCGCTGGGAACAGGGAACACGGGGAGGGTCGGCAGCCACGGGCAACAGGGATGTAAACACACCGCCCGGGCCGTTCGTGCGCGGTGCGTCCATCTGTGCGCTTTTTAAAACCACCCTCTCCGTTGTTTTTAATGTGATACAGGCAAAACCGGTCAGGATGGAGACTGACAGGGGCAAGGCAGTCAGAAAAGCGACCTCCGAGGGAAGATCTGAACATTGTGGATTAGGATCTCCCGGCCG